>OX421498.1:38515117-38857242 GCA_949126835.1 Anisus vortex
TGCATTCAGAGTAGTTAGCTTATCTACCTTAATAAATATTTTAGCAGAGCAGATGGGTGGTGGTCTAGATACAGCTTTCCCAAAGATCTTGGGTTTAAACACTTGCTTAGATCAACATTCCAAGTAATTCTATGTGTAACTCTAACTGAAATAGGTTACATCACTTATGTTGTGGTCAGAGAAACACCTTTTAAGCTGACTTAATACATCACATTTATGCTATGGTCATAGAATCACCTTTAAGGTGACACATAACATCACACATATATGCTGTGGCCAGAGAAACTTCTTTAGGGTGACTCATTACGTCACATAAGGTGTGGTGAGAGAAACACCTATTAAAATTGTCCTATAGATAATTAAAACTATAACATAAAATTTGTTCTCTTAAATATCAAAAACTTTTCAACCAAGATCCATCTAAACTTGCTTTAGGTGACAGCACCTGGCAGGATCTAATGGAAGGACAGCCAACTTTACTCAAGCTAATGCCTAGGTTGGGTCTGGACACACAGACTGGAATGGACCTTTTGTGTCTGGCTGGGATGGTCATCTCATTTTTCTGTGTGGCGTCACGCACAGCCAGAGACTTCATATCCTTTACACTGTTATGGATGTTCTATCTATCCTTGTATCAGGTTTGCACAATTCCTTATTATTATAAATTAGAGCGATAGCAAGCAAACTACACTATACAACATTTTCTAATGTTGTTAGTTTTTTTTTGGTAAAATAATACTTATTAATGATTAAATACAGTTTTCACAGTTAACCATAGTCATTAGGATTATTTATATGCACATTTTTAGCAGCCCTTGGTCTAATCTTTTGTAGCTATGTAACAAGTCTTGCTTATTCTAAGCTGACTTAACATAAAATTCTCTTTCTTTTGTGGTAAGAGGAAATCCATGCAGTTTGACTTGCTTATTTGCAAAGTACCCTAGATATAAGTAGAAGGAATGTCTGTAGACATAATCTTCTACTTCTATCTAGAAGGCCACACAATCCCCTAGTGTGCCTTGGCCTCAGAAACTCAACCTTTGATCAATTTAAATTTAGTCAGAAGGCTACTTTACTTTATCTATACTAAATCCTACCTGCTGTCTCTTTGTTCTATAGAGGAAATCCATGCAGAATGATGCAGTTTGACTTGCATATTTGACCATTTATCAATATAATTTACTATATCGACGCAGTTTAGCAGACAGTAAGCTTGTTTATTTGCCTCGCATAATAATATGTTTGTATTTTAACTTCTCAATTTGCTGAACAAAACATCGTAAGCAAGTAAAAAGAGGGTAATCAAATGTAATTGAGACGGTGGCAGACAATTTCAGTAACAAAATAAAAAAAAAAAAAGATTTGGTATTCTGTTCTCTTTTTATACTGTAGGTCTATATTTTATTTTTCAGGTTGGCCAGACATTTCTTTGGTTTCAGTGGTAGGTAGACACATTTATCTTGCATTTTTATTGGTGTATGGACATGCATGTTTGTATACTAAGATAAATAAATATATAGAACAGTTAATATTATGTTTCTTTTACTTCAGGTTATAAAAAAGGAGTTATTTGTTGTGTTTTAATAAGCTGCTTTAAAAAACATTACCTTTACAGTGTTAATTGTTATTAATTATTTTTTCCTACAGGGATATCCTACTATTGGAGGCTGGATTCTTAACAATCATAGTAGCACCTTTCAATCTGCAGCTGCTAGGTCGTCGTTGGCCCGTGGGCAACCCTCACGATGGGATAACACTCTGGCTGGTGAGGTGGCTTCTGTTCAGGCTGATGTTTGCCTCCGGGGTGGTCAAGCTCACCAGCAAATGCCCCTCGTGGTGGGGGCTAACAGGTAGGCCTACAAACTAACATGCTTTTTCACAAAGTTTTAGGTAAGATCATTTACAAATTCATTTTGAATTGCATGCATTTAAAAAAAGGCAGTGGTATACATATATTGAGAAGAAATACTATACAATGTATAGGCCTAAACCTAATGTATTAAACTCTCTTCTTTTTTTCAGCTTTGGCAGTTCATTTTGAATCTCAGGTAGGGATCATTAAATGAGAAAGATAAACTTAAGTCATACTAATTTACCAACACACTATATAGCAGTATTGAACAACTGAAAAAAACATGTAAATATGTTTGTCTGGCATTGACTGCAAGAGAGCAAACAGCTCTGCAGACTGGCTAATAGAAGAAGAAGAAGTCATACTAGCAATGACTGAAAAAATACAAACTAAAACAACTATATTCCAGTTGGACCAAATTGATCCATAGGGCAGCGTAGACCAGTTAAGATAAGATAAGATTACTTAATTGATCCAAACAAATTGAAATTTGAGTTGATTACTTAAATACCATCTTTCAGCATACTTTTAAATCAATATTAAAGTTAATTAAAGAACCATTTGAACTCAAGTAGAATAGACATTCTCGCAGACTATCATACCATTTATCATACAAGAAAAAAAATTAATATTATTTAGGAGTCAGTTATTGTATTTTCTGGCTGACTGACGATTCTTTTGAAAGATTCTCACTGATAGTGGAACAAAAGAGTTCCTAAATCTAAATCTTCTCTGTTCTGTAGTCATGGCATACTAAGGGATTGTGTGCCTTTACGTTTACCCCAACTAAAAACAGGTACTCATCAGAGCTGGACAGACTCTGAGGACATCCTCCAGAACCGATAAACATTTTCCCCTAGGATTCGAACGCAGGGCCCTCGGTACACTAGCCTAGTGCTCAGAGGCTCCTTTAACAAATATACTTCGATTATGTTTTTTCCCATTTTTGTTATATTTCTCTCTTCACCATTCTCATGTTGTGCTGTTCTACTACACAGTGCATCCCAACGCCTGCAGCCTGGTACTGGCATCACCTGCCGGGATGGTTTTTAAAGCTGGGCGTTGTTGCCACCTATGTGATAGAGATTCCATTCACATTCCTGTTCTTTTCACCCGTGAAGTGTCTCCGTGTTTTTGCTTTCTGGTCTCAGGTAAGGTGATGCATGCAGATGAGCAATAGAATTGTATTAAAATTGGGCCTGTTAGTTTCTTTGCACAACATCTATAATCAAGAACAAACGCTATAGCATGTACGTTCTTTTTCTGCCCAAATAGCATCTGGGCATTGAATAGAAATCAGGAAAAGCAATAACTTTACATCATTATACAAAAACAACTAATTGAAATGCAAGGATAGACTCAAACCCTGAATAAACAAGCGTAGGGTGTAGTAATCTTCTGTCTAGAAAGTGGCGCCTATAACATATCAGATAAGATATTAGTGTTTACCTTAAGATTGAGAGGGCCACTGAAGATTTTTATAACAGGTTTAAAGCTGAATGGTTGTGTCATAGTTTAATTTCAATGGTTTATCACCCCAAAAAATTAAATGAAAATTTTTTTTCATAGTTAAATATCCTGGCCTGGTTACATTTGAATAGGTTCTCACAAAACTTTATTCATGGTTTTTCTTTTCTTTCAAATTTTTTTATTATACTGAACTGAAAAAACGTTCTAGCACTTTTTTAAAGGTTCCAGAGGTGTTCAGCATTTTCATATGGCTGTTGATCAGTGTTTTCACATTTGTCATTTACAGGCTTTTATTCTGCATACAAAAATTTTTTTCTGCTCGAGCATGAAATAGTTTGTCTGAAATAGTGAATTTAAATGTATTTTAACCCTACCTTATACTCACTGATGCATATTAACTGATTAACTACAGTGAGTTGCTGGGAGCAACAAAGCGCTTCGTTCATTCCATACCGCAAGCCGCTGACAGCGCCAAGTTTATTTTGTTGCGTTTAAAGCTAACTTTTTGCATTATTTTTTTTTACATTTTGTTCCAAAATTTGTAGTTAACAACAGAATGTTTATTTACAAACCTGTTTTTGATTTCAAAGCATAAACATTCTTAGTTCCTGTGTTAAATTTCAGTAAAATTTTTGATTGAGATAACATTATCTTGGTTGTGTAAATACCCCTCAATTAATTTCATCTTGGTTTTTTTATGTTTGTTTTTGGATATACTTTATAATAATTATGAGTGAAAGCTATAAATTCATTTAGGGAAAAAAGAGATATTAGGTAAAGTGTCAATTTTTTTATTTTTCCATCTAATTTTAGTTGAAAATGACATTTTAACATACATTATTGTCTAAACCATAGGTTCTCAACCTTTTTCGGCTCACCGCCCCCTTTTACAATTTTTTTTCCGCTCACCGCCCCCCCCCCAACTTTCTTTTAGCGCCCCCCCCCCCCCCTTCCGCCCATCTGGACTATAGTTTCCGCAATTTTTTTAGGCGTAGGCCTACTAGACTTTTTGTGTGATTAATTAACTTTAAAAAAACTGAAAAGGAAACATATTGTAAGAATTATAATAGATAAAAAAATTGCCTTAACAAAAGGTTTAAATAAATCAATGCGAATAGTTTGCCTGGTGTTTTGCTAGCAATTTGTCTATTTTTGTTTCAATTTTGGTAGCAAAAGCCTTAGGTCTAATAATCAGTAATATTTGTTATATTTCAAAACAGAACTTGTTCGGCATCACTATTGAATCAAATGTAGAAACATTTTTTTGTTAAAGGGAGATAATTAGCCCGTTTTATTTGAGCTAATATTTCTGTTGTTTTTTTCTTTTATAAAAAAAAAAGGTTTACAATTTATAGCTTTGAAATGATCAAACTGTACAAAGTTTTGAAAATTATATAAATATTATATGACTAAAGAATTTATATGTATATTTTCAAACATTACCACAACTACCCAGTTTGTATGATTACTACTTATCTATACAGCTTAACAATATTTCTAAGCTGCTACAAATTATTTAAAATACATTAAGGACATCTTGGTTAAACTGAGATCAAAATATCATTAGTATTAGCAGATGTTAGGGCGACAGTGATCGGTCAGCAGGGTTGACTGTCCGGTGAATAAAACACAGGACTAGCCGGCCGCACACTATATTTGCCAAATACAGACCCTTACTTCATCAAAAAGTCACTGCGATTCCTAATTCTTATTAATATATTAATATGTAGACATATACTGTTTGGGGATATCAGATATTTAGCGGCACTTGCGTTTTCATCACATTTCATCTTCCAAAAACTCATCGATTCAAATAGCTGAGGTGTTAAAATATATCAAGTACGTTTGTACCGCCCACTTGCCCTTCACCGCCCCCCAATCGCCCCCGGGAATGTCAGCGCCCCCCCCTAAAGCTTCTCATCGCCCCCCCGGGGGGCGAAATCGCCCCCGTTGAGAACCTATGGTCTAAACCAACAAATTAACTAACTTTTGATTATATTTGTCTTAAACAAAATTCATTTAAAAATCTATCAATGGATAAGAGAACAACACACACACATATATACACATATCTGCACGCAAGAAAAAAAGGGTTGCAAATTTAATTGGGCCACAGCCTGCTTTTTAATGCTTTCAATTCAGTAGCTAATCAGTTAATTGAGACTGGATTTGAACTCAATGCTTAGACAACAACAGCAATTTAAAGAAAACAGGAAATTAAGACTTGTGCTTTTATTGCTTTTTTTTTTCATCAGCAACAATAAATTTAATAATTAATAAAAGCTTTTAGATAGATTTTTTTTAAAAAGGCATTCAATACTATATGGTAAAAAAAATAATAATTTTCACATGGAATCATTGTGTTTTAAAAAGTTAGGATTTTAGTTCTTGACAGAAAAAGACTTGAAAAGCCTGCTTGTTCTCCTTCCAGAACTGTTCAATTTGATACCATCATTTGCAGACCGATTAGCCAACTGTAAACTGCTGGCCCCCATGGGAATTTTTACTTTCCAATACAGACCTGGGTACTTCATTATCTCCATGTTGACAACATCCACCAAGTCCTCCATCAGCTCCTGCACTGTAGCAAACTCTGGGCCACGCACAACAAGGGTGAGCACAGTGGCCCCGCCTTGATAAGACTGCTGCACCAGGAGCTGCTCCGATTCAGTGGTGGCGTAGATGTGGTCCTGCCAGTCCATTCTTTCATCCAGAAAGTCGTGGATCTGAGCGGACACGTTGAGAAAGATTTCAGGTGGGCAGTAGAATGGAAATGTGAAGATTACCGCTAGCTCCTTATTCTGGCTACTGGCTGGCCAAACATCTCTGAGGGGGCTAAGGTCAGTGTCTCTGTTATACAGTGGTATCACAAGGAACGGACGAGTGTGGATGGGCCCCAAAGAGACCTCAGGTTGAGGTATGGTGTAGCATATCGCAAACAATGGTATGAGTTCCAGCATTTCTTCATTGTCATCATGGGACAGGTTGAGGTGGAACCATAGACTGCTGAGAAGTGGCAGTGTTAATTCTCCAGTATGGAGAAAGTGATCTGCACATTCTTGGAACTGTAACCTGTTGAGTCTACCCTTGCACATAAACACCTTGTTGTCATACTGCAGGAAATCTCTCATGTCGTGGCGGTAGAGGCTTGACATCATATCTGTCAGCAGTTTTGGCTTGTGGAATACAATCTGGGATAGGCCTGGGTCATTTTCATACCAGACCAGATCGCCAGTGTCACACATGAAGTAAACACACTCCTTCAGTTCCGCATCTTTGATGTCCATCCTCTCTGCCGTTTCTTGGACATCATCCCAGTAGAGGTAATGTCCTTTTCTTTGCTTCAAAACTGCCCCCAGCCGCCGCCAGTTGTGTGGTACGCGTCGTTGAGCGTGTGGGAAGAGCTGTTGGTTGATGGCAGCATGCTCCAGTTCATCTATTAGTTGAACTATTCCTTCCATGCTGTCAGAGGAGCTGACGGAAACTATCCCTGGAATAATTTTCAACGGAGTCTGTAGCACAAATTTGATCTTCTGTTGTCTGATTCGCAGAAGTTTCAAAATGGCCTCCTCCATGTCCGTTAGCTCTCCTTGCACTAGCTTTTCAAGGCTGGCTATATCCGCATCAATGAACTGCAACTCTTCTTGTAATTCTTGGTCTTTTCTGCTCAGGTGTTGTGCCACAAGTTCCATGACAACTTCATAATGTGGCCTTTCAGGAACAGCTGGTGTGCTTGTGTTTCTCATGACTTCCAAATCACTTTTGGGTCCTATGCTCAGAGCATCTTCATCTTCAGCCTCAAAGTCCTCAGATGGTGCACACAATGCCTTCAACTCTTGTTCTGATACAATAGTTTTCAGATCATCATCGTCATATTCTTCTTCTTGAGGATGAAGTAGGTCCACCTTTGTGCCAATAATTTTGACCACAGCACCTGGACAGCTAGCCCGAAGCATGTCCAGCCACTGGCCTAAGGCAGGATAAAAATTATTCTCACTGAAAGTAGCAGCATTAAAGACCAGTAGAACTAGTGCTTTTTGGTCTAAAAATAGTTTATACAGTGTTATGTAGGCGATGTCTCCACCAAAATCATTTATAACAAACTCAACATTATTTTCAGTTTTCCAGTGGGACTGCTGCAAAATTCGCGTCTTTTCTGTCGCTCCGCTTGTCAGTCTGGGCTTTCCCTCTGACAGCAATCGAGCCAGGCTCGTCTTCCCGCACTGACTCTCCCCAAGTAGCTGAATCTTTTGTCGCTGAAGATTCTCAGTTTTTATAATCAGCAGTTTCTTCAGGTACTTGAAGATGTTCTCTGTCTTGTCGGTCCTCCACACTTCTGGTGGCGGCTGCTCTAAAGGGTTCTTGTACAGCCACAGGCCCGCTTTGACCAGCTTGTGGTAAACGTGAGCCTGGGTCATCCCTGTCAGGCGGTGCAGCTCCATGGGCAGTGCCTGAATTTTGTTGCTGGTTAGGTCCAGGGTGTGCAGCTGACTAAGCTCACAGATTTCATCTGGCAGGACCGTTATGTTGTTTTGTTCCAGTATGATAATTTTCAGAGCTCGTAGGCCTAAAGAGAAAAATAAAGAATTTGTCATAACTTGACACATATTTGATGATGCTATTTAATTTTTATTAATATTTAAAAAAAAAGGTAAAGCATTCCTTTCAGACCACTTTATGGTAAATGAAGTATCATTCACAAGTGTTGACTGCCATTATGTGCAAGTGGCTCGCAAAATGGACAGTTGCTTTTACTTTCCCCATCGACGCAGGGTGAAATTGGGAACATCCCATAGATCTGCTAAAAAATATCTGGAATGATCTCCCTGGATTTGAACCCAACACCACCAGAACCACAGTGTCCGATAGCTTGAAAGTAAAGTAAAGTACCCTTTGGGCCAAATTGATCATAGGCCGGTGAAGCATCGTTCACCAGTTTCTGTGTCCATGGCATACTTTACTTATAGCTTTACCCATATCTTGAACGTACCCTTAATTTCTGGTGGAATTACTGTGATGTTATTTTGAGCCAGATTCAGTTCTTCCAGTTGCGCCAGGTTGCTTATGGTTTCTGGAATCACTTCCAGCCGATTGCATGCCATTCTCAGAACTTTCAGACTTCTCAGCCTGCCAATGTCTTCGTTGAAATGTGTCAATAAATTGTTGGACACATCCAGGATTCTGAGCTTTTGGAGGCTGAATATGCTGTCTGGAATGGTCTGAAATTATTTGGTGACAAAACACAGTTACAAATGCTTGTAATGGGACATAAGCCATGGATAGAAGAAGCGATCAGAAATTTTTGTAGCAGAGACTGGTTACAACATAATGAAAGCTAACAATTATAAACAGATCATTATAGAGGAAAATGTCCTTTCTATCTTCTTTATGTAGGGCTCATAGGAGTCAAGGTTTTTAGAGATATGGTTTTATAACCCAAAATAGAAGGTTTAAAAAAAAATATTTACAAAGGAACATTTTTCTGGGTTGACTTGATTTTAGTACCGGGTATTTGATTATTATTTTACATGCTAAATATATCAGTCTCATGGTATACAATGAATTATATTTTTTTAGATATATTAACTGTAATTTTACTATTACTTATTTTGTACAGTGAAGTATATCCATAAACAACAATCACCAATAACATGATATATACTAAATTTTGTAAGCTTAAAAAAATGTTCACACAGAATGAGTTTTCCTACAAAGTTGATTACATTGAAATAAAGATTACATAATACTACTAAATGTATCCCACAATGCCACAGTCCGAACCACAGGTGTGTACTTTGTCTTTACCTGCAAGAAGTTTCTACATAGGTAGAGCTCTTGTAGGTTTGTGGTTGACATGATGGGGACACAGTTCAGCTTGGTGCTCTCAAGGTCCAAGACCTGGAGAGCTGGCATCTCAAAGACAACTGCCGGGATGTGCTCAGACTTAATTTGGCCCTTCTTCAGGAGGCCCTCCATGTAGGGTGTGTCCACCACACTGCAGAAACTCCTTTAGGAGGGTCAAAGAAAAATTCAACATTAGGCCTATAGAAGTTTCTAAAAGTTTTTCCGTAAAGCTACTTAACATCACTATTATTTGTTTCTTTTAGTAAAAGCAAAGTAGCTCATCTGACCGAATTTATCCATAGGTCTTGTGAAGCATACTAGTGGACTGTGTGGCCAGCACAATGCCCAGCCACCTTTACTTTACCCCAACTAATGTCAGGTACCCATCAGAGCTGGGTAGACTTAGTTACAGTGAGTGACACCAACCAGTCCAGGAAATAGTTTCTATCCCTCACCTGGATTTGAACCCAGAACCTAGAAGCCCCCATTTCTATTGGTACATTCAGTTTTAAAATAAAGATTAGCTAGAATGACTTTAACATATTGTTGCTAATCTCTCATCCATGATATACTGGTATTAACATGATAAAAAACCTGTTATAAACTGGGAATGAAAGTGGCTCAATAGCCAGACTAATGCTTAGCAGATATATTTTCCCTGACTGTATGGTAATAAATAATATAGGTCACTTGTAAATAGCACATTTCTCCAGTGATAAAATCTGTGCTGCAGTTCTGTACTCTCTTGAGTTTCTGAATCTGATTTTGAGCCAGACCCCACAAACATTTCCTGCAGTATTCAACTTTCAAGTCTTGACTGAATGAAAGAGATGGCAAGCTGCATTGTCTGTTCTCTGATGTTACACACCTGATATTCAGTGATTTCACCAGAACTTTGTGGTACAACCCTTAGTTTAAAGGTTCTCTTAACCTTCTTCATTTAGGTATCTTGATTCAATGCATAGCCTCCTAAAGAACTATATCACATTACATGTTATATCATTTGCCAAATATGTGGTAGGATGATTATCAGATATTTTTAATCATCTGTGCTCTTCACCTGTAGTTTAAAGCCAGCACCCGAAGCTTGGTCATCTTGGACAGCGTGTCGGGGAGTGTCTGTATGGAGTTGCCCCAGAGGTAAATTTCCTCTAGCTCCTGGCACTGGGCAATCTCTGATGGCAGGGAGGTGATGTTCGTCTGCTTTAGATTAAGCTGTACTAGTTTGGTCAGCTGTCTGATCTCTGGCAATAAAATGTTCACCTGAGGATCAAAAAGAAAGTAACATATTGTGTTGTTCAATTTTTTGGAGGTTTTGTTTACTCTTGTTTATAAAAAATCTACTGCTAGGTGTTCTTATTGAGAGAAAAACAAAGCTTTATCTGAACATGAGCCACTTTTCTTCTAACAAAATCAACTGAACTCTATACAACTTATGCTTAGTCTTCTGTGCATACACATATTTTCTGCAGTGTACAGTGATTCAAGAAATAGTTTTGTTTGTTTACTTCAACGAAAACTTTTTTTTGTACAAACGTCATTGTAAACTTTACCTTTTTAAGTGTTTTCTAGTGATGAAGTGTCTGTTGTTTCTATTGTCTTAATTTGTTTTTTTTCTACTTGACATGGTATTTTTAAAATGTTTAATGACAGCTGTAGAACATGACATTTTCATCGTTGCACATGGACAGTGGTCTGATACATAATTGCAGAAGGAATAAATATAACATTTCAGAATTACCTCTCTATGCATTTTACATCACAATTTAGCATGTTTTAATAGGCGCTTTTTTCTTTCTATCAGTTATGTTAAATTAGAGTACTGAGAAAATGTTAAAGGTTGTGCTAAGAATCATTGAATGAATTATCACTTGTACTTGAAGACAGTTAGTGTAACTCATGTTTTTTTCTTCAAAAAAGTTTTTAAAATTGACTTTGCACATTTTGCAAGTGGGCTACTCATTTGGACTCTGACCTTGTTTCTGCTCAGGTTGAGGACTTTCAAATTGCTTATTTTAAAGATGGCCGGGGGTATGAATGGCAAGTTGCACTCCGATATGTTCAGCTCCGACAGGCAGGTGAGCTGGGACATCTCCTGGGGCAGGCCCGTGAAGTCTGTGCTGCTGGTGCAGCGTAGGCCGTTCTTGGACAGGTCCAGCTTCTCCAGCTTCTTCATGTGCCGTATCTCCTGCGACACCGACCTCAGGTTGTTGGAGGACACGTTCAACACGCCCACGGTGTCCTTGGCTGGGAAATAAAATCAAGAAAAGAGGCGTGGTTAAATGACCCTTTGGGCCCTTTGCTCACCTCCCAAATTTTTGTTTTGGGCCCTGCTCAATATAATTTGCAGGATTGTAGAACTTTTATATAAATATGGAATAATTTACATTTTAACTTTTCCTTTGAGAGAGAAACGCTTTACAGAATCCTTTTAAAAAGTAAAGGATTAAAATAAAAAATAACTAAGTGACATCATATTATAATAACCTTATTTGTGTTATATGTGTGTTTCAACCGTATATGCCACTAATGCCACATAATGTTTTAATGCCGAAATGATGGCATTTTCTTCTTGAACAGTTTTTTATATAACCATTTTTTTTGTCTTATCTATACAAGAAACTAAAAACATTGAAACTTACGGTTAAGAAGGTTCAATGGTATGTTGGTCATGCCCTGTCCTGACCAGTCTATGATTTTAAGCCCGGATTCCGTCAGCTCAATTTGTTGAATGGACGGTGGTCTGATTTTTTTCTCATCTGTGAAAAATAAAACGCCTTGTGTTGTTTAATCAGTTTCATTCTATTTGTTGGTATAATGAAAATGGTGATCATTTATACAGAGCATCCCTCTATCTATGACGTTGCATTTAACATGCTCAGTTTGCTTTCTTTCCACAATATTATCCAGTAGCGTATGTTGAGGTGGGGAAGGCGTTAAAAAATACTTAGACAAAGAGAAAGGTATTTATATTCTTCTTAAAGGACTCTTTTTATCTCATGATTTCTCAAGAGTTATAGGCAAGCTGTTCCGGTTTTCAATTCACTCTTCATTTTCTTTTTAACCCAGCTAATCCTTACCTTTGGAACTAGATGCACTCTGTTCTTTGACCAAAGTCTTGCCCGACGGGGCGTTGGTGGAAGCAGGTGAACGTCTTCTGCTGGCCAGGCCGGTCTTGCCTGGGGAGAGAGACTTCCTGGTGATCGCTCTGCTGCTCTCTCCTCGCGCTCTTTCCGGGGAGGGCGATCCTTTGGGGCTGGACTTCCTGCGGGCGACGGGCGACACCTTTGGCGACAGCTTGGATGGGGACGTCGACGAGCCTCTCCTGGCGGGCGCTTCTTTGCTGGAGTTTCTCTTCGGGGAGCCGTCTTTGCTCACGCTTCGCTTTGGCGACGCGTCTCTGTTTGAACCTCTCCTGGGTGTTGCCTCTTTGGTGGCGTTTCTGTTGGGCGACGGGTCTTTGGTGGAGTTCCTAGTTGGGTTTGATTTACTGGACATGGTCGTTTCTTGCCTCAAGTCAAACTGTAGAGGACAAACGGCGTATGAAATTAGTGCTGATGATAACTGTGTTAACATATAGAATGTGAATTTGAGGGCGAGATAGGCATAAATTTAGCAGGAGTTGTAGACATAAGTTGTAAACAAAGTAAGAAGTGTGTGTTTAGGCTGTGCACATATAACGAAACAAGGTTAATAATGTTTTTAAAACAATAATACGACTTCGCCAGTCTTACAAAACGTGCGAGGAAATTTTCAAAATGGCTGAACATTTTGGTGTAGGCCTACTTGTTGTTTTTTCCCAGGGCAGAGAAAAAGAAACGTGTTTGCGATGCTTTCTTATTATTTTTTTATGTTTGTCTAATTATGGTCTTCTAATATTTGTCATACAACTAACATCCTTTGACAGAGTGCCTTTAATTGACCAATAGTGACTAAGTTTGACTCATGAAAATACTGGCAAGATTTGACAAATTAAGTAGGCCTAACATTGACTTAATTTGACATAACATTAAGTAGGCCTAACATTGACTTAATTTGACATAACATTAAGTAGGCCTAACATTGACTTAATTTGACATAACATTAAGTAGGCCTAACATTGACTTAATTTGACATAACATTAAGTAGGCCTAACATTGACTTAATTTGACATAACATTAAGTAGGCCTAACATTGACTTAATTTGACATAACATTAAGTAGGCCTAACATTGACTTAATTTGACATAACATTAAGAAACATCGAATAGATCTGATCAATAAAGAAACAATGCCTTAATGTAATCAATTAAGAACGAGTGACTAGATTTGACCACTTATTAAAGTTTAAACTTGATTTTTGAAGAATCGGAAATGACCAGTAACTTACTTTGACACTTCTGTTGGTCGACATGTCTGACTTGGCTTTGACCAACTCTGGTAGCTGAAGTTTATTGATGTCCATTGTTCTACTTATCGAACACAGTAAACTATCAAATCACTTGTGTTTTTTGCTGTTGTTTGTTTTACAAGCTCACCCTCCGCAAGCCAAGAGAGATAACTCATTGCCTGGTCCACTTCATTCCCCGAGTACGTCTTTTGTTGGTTTGTGTGTGAATGTAGAAACAGCACGCGCGAATCATAGTCCAGACAAAGTATAAATATGGTGCATGACACTGCAGGCCAGAAGGCTACACCCATTCGCTTACTCACTAAGCTTTCTTTGCTAGACTGCTTTGGCAGTTAGAATTCAAAGAGCTTCTCTGTTTGACAATTCGGTGCGTGAAAGACGTCCGGTCAATCCCAGCGATGACCGCTGCACTGTTCTTGGCCCTTTCCACCCCTCTTGTCCACAGTTTTGTCTGTGCGTGGACACGTAAAGCCAACGGTAAGACAAAAACACGATCGTTCCTTCCATGCGTGTTCCATATCGCTTTCGTTATAAACAGGTTAGCGGCAGACGTTATCGTGGGAGGAAATAGCCGGGCTAGTGTTGCGGGGCAATGCATAGGTGTACCCATGAAGGGGCGGCGTTGTGTTCGATAATACATAGCGAAGTATCCCAATGACGTCACGCCGTTTGCCGGTATGTAATCTTATATGTTTTAACGCGTTCATTTTTCATTGACCTCTTGTACGAGGTAAACCCTTTACAGCGGCTGTAAGTTCTAGTCTTAAAGAATGTTCTTTCAACTCCTGGCCCTTGTTACTGCCTGGCCATACCACATGTATTTCGTACTTGATCTTTGTGGCACTTTTATTTCGTACTTGATCTTTTGTGGCACTTTTATTTCGTACTTGATCTTTTGTGGCACTTTTATTTCGTACTTGATCTTTTGTGGCACTTTTATTTCGTACTTGATCTTTTGTGGCACTTTTATTTCGTACTTGATCTTTTGTGGCACTTTTATTTCGTACTTGATCTTTTGTGGCACTTTTATTTCGTACTTGATCTTTTGTGGCACTTTTATTTCGTACTTGATCTTTTGTGGCACTTTTATTTCGTACTTGATCTTTTGTGGCTCGTTTATTTCGTACTTGATCTTTTGTGGCACTTTTATTTCGTACTTGATCTTTTGTGGCACTTTTATTTCGTACTTGATCTTTTGTGGCACTTTTATTTCGTACTTGATCTTTTGTGGCACTTTTATTTCGTACTTGATCTTTTGTGGCACTTTTATTTCGTACTTGATCTTTTGTGGCTCGTTTATTTCGTACTTGATCTTTTGTGGCACTTTTATTTCGTACTTGATCTTTTGTGGCACTTTTATTTCGTACTTGATCTTTTGTGGCACTTTTATTTCGTACTTGATCTTTTGTGGCACTTTTATTTCGTACTTGATCTTTTGTGGCTCGTTTATTTCGTACTTGATCTTTTGTGGCACTTTTATTTCGTACTTGATCTTTTGTGGCTCGTTTATTTCGTACTTGATCTTTTGTGGCACTTTTATTTCGTACTTGATCTTTTGTGGCACTTTTATTTCGTACTTGATCTTTTGTGGCTCGTTTATTTCGTACTTGATCTTTTGTGGCTCGTTTATTTCGTACTTGATCTTTTGTGGCACTTTTATTTCGTACTTGATCTTTTGTGGCTCGTTTATTTCGTACTTGATCTTTTGTGGCTCGTTTATTTCGTACTTGATCTTTTGTGGCACTTTTATTTCGTACTTGATCTTTTGTGGCACTTTTATTTCGTACTTGATCTTTTGTGGCACTTTTATTTCGTACTTGATCTTTTGTGGCACTTTTATTTCGTACTTGATCTTTTGTGGCTCGTTTATTTCGTACTTGATCTTTTGTGGCACTTTTATTTCGTACTTGATCTTTTGTGGCACTTTTATTTCGTACTTGATCTTTTGTGGCACTTTTATTTCGTACTTGATCTTTTGTGGCACTTTTATTTCGTACTTGATCTTTTGTGGCTCGTTTATTTCGTACTTGATCTTTTGTGGCACTTTTATTTCGTACTTGATCTTTTGTGGCTCGTTTATTTCGTACTTGATCTTTTGTGGCACTTTTATTTCGTACTTGATCTTTTGTGGCACTTTTATTTCGTACTTGATCTTTTGTGGCACTTTTATTTCGTACTTGATCTTTTGTGGCTCGTTTATTTCGTACTTGATTATTGTTTACACATTTATGTTTGTCCATTTTATAAAGTAAATATTACATAAATATATCTATACTATTCGAAAATGTGAACAGTCACGATAGATCGATCTATCTCTTGGGAAATTTAACATTAAGAAATAGTTTATATTTATAGTTAGTTTAATATTTTCAACGGCGTGTAAAAAAGACTCGAGTGTGTGATGGCTGGTGGCGTAGTTTCCTCTCAGTCATGCAATTCTCTTTAGCTGAGAACTCTGGCGCCCCTGCACCTTCAAGCCATGTGTAACGCCGCCTATGGCTGTCCCATTGTTGACTGGATCAGATCGATGCTGCGTTTGTAATTAAAAAAAAAAATTTCCATTAGTGTCGCGGCCCGAGACAAAAGAATGACTTCCACACAGAAAGGAAAAAAGTGGGGGTTAGGTCAGGTTTTTAGTGTCTTATTGTGCGACGCGGCCCTCAATCCCTCCCCCCCCCCACACACACACTCTTCCACTCTATCCACCGCTCCCTCTTATCCAACCCCACACACACACACTCTTCCACTCTATCCACCGCTCCCTCTTATCCAACCCCACACACACACCCACCCTCACTTCCTACACAGTTTACCTGTGATCCTGTTTCTCACCTTGCGTGACGTCCTCCTACCTATTGTTTCCAGCCCTCCCTACAGTTTAAGTTCAATCATTGATCTCATTATACAATAATTTATTTTTCCTTCTCTGTTTGTTACATGGCCATATTATTCTCAACTCGTAGAACTTGGGGGGGGGGGGGGGGGGGGGGGGGGGGAAATCCTCGTGGTAATAGCAAACGGGGTGGGGGAGAAAACGGCGTTTCTCTGATATACTATGACAGGGGTCGGCAACCTTTTGATAACAGTGTGCCAAAGTAAGATTTCTAATTCATTCAGCGTGCCAACAGTCTAAAAGTCATCCTGGTGTAGCACTAAATTTCTTGTAGAATAGACTTTTAATTTTAATCAAGGCCTCTTCCGCGTGCCATTGAAAATCCCTCGGTGTGCCAAGTTTGCACGCGTGCCGTAGGTTGCCGACCCATGTACTATGAACTATTTTAATCTATGATAATGACATAACCCCCCTCCCCCTCCTTTTCCCCTCAGAAATAAATGTCTGCATCTGCTGACAGACATGAATCGTGGATTATTTATTCATTATTTTTTCATTATTTATTCATTATTTTTTCATTATTTATTCATAATAATTTTGTTATTTTTTTATTATTCATTATTAATTTATTATTTTTTTCCCTTCATTCCTTTATTTATTCACTATTCATTGTTTATTTATTCTTATTTTATTCAACCGCATTCCTTTGTGTGTGTTATATGTACGTACTTGTGAGTGTGTGTTTATATGTACGGTTGTATGTTTGTTTGTGATCATAGCGATGAACTCTGACCCCGATGGGTTCATTGTTCGTTACTTTTTTTTTGCACGTCTGTGTGTGTTTGTAGGCCTATGTAGGCTGTGTGTGTGTTGGAATGTGTTTGTATTCCGGCATTTGTGTTTGTGTGTGTCTGTAGTCTGTATGTATGTGTATGTTGGAATGTGTTTGTATTACGGGGCGTTTGTGTGTGTGATCATACACATTAACCCAACGAAGTAACCTGATTAGTGGTTAGTTACTTGTTGTTTGTGTGTGCTTATATTCCAATGTGTCTGTGATGATACACATTAAAACTAAGGACACTGACCTGATTGCTAGGTGTTTACTTGTCTAGAACGAGGCTTTCGTATTTAATCCCCTGTGGTAATCCTTTCCATAATCCTGTCCGCCATCGTCTATAGTGCTACCTGGCAAAAGTTTTTGATAACGTGGAAATAAACGTTTGAACATACAGGTGTCACTAGTACATTTTATTGTCAACAGTCTTCTTTTGCACAAACGGAAGCCAGTTTATGATGAAAATATTGTTTGTAGATCACTTGTGTAAAAGCTAAAGAGCTACAAAAGAAAAGTTATGTTCTTAGAGTTTCAGTCAACAAAGTTATATTCTAAGAGTTCCAGTCAACAAAGTTATATTCTAAGAGTTCCAGTCAACAAAGTTATATTCTAAGAGTTCCAGTCAACAAAGTTATATTCTAAGAGTTCCAGTCAACAAAGTTATATTCTAAGAGTTCCAGTCAACAAAGTTATATTCTAAGAGTTCCAGTCAACAAAGTTATATTCTAAGAGTTCCAGTCAACAAAGTTATATTCTAAGAGTTCCAGTCAACAAACTTATATTCTAAGAGTTCCAGTCAGCAAAGTTATATTCTAAGAGTTCCAGTCAACAAAGTTATATTCTAAGAGTTCCAGTCAACAAAGTTATATTCTAAGAGTTCCAGTCAACAAAGTTATATTCTAAGAGTTCCAGTCAACAAAGTTATATTCTAAGAGTTCCAGTCAACAAACTTATATTCTAAGAGTTCCAGTCAGCAAAGTTATATTCTAAGAGTTCCAGTCAACAAAGTTATAATCCAAGAGTTCCAGTCAACAAAGTTATATTCTAAGAGTTCCAGTCAACAAAGTTATAATCTAAGAGTTCCAGTCAACAAAGTTATAATCCAAGAGTTCCAGTCAACAAATTTATATTCTAAGAGTTCCAGTCAACAAAGTTATAATCTAAGAGTTCCAGTCAACAAAGTTATAATCTAAGAGTTCCAGTCAACAAAGTTATATTCTAAGAGTTCCAGTCAACAAAGTTATATTCTAAGAGTTCCAGTCAACAAAGTTATAATCTAAGAGTTCCAGTCAACAAAGTTATATTCTAAGAGTTCCAGTCAACAAAGTTATAATCTAAGAGTTCCAGTCAACAAAGTTATATTCTAAGAGTTCCAGTCAACAAAGTTATATTCTAAGAGTTCCAGTCAACAAAGTTATATTCTAAGAGTTCCAGTCAACAAAGTTATAGTCTAAGAGTTCCAGTCAACAAAGTTATAGTCGAGTTCCAGTCAACAAAGTTATGTTAAAACAGTTATAAATTGTAAAAAGGAACATAACAATGTTATATTGTAACAGTTATATGAGCTATATTGAATTGCTATTATAAAAAAAAGTCATTACAACCACACCTTACAGCTAATATTCCTCACAACGTATGACATGAAAGCTCGTACTACCGTACTGACAATATTCAAATCTCTGTAGCTAATTCTTAAGCACATAAAAAAAAAAGATACAGGGGAAACGGGGTTAAATAAACCCAATAAGACATGTCTTATTATGCCACCCAGCTAATCGATAATCCCCTGGATATCTCCCTCTTATGATTTGGGGCACTCCATTGACACGGTGTGTTCAACACCCGCGGGCTATATCTTCCGAAGTAATCTAAAACGGTGCTCGGTAGGGTCCCTTGTTGTGGCATATATACGCCTATACTTCACGTGACGCATTGTATCGACCTTCGGATATCAGTGGTCTTCGGCATCATTCCGCGTCTACAAGCTTTGATGGTGTCGCACCACGTGGCCGTCATTGTTACATTTGGTGTACTCGCGCGTGCTGTAGATTGGCGTTGACGTTCCTTTAACTGCCTTCAGCGATATCTTTGCTTCTTGGCTCTGCCCGTGCGTGTGTGTGAGAGTTGTTCACGTATATTAGGTTATTTTCTACTCGATCTTGGGGGCACTTTCCTTGTTCTTTCGTGAACGCCTATTCTGGCTATGCTCCGGAGAAATACGATGAGCTCTCCACGGGAAGGCTAAACAATGCTCTCGCGCCGGCACATCCACATTTTGAACCTCACCTTATGTCATACCACATATATCTTTAGATGAATTGTTTCCCCTTTCTCGTCATCCCAACATTTTTTTTGTTCTTTTTTTTTTTAAAGTTTCTTTTCGGCATTTAATTAAAGGGCCCTGGAAAAAAAGGGGGAGGGGGGTCGGGTTTAAAAGCAAAACTTTGTGGCCACTGAAAGTTGTTTTTTTAATCACGTGACTACTATAGAAGACATTTCTTTTATTAAACCTGTTTTAAATAAAATAGTGGGGGTTGGGGAGTTGGTATAAGACCGTTAAGAAATCAATATATTCATTGCGACATTGTAGTATACGCTGTTGGGACTTTGTGTTTTTTTTTGGTGTTGTTGGTTGTTGTTTTTTGTTGTTTTTTTTATTTTTTATTTTTTTTATGGTGGCGTTACTGTTTACAGTCAAGTAGGCTGAATTAATTGGTACGCGATTCTTGTCGAAAAAAAGTAGCGAAATACAATTTACATTGTTCTTAATTTGTGATTTTAGGTAGGGTGGGGGAGGGGAGGAGGACTTATTTTTATATTCGTGTAGCTTAGTGCATTTTAATTAACTTTTTTATTTTTAATTAAAGGTACTTGTGTTTTTTTGTGTATTACACGTTTACGTCACCACACCCCTGGAACTCCCCCCCCCCCCTATCAAACGCTCACTGTGGATGAAAACAGTATTATTGTATCAACAGAAGCCAGTGATTAGTTTTGGAAATCACCGACAGATGTAGAAAAAGCGTGTCCTCGATCCCTGCCAGCCTCATGCAAAAAAATTAAAGCCAAAGAAGAGAAGGCTACTCTTGGTGAACTGTCAACAACTAAAATAGTTTTGGATTATCGACTTTGCTGAACGGGAATTTGTTTTTCTCCATTGTCTGTAATCACGCGCACGCTTCAATACTGACGACCCTATAAACTGATTAATTAATATATTAAAAGAAAAGGCTAGTAATAGTAATAGAAGTCCAGCAGTGGAATCAGGATCGGGTCCACGTTTACCGGCAGTCATACTTGTTAGATCGAGGCTTTGTGGTTGTGCCTGGTTGCTTTATAGGCTATGAAGGACTGGTGCCATTAAACGTCATAATATAGGCTGGGTCACAGTCATGGACCCCCGCGTAAAACTTGTCTACTGGAGGGAGGAGGGGGAACGCCTTACAATTACATTAAGTTATTGTTATAAATATAGTGAAAGAAAATGTCCAGGGACTTTCCAATTTCCCTTCCATCCCCTTCCACAAAACGACAAAGAAGTAGCATTATAGACACTATAGTTAGCATTATGGACACTATAGTTAGCACTATAGACACTATAGTTAGCACTATAGACACTATAGTCAGCACTATAGACACTATAGTTAGCACTATAGACACTATAGTCAGCACTATAGACACTATAGTCAGCACTATAGACACTATAGTCAGCACTATAGACACTATAGTCAGCACTATAGACACTATAGTCAGCACTATAGACACTATAGTCAGCACTATAGACACTATAGTCAGCACTATAGACACTATAGTCAGCACTATAGACACTATAGTCAGCACTATAGACACTATAGTCAGCACTATAGACACTATAGTTAGCACTATAGACACTATAGTCAGCACTATAGACACTATAGTCAGCACTATAGACACTATAGTCAGCACTATAGACACTATAGTCAGCACTATAGACACTATAGTCAGCACTATAGACACTATAGTCAGCACTATAGACACTATAGTCAGCACTATAGACACTATAGTTAGCACTATAGACACTATAGACACTATAGTTAGCATTATAAACACTATAGTTAGCACTATAGACACAATAGTTAGCACTATAGACACTATAGACACTATAGTTAGCACTATAAACACTATAGTTAGCACTATAGACACAATAGTTAGCACTATAGACACTATAGTGCTGACATTGTCTCATGCCAGAACAAAGCCAAAAGTTAAACGCATTGTTTGTTCAGTCAGGCCATTGTTTGTTCAGTCAGGCGTGTTATAGTTTAGTTATAGGCTTGGTCTTTTTTTTTTTTTAAAGTTGGCAATCAAATGATGACACTGAAATTCTCTTCATTTGTAGCATTAACCTGTGGGAAAATTCAAACTTTTTTTTTCAAAAAAATTATAATCAAAATTTTTATAACACTCCTTTAATGCCACATCGCATAAAGGTATAGAGCAGTGGTTACTAAACTTCTTGTTTTTTGTGACATGGTTATTTTTTTATGTAAATTTTATGTTTCTTCCTCATGACCAAGTAACATATTGTACAGCCTATACTAGAATATAAGAAACTTGTAACATATGAGTATCCACACAATTTTTGAGATGGTTAACATTGTTAACACTGTTACCTGGAGGGCTGTAATTGAAAAAAAGGCTCGGATATTTCAAATTGTACCATCTTATATGTTACAGAAGCCCCTTTTATATAGAAAATCATTGCCTCATACCTTAATCACAGGTTTGAGTCTATTCTTGCATTTTGATCAGGCTTATAAATAATGTTAAGTTGTTTTGTTTTTCCTGATTTGTTGAGGCAACCCATTCCATTCCCGGATTCTACTCTGGAAGAAAGAGAAATCCATTGGGGTGAAATATACTTGTACAGGGGTCGGTAACCTACGGCACACGTGCCAAACTCACACGTGCCAAACTCACACGTGCCATTGGCATGCAGAGCAATTTTCAGTGGCACATGGAAAACCCTGAAAAGGCACCTCTACAAGAAATTATGTGCTAGAGCAGGTTGACTTTTAGCACGCTGAGTGTTACAAGGTTGCCGACCCCTTTACTAGTACATTATTATAATCTGATGTTCTTCTTATGTGTTACAGACGCTCCTTCAATAAAGAATATTATTGCGTCCTATGCTTGTCCCTGGCTTGAGTCTAGTGTTGCATTTTTTTATTAGTGTTTTAAATGATGTTAAGTTACTGGTTTTCTGATTTATTTCGGAACACACTGCTGTAGATCTAGTATAGACCAATCATATTTGGTCTACATGTTTAGTTGGCAACATTTCATTCAGAAAAAAAAGTATCTTATTTTGTTTTAAAAAACAACTTTAAAGTTTATTGTTAAACATTATATTACCGGTAATTGTGTTCACCTTGGGCAGTGTTGTGTGAATGAACTGTGAGACTATTAAGTTACGGAGATGTTGTATGTTTTTGTGGGTTGTTTTTTTTTGCACTCTTTCTTCTTTAGGTTCTGCTCCAGATGCTCATCATTCTAACAGGCAACTACAATTTCTTCAATCTGCTCACCATCACACTGTGTCTGTCCTTGTTGGACGACTCATTCTTCCTCTTCCCACAGACACAATTGAAAGGTAAGCTGATATGTTTGAAAGGTAAGCTGATGTGTTTGAAAGGTAAGCTGATGTGTTTGAAAGGTAAGTTATGTGTTTGAAAGGTAAGCTGATGTGTTTGAAAGGTAAGCTGATGTGTTTGAAAGGTAAGCTGATGTGTTTGAAAGCTGGATGAAATGTTTGAATGCTTCAATTACTGGTATTAACTTAAAAAAAACATTTTGAAGTTCTTGTATTTTAAAGTACCATTACCAGAAGCATTTGTTCCAATAATAATAATGTATTTTGATGGTGGCCGAGTGGCAGTGCGTTTGGCTGGCGTACCAAAGGACTTGGTTTGAATCCTGGTCAAGAATAGTATTTGCTCCTGGGTCTGGAGGGTGTCCCTGAGTCTACCCAGCTCTGTTGGGTACCCAAATTAATGGCGGCTGGGCATTGTTATGGCCACGCTGTCCCCTAGTATGCCGTGTCCACAGAAACTGATGAATGCTGCTTCACCTGCCCTATGTATCAATTTGGTCTAACGGAATACTTAACTTTTTATTGTAGGCCTACTAGTATATAATATGTTTTGACTAAAGTTGTTGGTTTTCTATGTTTTGCTCTATTATATCATCAGGCAGCCACATTGTGGGCGAAAAGAGCTCTTCCCAATGGGGTGTTATCAATGCCCTGGCCAACTTGGTGTTCCCCATTGTAGTACTAGGATACATTAGTTACAAAACCTGGGAACTCTTCAGTCTCAAATTCATGCCAGATTGGACTGTGCACTCTAAGATAGGTGAGATTTGTCATATTTTGAGTTGTCCCCTCTGGTCTTACACTTTTGTATGCATAGATTTTTTAGTTTATTAAAATCCTATTATTGATTAGATTATAATTTACACAAGTTTCTTTGCATAAATATTATAATAACATTATGTGCCCTGTATTCTTTGTGTATTCTCATTTAACACATTTGTTTGTCAATTTGTCTCTCTTAGCTTTTACAGAGAGCTCATTTTTCCAGTGGCTAGACGCCATCATGCCCTACACAGTTTACCTAGGGGCTGGATCGCTAGGTCTGGAGATTTTCATATCTCTGATCAGGTAATTATCTAAAACCTTTTAGGCTTTATAAGGTCGTTTGTTAACAATTTTCATGTCTTTTTAGGTGTTGTTTTTGACAGTTCTTCTATTCTGCGCACAAATAAAAAAAAAAAAAGTTTCACATTCCATCCAAGCTATGCTGAAGATAAGAAAATCATGGTAATGGTAATGGTAATTTATATGGTAATGGTAATGGTCATTTATATAGCGCTTCTATCCATGCTATTTTAGCATGTTCAGTGCGCTCTAGAAGACTTATTAATCTGTGAGAGGTTTCACTGCTGCCGGTTGAGCGCTCGTGATAACAACTCAATATTAACGTCATCTAGTCCCAAAACTACTGTAGGGCGACAGGGATCTGCCGGTGGCGGGGCTCGAACCCGCGACGTGTCAGTCAGGTGATTTTTTGGTTGACAGTCAGGTGAGCTAACCGCTCGGCCAGCCGGCTTCACACTTTAGAGTCATCTCCTATTGACTTGTTGTATCAATAAATCTTATTGTGCTCTTTCATCTATTCTGCAGGAGCTTGTTTGTTGAGAGAGGTTTGTTCCGTAAAGGAATGTGCACTGTAGGAACTTCTTTTTTTGGCTGTGTGGCAGTCTTCATGTTTGTGATAAGTCTGGTAAGTGTACGAATTCGCCCTTTGACACCCTAATGCTTAATTTTTACTCAAGAGGACACAATTATTTTAATGTAGAAGATGAAAATCTATTTCACTGGTATCACAACTTTTTGGGGGAGGATTCATAGTTGGCAAGAATTGTAGTTTTTTCATTGTTTTTTTTTTTTTAGTATCTTGATGAATGTTTTTTTTTTTAAAACTTTTAGAAACTTTTAAACAACTAAAGCTCTGTACGTGTAACAAAAATTGTTCATGTAACAGTAACAACTTGAACTGTAATACTCAAGAATACTCAAGTATACCGTGTTTTGGGCAATATCTTTCATAACACTTGACATGTAGTAAATAATTACAACAGCCTCGTCAGTCATCCACCAAGCCCAGACACCAATCTCTATCAAGACTATCACTTTCTCAGTCCAACATAGGACCAATACCTAGTTCCACAGTCGTATCTGAACTCACCACCTCCACTATCGCAAGTAGACTGATCTCTCTTTCCAAGCCTAGACTCTAAGTAAACAAATACTATGATGTCAAACACTCACTTCCTGGTTACTACCCAGTACATTCACTGCACTTATTGAACAAGTTACATATTAATTATTTGCATATCATTGCACACCAAACCAATCCTTTAAAGTACGCTAAACATTTGAATGTTGTTTTTTTTTGTTTCCATACAAGGAAACATATTGTTACAAAGTTAATTGAGATATCTGAGAATACACGAGTACCAGCTAACAAATAAATCATCAACTTGATGACTTTGTGTTTATCAAAGAACATTTTTTCACCTAAATCAAGTGACTGTTTCATTTTCTCAATGCTTCATTAGAATTTGAGCCCTAAAGCAGCCTTAATGCTAAAGAGGTAGATAGAATGATAGCCATAACTTTATGTCAAGTGACTGTTTCATTTTCTCAATGCTTCATTAGAATTTGAGCCCTAAAGCAGCCTTAATGCTAAAGAGGTAGATAGAATGATAGCCATAACTTTATACACCAAAAAAATATGACTATAGGTATAGGATGTAATCCAAAAGTAAAGGAATTTATTATAGGTTGTAGCCTTTACAGGTTGGGACAACAAAGGGAAAATTGGTAAATTTTCCTGTAATTGTACTTTATTTAAATTAAAAAATTATCAATATGAAGGATTACTTAACTTTATCAGTTTTTTATTCTTGTGTGGCTATTATTCTATTGAGTTCTGTAAGTGCTAACAAACATCTAAAAGCACAAATGAAATTTGGACCTAGTATTTACACTAGCTGTCAACATTGAGTCTTTGATAGATGCCTATTTATATTGTATAGTGAATTGTATGCAAATTTTAGGAATTTTGAAATGATGTATTAGCCACAAAAGTAAAAAAAAAAAAAAAGAAAGGTTTTAAATGCAGCTGGTACATTTTTTTTGTTTTTGAAAATATTTCTGAGAGTGAGAGTGTGTCCATTCCATGTACAGATGACCATGTCCCCCATTGTTTATGTTTGTAGGTCCCCCACACACAAGTCCACAAATCCTCACAAGCACTGCTGCCTAAAGCTGTTACACAGTACCATGGCCTCACAAGGCCATTCCACCTCACTAGCTCCTATGGCTTGTTCAGAAGGTACTTCTCTTTCTGGGCTTTAATTGGCTGTAACAGTTATTAGAAGAAAACCCTGAGCTCCCCTTTTTGTTGTGTTTTGGTTCATTGCATGCATCTTATATTTTGTTCTGCAGCTAGTTAACCCCCCCCCCCCCCCACTAACAGTGTTGTCGTCAGTTTTAGTGACACTGTACTTCTGTTTGCACTGATTATTTATGTTTGCAAGTGATGCAAGTCACTGGTTCTGTTTTTCAAAAGCCTTTTTTTTTTCTTAACTGATTACTGGCAGTAAATATGGTAAATAACTGAAAAAAAGAAAGGGGGGGGGAATAACCACGTGACCACAACAGTTAGTTCCTATATATTTTTAATCGTGAACTCTTTGTCGTTAATTGATGTACTATGTGTGTGTATATTTAGTCATATATCTATTGCATGAATAATTACTAACCCCAGATTGACCTTATCTTAAACTTCACAAGGTAGCCTGGTTACTTAATATATGTTCTCTTTCTGCATTTAACATTTCTTATTGCGCATTACTGAATGAACTCTTTAAACTTTTTTTTTTTAAACGATAACTTTAACAGCTTGTGTTTTTTGTTGCCTGTGTTTGCTTGACGTCTCATCTTCAAACACCTGTGTCTGATTGGTGCCTGGTAAGCACCATGATGGTTCACAACCCGTGGGTTTTCTTCAAATAATAGTTCACCAGTTTTTCTGTCTCCACATGAAAGTTTACCCCTTGTGACTACATCTTCTTAAAACAAACCATCCATTGGAAAACAATGCCCCCAATTATATTATTTGTGTAACATACATAGAAACCTTGGATAAAATATCTTTTCCTTTATGTTTCGTCTTCTTTTTGTCTTGTTAGTTTTTATTTTATGTAGACTCTAGAAAGCTAGCTATATGCCTGTTGTGTTGATTCACTCACTAGGCAGGGTTTTATTTTTCTACTTGCCAACCAGGTTCCCCTTAGCTATGTGGACACCAAGTTCTATGACTCTCTTCCCAAATATGCCAAGACATGGCAGAGTAAGCTTGAGCCCTTCCAAATCACCAGCTCATACGGCCTGTTCAGAACGTAAGGAGAAACCTGTACTCGAGTGTCTGGTTAAGCTTGGGCTTCTTTGCAAGTGTCTAGTAGTTCTCTCAAAAGTCCATGTTCAATTTGTCCTTGTGCCAGTTGATGTTTACTAGCTCCTCTGACACTGTTAAGAACATTAAGTGTTAATAAATAACTGCAGATTTTATTTTAATGTTATACAATGTATTTTTAGGTTTGTTACTCCAAGTCCATTAATGTTGTATTTTAAATTTTGTCAACTTTATGTAATGTGTTCTCTATGGTTTAGTACTAATGCATATTTATTTCAATATCATTAAAAATTAACTGACTCTAATCTTATAAGAAGTTTTCTAATGGTAAAGCAGTTCTACATATGAAATTTTCTAATTGTAATCTGCGTATTTAAATGTAAGTTAATGTAAGAGACCTGGACAATAATGTACAATACTTGATAGCAAACTTTTTAAAAGAGTTTTTCTCAGCACAAGTTTTGTTGGTTGTTGTTTGTGCTCCTCACTTTTTGTGCATGTTTTGGTTGGCAGCATCCACAACTATCAGTTCAATTCTGAATGATTTGTATTACATGAATGGTTTTTATAATAAATCTATATATTGATAAAAGGATAATGCTTTAAACATATTTCTGCAATTTTTTTTTTTAGATTGACATATTTAGTAATATCTATCCAAATATTGTAACAACTGTTTTACTATTATAACCTACAGATATAATTAAAAAAAAATAACTTTTTAACTTGGAGTTATTATTTTTAAAAAACTTGTTAAAAAAATAAACATTAAAATTTACTGTAAATAAAAATCAACAAATTTTGAGCATTAAATTAAGTGAATTTGTTTTGTTTCATGCACTGCATGTTTTTAAAATTCAGGATGACAGGAGTAGATGGCCGTCCAGAGGTTATTGTGGAAGGGCATGCCTCCAGTAAATTCATACAAGATGGCTGGAAACCGTATGAGTTTTTGTACAAGCCTGGCAATGTCTCTGTGCGTCCGCCTGTAGTTGGTGAGTACAGTTTGAGATATACTACAGTCACCTGCATCCATGAGTTGGTTTATTTGATTAATTGAATGATAAAATAAAGAGCATTGGCCTCTTAACCCTTTAAGCCCTAAAGCAGTTGCCAGCCTGTAACTCCACAATCCCTAAGCCAAGTTGCATAACTCCAAATATTAAACCAAAATCATTCCAAAATTTTGTAAAAATTCATAGTAAAAATACTATTATAAAAAAAGTAAAGTACCCGTCAAGACAAAATTGATCCATAGGGCATGTGAAGCAGCATTCACCAGTTTCTGTGGCCACGGCATAATGGGTGATTGTGCGGCCAGTGCAATTCACAGCCGCCTTTACTTTACCCCAACTAATGTGAAGTACCCATCAGAGCTGACCCGGGAAGAAATCCTAGCTTAAACCCAGGACCTTCGGTATGCCAGCCGAACGCGCTGTCGCTCTGCCTCCGCGCCCCATCCTATTATAAAGTAACAGAATTAAATTCTTCATACTTAAAAAAAAAATATATAAAGTTTTATTCAAACCAGAAAATCTGACAATGAAGAATAAATAGAATTTAAAATAAAATAAATCACTGAGCTATCATATATTAATCCGTTGGGATGCTTTTTCATGGAATTAGGAAATCATCATATATGACTCATATCCTTCTGTTTAAAGTCTAATAAACATCTGCAACATTTTTAGTATCACTTTTATCTTGGCATTATCAAAATAATATAGCATTTCCCTTATTAATCTAGCATCCCTAAATATTACCAAAATGCCATACATTTTTATAGAATTAGCAATTAAAATGTGTAATTTTCCAAAATTCACTAAAATTCAATGATTGAGCTAAAAATACCAACCAGCTTGTAAAAATAGCATCACTTTGGCTCTTTTTGGACACAGTTTAAAAGGCATTTTAAAATCTTGAAGTGTTATAGAAACATAACAAACCCAAATCAGAGGCATACAGCGTCCATAGTCGTCTACCAGTAGAGGCAACATGCGACTCTAGTTGCAAAATGGTTAAAAATAAAAACATAGCTCAACTATATAAGCTATTTGTTATGAATTTGATTATCAAAACAGCCAAGATTATCCTAATATTTTGTAAAGTTTCAAATAGAGTTTTTCTAATTGTTCTTGTCTCTTTCAGCTCCCCACCAGCCGCGACTGGACTGGCAGATGTGGTTTGCTGCCTTGGGGAACTACCAGAGCAATCCCTGGTTTCTGAACCTGGTCTACAGGCTGCTGCAAAACGAGCCTGACGTGATGGAGCTGATGGGCCCAAACCCTTTCCCTGATAACCCTCCTAAGTACATTCGGGCCACCCTGTACCACTATCACTACACCAGCCGAAAGGATTGTCAAGGGACAGTGAAATGGTGATAAATGTTTTCTTTAAAAAAAAATTTCTTACTTTCTCCTTTCAGAGGCATGCTTGGCTTTCGTTTTTGGCTGGCATACCCAAGGTTCTGGGTTCGATTCCTGGTGAAGGCTAGCATTTTTTTCCGGGACTAGAGGGTGTCCCTGAGTTTACAAAGTTCTGATGGGTAATGGTACCTGACATTCATTGGGGTAAAGGAAAGGCGGCTGTGTATCTTGCGAGCCATACAATCCCCTAGTATTGCTTAGTCCACAGAAACTGGTGAACGCTGCTTCACCGGCCTTCTGATCAATTTGGACTAATGGGATACTTTACTTATTTTACTTTAGACTTCAGAGGTATGATGGTCTAGCTGCAAAAGCTTTGTATGCTGAAGCTATTACTATTAGGTTTTAAATGTTCTGAAACACCACCACAATTTTGGGTGTGAAGGGTGACCTTGTTTCTACCAAGCTTTGATGGGTACATAACAGCTGCTGGGGAAAAGTAATGGCATTGTGCTGGTGACACAGTCTCTTTGTAGCAAAGAAACTTAAGAATTCTCAGAATTCTGCATAACTAGGACCTAGTGATCAATAGCCACTATTGTTGGGATACATTGTTGTTGCTTTATACTTACTTTGAGTTGGTCAGTATTTTAAAGGTTTGTTTGTTTTATGTTTTTTTTGTTTTTTTTTTAAGGATTATTTATTTTTAGGTGTGTTTTTTAAGGTTTGTTTCTTTTTAGGCGCTGCTGCTGTTACTTTTATATTAGAAAGATAAATGTAAAAGTTTTAAATGATTCAATAACATTTGTACAACAATCTGACAGTGGTTGGTGGAAAAGAGTAAAGAAAGCCGAGTACCTGCCTATTATAGCACTAACAGACCAGACATTTGTAGACTACTTGAAACAAAATAAACTTATTCAGGTACGTACAAGTCTTTCCATGTTTTATAAGCAAGCTATTTTTGTTAAGTAGGCCAACAAAATATACAAACAATTTTAACTTAGAAATATGACACAATAACAATCTGTTACAATGCTCTGATAAACATAGAACAACACTTGTCTTATCCCTTATGCCTGTGCTAGAACAAAGGCATATAAGTACTTTCTTTTTGAGTGGCATGGAATGGGTTGCCTGAACAAACCAGGAAGACCAGTAACTTATCACTATTTAAAACACTGATCAAAATGCAAGACTAGTCTTGCAGATGAGCATAGGACGCAATAATCTTTTTTTTTATAGAAGGAGCGTCTGTAATATATACAGATAATGACTGTAGAACCATTTAAAAAAAAACTTCAATGAAAGAGCTTAGTGAACTAGATTTTAAAATGTGTTGCAAGGTTAACAGTTTAAAGTTTGATTTTTGCCAAATTGATAGAAAATGATCCTTGTTTTATTATATAATGATGTTTCTTTTATTATTATCAATTCAGAATGATAAGAGCAGGAAGCTCAGGAGGTTTAAGCAGTACAACAGGATGGCCAGATTTTTGTTCTGGGTTCGAGAGGTCATTGGTCAGCCGGAAGGGTTCAGCTTTTCTCTCTCAATGTTTGGGTCGGCCATTCTGGCTATGGTTTTGAATAGGGCAGCATTTTGATGCCCCCTCCCACCCCCCAATCCCTCACGTGTTCATTTCTACTGATCCTCATAATAAATTGTGTCTAGTTGAGTTTTAGAAGCAACTGCTTGGTATTGCTGATGTTACTGCCAAATATAAATATGCTAAGCATATATTTGTTACACTGCCATGTCAGATGTCTCAGTCAGTCTTGTTTTTTTTTTCAAATGTTTTTTTTTTTAATGCTTTGGACAATTTTTCTTTATTATAAATAGATGTGCCAAGCTTTTTAAATCACATTTTTTTTCCTATTAATACAGATTGTTATGGGTACTTTGTTGCTGCATTTGTTCTTTCTTTTATTTTTGCATAAACAATCTTATTATATTGTATATATGGCGACAGTTAAAGCCTTAGTTTATTGTTTTGTCAAGAAGCACTATAGTGTCATCAAGCATTATAGATTGAACTGATGTTGCACATGTTTGTACATTTATTTAAATGACATCATTTTTCAATGGGCAGTGTTGATTGTATATGTAAATATAAAAGTGCACCATTTTACATTATCAAAAAATCATTTTAGTCATCTTACTTGCCATCTGACTTGTATTTTTTAGGTATCCCCTTATTTATCAGTAAGTGCATTTCAATTACAATATATGTTCAACCAATATTGTTTTGTAAGAAATGTAATTGTACTACATTGTAGTAACCTTTACAGTTTTTTAATTGAAATAAATTTGCTGAAACTAAATCTCAAGTCTCAACTTGTATTTAAAAAAATTAAAATAACAACTTGTGTTTAAAAAATCACAGAATATTTTTAATGTATAAATAAACATACCAATACAACAAAAAATTGATTCAAATGTATGTATGTATACACGTTTTTAAAAATAATACAATATTTATCCCAATAGAAACAACAACTAAACTTTTTTTTTGAACTCTCTACAAACTACAGCTTTCAGCTTCTTCAATGCTGGCTCAAATTTTGGTTGTAATTCTAAAGTTGACTGGTAAAACAATCTAGCATGCTCCCAGTCTCCCTAAGAAAGAAATAATTAATTGAAACATTTAACGCATAAACTCTTTTTTTGGACACATCCAATAATTATTGACTGGATATTGTTCGTAGTGAATCATAGATGATAGATTCAAACATTTTGCTATTTTTGCATTAACTGCAAACATAACATACATTCTAACATTCTACAATTGCCTGAAAGCTTACCTTGGCAGCATACACATTGGCCATAGTGAAGTGGGTCCCAGACAGGGTATCATTGACATCCAGGGCAGCATTGGACACTACTATTGCATCATTCAGAAAGCCAGCAAAGTGGAGTAGATTAGCAAGACTAACTAGAGCAATGTCCTGGAACAGGAAAAACAAACAAAACATTTACAACATGTCAGCATAGTGGGCGATACTTGGCATATTCAGGTTTGTTTTAGTTGTTCCATGTCTTGTTAACAGTTGTTAATATTTTAACACACAAGAGATTCATCTATGCAAAGAATGTTTCTAAAAATGATGTTTACCTTGTACTGATGTGGAGAATAGGTGAGAGCCATCCTAATGCAATCTGTAGCCTTCTCACTGTCTCCTTCAACTCTCCAGTAAAGAGAGGCTAAAGTTAATGCGACCCAGGAAGTAGAATTCTGCTCATCAGGAATAAACAATATCAGGTGAACCAATAAATCTCAAGTCACAGCAAAAAAATGGATAAAATGATGGGAAAGTGGTGGAGGGTTAAACAAGCTTTTTGTCCAGAAAACTTACTGATTCTTGGACTGTATTTATTCAAAATATTTAATATGAGCAGAGCAAAACAATTTTTTTAAGTACCGGTATCTTTCTTTGCTAGTTCTCTTTATCTACAGAACATAAGAATAAATCAATCTATAATAATAAATATAAAAGTCAATCTATAATAAATATTAGAAAAAAAACAATAGCAAAACAAATGAATTTTTTACCTTTTCCAATGCATCAGCAATACGATGAGCAACTATACTGGTTGGCTCTGGATCACCTCCTACGGCTTGTAAAACCTAAATAGGTAGATGGCAAAGTGGTTAGAATTATTACAAGTACAATAAATAAATACAGTAAATAATAGTTAGAAACCAAGTGAAGTGAACTAAACATATGGCCTCAGTAATACAGGAGGGCCACAGCGCTAAATGGTGAAAAAGCCCAAAACACGACATTCATAGGCTAACTATTCAATCTGTTATTGTTAAAAATCAACACTTTTTTATTATTACAATCAGTCAAGATTATTATTAGATTATCAGAGAGCTTTATTTTTTAAAATGTGCTTGCAGTACATAAAAATGTTAACACATGTCCAATGTTTAAAAAGGTTAATAAAACACACCAATGAAGAAAATCAAATGTATTTAGATCTGGACACTGGAGTACAATAACACAATTTACACACCAATAAATTAACACTATATGACGACTATATGCCCCAAAAAAATGATTCCTTAAAACACAACTATGGCAGAGAAACAATTTGATACATACAATTTCATTTTATTTGATAGAAGCAACAAAAAAAAAAGCCTCAGCAAAACAAATTGTAGAAATAGTGTATAGTTAGTAGACAGGTAAAATGCAATCATAAAAAAATTTTACTACAGAAAATGGGACAATACAATGACCTTCTGACATCTGGCCACAGTCAAGAAAAGATAGCTGGAATTGCATGGCCACATAACAAGAGCCAACAAGCCTGCCAAAACTATTCTGCGGGGCACCACCAGAGGGGGGGGGGGGGGAGAAAGAGAGGAAGACAAAGGAAACAATGGGAGGACAACATCAGGGAGTGGATGGGAATAAAGCTGAGAAAGGCTGAGAGACTGGAGAAATGGAAGAGACTGGCACCCCAACTATCCAACAGACTACGGATATGTAGGATGTAGGTAGGAAGAAGTAAACATATAAAATGAACTGTTGGTCATCAAGTAAGGTCTTCTACAGGAGTGGGGACAGGGGGGGGGAGAGATTTTTATGTCTGTGCTTCTTAGCATACTTATGTGTGTCAGAGTACTTATTCTAGTATATCTACCTGCCCTTTGGCCATGAAATGGCCTTAACATCATATAAAATTCCTTATTGAAGCACAAGACACAAAAATCTTGTGTACACAATGAGCATCTGTGACTAGTGTAACACATAAGATATGTTACCCCTGCCTGACAGCCACCTCTGTATACAAAGTTCCAGTGATCAATATGAGAATACCTGAGTTAAATCTGTCTCTGCAGTCAGTGAATCCTCAGATCTGTACTGGACACCTGGCAGGTGATCAAAAGCTAGTAATGGAGAAACATGTTCAGTATCACACCAAGGTTCTTTGGTGCCATGCTTAATGACCAAGCTCAAGTCAATATGTTCTTCATAACTGTAAATAAAAGACACATACTGAAACTTCATGAGGTTTCCCAAGTGAAGAAAATTTGACAAAATATTTTGATGGCTCAGTAATTAAATCTTACAAATTGCTATTCAAAAGACAAAACCTATCATATAGTCTAGATATATTTTAACAAATGTTTTATGTGCTTAGCAATTTCATTATTCTAATCATTGATTTTGTAATGGGGGGGGGGGTCTACCTACTTGACTCCTTTAGCTGTTGGACATAGCCATGAACTTGTAAACTCTTCAAAATTGATTCTTTCCACCTCTCCACAGTCAACCGTGGGCCAGTCAAACTTGATCAGTTTCCTCAAGTGTATAGAAGTATCTGGGACAGGGAGGGAGATATAAATTAATAGTCAAGGCTAATTGTAATACAAGTGCTGATCCATGTGTGAAGAAATTCAACAAATCAACTGCATTAAGTTTAGGATAAAAAAAAATTGCATTAAAAAACAATACTGATATAGAGAAAAGCAATGAATGAAATTTAAACAATAAAGTCCCTTTTTTTAACACAGAAGAATGTGGTAAATCCAGGAATAATTTAACCATTGGTAAGTAATTTAATTCAGACACAACTTACAAATAAAGTATCTATAAATGTATTAGGCCTAAAGCAAAGACATAAACAAGACTGCTTCACTGAAACCAAAAGTAATGAGGAATTGTGTTCTACTTATTTCAAGCTTGTAATTTGTATGCTCACCTGGTAAGTCAATATCTTCAGTATATCTATGTCTTTTGGCCTGGATATTACTCCTAAACCTTGAGTTGGAAAGAAATTGTGGCGCCTCAACCTCCGCAGGCTTCTGCTCTGTGGGAGGCGGAGCCATAACCCCAATAAGAGTTTTCCGTTCTGGTGGTGGCGCCGGTGACGCAGGCGGGCTGACCGCCTTGGCAGGCAGGCTTGGAGCGAGCTCTGGCGGCTCCGCTTTGTTTGGGGTAGGTTTGAACTCTTTCTGAATGTCTGCACTGTCATCTTCAATTTCAATAAGCCTCCAGCCAGAGGGCAGCACAAAGTTCTCATCATCATTGTAAATTTGATGAAGTTTCTTTTGTTCAGAAATTATAAACACATCTTCTAGGGCATTCAGATCATCGCCCACCTCCTCAATCTATGTATGTAAACAAAAGGGACAAATTTTACCTTAAAAGAAGACTTGTACTAAAACCAAATCTTAAAAACTTAAATTTAATGTAGAAAAGATTAAAACAATTGACTTTATTGAAAACATTTAATACAATTTTTAAAAACTTTTTATAGAAGATACAAAACTTATATAATTTAAAGATCTTTACTTGGCAAGGAAAGTATAGTAAATATTTGTTATTCTCTTTTTTTGTTTTGTTATTTAGTAAAAAAAATATGAATTACAATAAATCAGAATGAAACAAATTTTCATGCAACAGCCAAACAAGAGTTTTAACACAAGACACACTGGTAAATACAAGAGACAGAATTTTAAAAACAGAGGTTCCCAATCTGGATTAAATTCACCTCTAGACATCATTGTTAGGATTCTAGGGCATGTAACAAGTAAATATTATAAAATACTTGAAATATTAATAATATTATGTTCATATTAATCTTTCTGGTTTTATTTCTCCTTTAGGATTTTATCACTACCTGAAATAGGTCAAAAGTTATGTTGGTGGAGTTTGAAAAGTTGTGTGTTTGGTATGGTGACATGAACACTATAAGTTGAGAATCACTGTATTCAATCAAATGCTAATGAAACAGAAAGGGCCTGAAGCAAAAATATAGAACATTCTTTGTCCTTGTAGAGATTTGTCTCTAGATGCAGTAAGAAATATAAAATAGTGGGGGGGTTTGGACTTAGTAATCAAATTCTAGGTCTACTTAGCATGAACTGTTAGGTTAAAATTGGAACATGTGGAAGACTTATTGTATAATACACACACACACACATAAAAAAAAGTAGGGGAGGTAACTAGGGGCGGTAACTAGGGGAGAGCTATTTTTACTCAGCTAGGTGTACAGCAACATGCCAGGACATTTAAAGCTTGAATACAGTAGAAGTCCATTAGTCCGTCATCCAACAGTCCGGAATGCCCGATAGTCCGGAATCGCTCCGGAAAATTGTAAAAATTTTGGTTTTCTCCAAAAGTGTGTCTTTAAAGCAAATAAAAACGCTTGAGAGCTATTCTGAAGTTTTCGGGGTAGTTCGGGATCACCCGGAAGCGCTCGGTATTGTTCCGAAACATTTAGCGGCTGGCTAGTCTCAGCTGTCACAACAAATACAGGTGCAATGCAGCACAATTAATCAATCATGAAGCGTCTTCGCCATTTTTTTGTGCGTTGTTGTTTTGTGTCCTTTCACATTGCAGTAAACTGTGTCTCAGTACTCTCTACTGTAATACAGTACAAGTACATCTGTAGTGACGTACGTAACTTTTGAAACAGTTTATAAACAAAGTGAGTTTCGTTCTAACTGCACAGTGACCATGTTTTCAAAACCTAAGCCTTCGAGTTCAAAAGGAGAGAAACAGAAAATCCGTAACACTGACTCACAATCAGAAACTAGAAATCACCAAATGGCTAGAAAAAGGTGAGAAGAGAAATGTTTTAATGCATAATTTAATGAATGTTCAACAAGAACTAACCGATGAGGACATTATCATCAGTGTAGTAAACCCTCAGCCTACGGTACTCAAAATCTTGAAGAAAGTGACTCAGATGCCGAAACGGAAGAAAAGGAAAAAATCAGCTGGGCAGAAGCTGCAGAATCACTAAATAAGTTTATCTCTTTTGCTGAGGCTAGTACTAGCTACGGTGCTTCAGAAATGATTGATTTCCATATCATTAGAAATAAATTTTATACTAAACGCCAAAAGTCAAGAAAACAAAAAGACATTCGCGACTTTTTCAAATCTAAGTAAAATATGTTTTACAGTACGTGTACATACATTATATGAAATGTAAAATAAACTTTGTTGTATTTGCATACTGTATTTGTAGTTTAATTATTAACCTAATTGTTCTTATAATTACGATTTATGTATGTATGTAGTTAAAAAAACAAAGTACATTTGTTTTACAGCAAAGCCTACACTAAAAAGAAGGGGCACCGCCCGATAGACTAGAATTTTCGGTAGTCCAACACCGAGCCGGTCCCGAACGTGCCGGATTATCGGACTTCTACTGTATATTCATTTTGAAATTGTTTGTTTTTCATGCACTATACAGAGAAACAAAAATATATATGATATATGGTACCGGGTATACTTTTTTTTGCTAAATAATTACTGCTCAATAGCTTATTGCTTAACAAACTACCCTAAATACCCACAATACAGAGTAGGTCACAATTATTTTTTAACCAAAGTCAGCATTGTAAACAAAAATAATTTGCAAAACAGCACTATTCTGTTATAAAGGTGAGATTATCACCAGCATTGGTGATCGCAGTGATGTAACATTACGAGGACATTTAACACCAACAGCTTTCATTTGCAAGAAAATGATTTTTTTTTTCCATTTTAATCACACAGAAAAATCTAACTCTCCAGGTAAAAATACCAAAACAAAGATGTAAACATGGCCTCAATACCTTATGAATGTGGACTACTCAAATGTCAATAGTTTGAAACATTACAGAAAAACAGATTATCAAAATGTATCATTCTGTGATTATCATTTCAATGACCATGTTTTTTTATTGTTGTTTTTTTTTAAACTAAAGTGTAGGCCTATTTAAAACCTTAACTAATTTAACAGAGTTGTACAATAATCATTAAGCATGATTTTACATGTTTTTTACATGGGTGGGAAAGGGATAAACAGTTTAAAACAAAAGAAGAAAAAAATTGTAACATTCCAGAAATAAACATAAAAGATTGGCTTTGACAAGAGTTTGTTTACTCTATCTACAACATGCAGCTACAACAGAAAATTAGCATTAAACATCAAATATAGCATGCATGTTTTCAACTGCTAAAAAAAATTTAATAAATATTGAAATAAAAACAGCGAAAGGAAAATAAACGCAAGAAAATCAAAACAGATAAAAGCCCGAGACATTAAGTGTTAAATGAACTCTTGGGGGGAGGTGGAAAAAGCAGAAGAAAAATTAAAAACAACATTTTGAGCCAGAATACCAAACAAGTTAAAACATCCAACCAATGAACAACTTACTTGGCTAGCTGCATACCCGTTGTTTTCCTACTGTCAAAAAACTGTATTGAATTAGCCTGCTTCTGTCTCGTGTCTTTACTTTAATCAACCTTGATTGTCTCATGTTTTCTTATCTTATATATTACAGACGCTCCTTCTATAAAGAAGATTATTGCCTCCAACGCTCATCCTTGGTCTGAGGCTAGTCTTGCATCTTTATTAAGGTTTTAAATGATGTTATGTTACTGGTTTTCCTGGTCTGTTCATGCAACCCATTAGATGCCCGAATGCAATTGAATAAACTTGGTTCTGTCTCATGTTTATAATCAAATTGCCTGGTTCTGTATCAGATCTCCAAATTTGCCTGGTTCTGTATCAGATCTCCAAATTTGCCTGGTTCTGTATCAGATCTCCAAATTTGCCTGGTTCTGTATCAGATCTCCAAATTTGCCTGGTTCTGTATCAGATCTCCAAATTTGCCTGGTTCTGTATCAGATCTCCAAATTTGCCTGGTTCTGTATCAGATCTCCAAATTTGCCTGGTTCTGTATCAGATCTCCAAATTTGCCTGATTCTGTATCAGATCTCCAAATTTGCCTGGTTCATGTTTTGTAGTTAGCTAGTTGCTTTATGTTTTCAGTGTAATTTACCTGATCCTTTTTTTTCCCCATTACATTTGCCTGTTTCTCTCCCATGTTTTCAATTGGATGTTTTGATCCCATTTCATGTTTTCAATTCAATTTGCCTGGTTCTGTCTTCAATTGAATACCTGTAATTTGCTTGCTTCTGTAATGTTTTCAATTGAATTGCTTGGTTCTGTCGCCATTGGATTTGCATGGTTCTGCCTTCAATTCAACACCGGTAATTGGCTTGGTTCTTTCTCAATTGAATTTGCATGGTTCTGTCTAATGTTTTGTATTTAATTAGCCCGATCGTCTCTTGAATTTGACTTAAGCTCTAAATTGGCCCTAAATTTTAAATCTTTTGAATAGATAGATATCCAAGCCAACTAGCTAATAATGTTTCTTCAAAATAAAAAATACATTAATTTTCTTTAGTTTTATCACAAAACATTACTCATCTTCCATTTTTTTTAAATTATTTAATTTTGATTAGTATCCAAACATAAAGAAAAGATCATATAAAAATATAAACCCATTAAAAGGGCAAAAATGAAAAATCATACGTACTAAATTTAAAAAAACAACAACAAGACAACAGAAAATCCTTTCACATTGTACTTAGGTACTTTCAAACCGACATTCAAATTTCAATGAACAAACGCATCAACTTCTCAATGTTGCTATCGTTTTAAATTTGTTTTTTCAATGTTTGCAAAGATTAAAAATATAGATTCTCAAATACTAGTAAGAGTTTCTACTAGAACTAAAGTTGTATTTAATTTAGAGATGACATTATATAGAATAAAAAATAGTTATCTTTACATTGGATCAGTGGTATTACATGATGATACCCTCAGTAGAACAAGGAATGTTCTCGTGGAGAATTTGAGGTCAGTTCCGCTGAGAATTTTACAAAACTTACTCCCGTATGAAATTCATGTGCTTTAATTTGGCTTATGGAATTCAGACTTTAGAGCATAAAAAAAGCAGCTACTAGTGGGCGCTAAAAGCGTTCTGTTACAAAATGGGTTTCAGGGGACACTTTTGTTACAAAAAGGGGTTTCAGGGACTTTTGTGATACAAAATAGGTTGCATTGACAATTGTATTATAAAATGGGCTTCATTGACACATGTGTTGTTGCATGGGCTTCAGTGATGGTTGGGTTACAAAATGGGTTTTTGGGATGCTTGAGTTACAAAATGGGTTTCACTGGATGCTCATGTTAAAAAATGGGTATCAACTGACACTTGCATCAAAATATGGGTTTCACTGATAATCATTCTACAAAGACATTTTTTTTTTACTTTAAACTTATCCACTTTATAATGTCATTTGAATAACTGATATTCTAACAGTGAGAGAATGACAGACATAAAGAATAGGAATAATGAGACCAGGTCAATCTGAACAAAAATTCAATATTTTTTTTATTATTATTACAGATCTTCTTGTTAGAAAAAAAACATACTAACAAACAACAAACAATGCAAGGGGGAAAAAAGCAAAAGCCCTTCAATTAAAAAAATATAAAATTAGAAAGAAAAACTCTTTTAAAAGCTAAGACATTTAAAAAAATGAGTATTTCAGATGAGTAAAAAGTAAGTATGCTAGCACGGTCAGGTTGCCTAGCAACATACAGATTCACAAAGTAAAGAAATGTAGCAGTTAAAGAATCTACATTTCAAAACAACAAAAGTTTCACCATCATATTTTCACATTTCATTTTTTTTTGCATTCATTGATCAAATGGTCAATTTCTTTTATTAAAATCCAACACAGAAATACTTTCTATCCTTATCTCATTAAAAAATGTTAGCTTTACAAGTTAGCCGCCTTAAAATTTAAAAATTCAAAACAGGAACAAGAAAACTCATGTATTGAGTTAATTTTGTTTAAAAAGCCTTTAAAAAAACAAACAAACAAATAGCAATGAAAAAGTTTTGGGGGAAATATCTCATGTAAAAAAAAACTAAACATGATTAACAAATGGAATGGTCTTTTTGAGTGAAACAGGTACTCAGAGGAAAGAATAGATTACAAGTACAGATCCAGTCATTGAAATAGCTGAAAACTTAAACTGAACTGATATTCTCTTTTTTTGGGGGCCATCAAAAATATAAAGCTATACTTAAGTCAGGGCCCCCCAAAATTTCAAGTAAAGATTAATTAAAAAACCTTAAATAGACTTAAAACAGATTATCAGGTTTTGTGACCTTCTTACATGCAGAGGGACAGAATAAATCCCCCACCTCCTGGTGAAGTCATAGGCAGTAAAAGCCAATGTGCCATTGTTTACAAAAAAAATCTTTCTTTAGAACAAAAGATTACCTTCCAACAAAACCGATAATCATTTAATTGCTTTTTAAAGCCGGGATTATCGCGTTCAAAACCAATACTCAATTTCTGATGATTGCTTAACATCTTATTTACTAGACACAGCCCCCCCCCCCTTCCCAAAAATGTCTGGTCAAGATTCACTAATTCTAACTCTTAACCAACCCTAAAAGTCCTTAATGCAAGTTGTAAGCTCCAAACAGTGAACTATTAAAATAAGATCAAGGATCACTAACAGAAAAGAAAGCAGACAGGTGGACACTACAAATAAATAATGCGATGGTCAGACGGTAAAAAAAAATGTGTAAAAAGTTTTTAAATATTACACCAACTAAGACTTAAATACTTATTTCAATTTCATAATGTCTGATTTTCAACTACAAAGCAAAAAATAACAAACACCATACTAATACGAGAAAATGTCATGTTTTCATTTCAATAAAAATTGTTACTTAATCATCTTTGTTCTCTTCGGTAATGTTATAAAACTTTGTATAAAATGTTTCATCAAGCACAGCAAAAAAAAAAAAAAAAAAAGAATTATTATGATTTGCTTAAAATTATTTAAAAAACAAACAACAACAATAAACTAATTGAGTAAAAAAAAATATTTGTGTACAGACAGGCTCCACTGCTATGTGCTCAGGTTGAGAAGTTTCCAAACATATGTACATGGAAATAAATGCATCTAATAATTTAATAACAAACAGGCTTTATATAAATGCTTTTTGTATTCATTCATTCCACAATTTCAAAGTAAATCAAGGCTTATCTGTGGGTTGGGCAGACCAGCTACAAAAAATCTGGCAGAGATTAAAACCCCCCCTCCAGTTTAAGACTTGTTAAAAAAAAGAAAATTCATGGCACGTCAGGATTGGGGACTGGGAAGAAATGGGAGAGGAGTTTGAAAGTGCAGGGAACAAATATTCGAATCCATGCCCCTCCCCCCACACCCTGCTTGTTTCAAAAGCCACAGTGGCAGGGCTATTCAGTTGGGCACACTTACATAGGTCAGTTGGGCACACTTACATAGGTCCTGAACTCTTCCCTACTGCAGCCTGCAGATTTGGTGCCATCGTTGAAGATAACACAATCATCCGGGTCAATCTGCATCTCTGAGGGGGACACCTGTGTACAGATTATAACCAACACGTCTCAGAATCAAACGCAGTGCAACACATCATCATTAACAACCACATGGACAATAAACTAACTGGGCCACGGTGGCCGAGCGCGTTCCTGGGTTCAAACCCCGGTGAAGGCTGGATTTGTTACCAGGTCTGGAGGGTGTCCCTGAGTCTCCCCAGTTATTATGGATACCTGAGTTTAGTTGGCGTAAAGTAAAGGAGACTGGGCATTGTACTGGCCACACAATCCCCTGGTATGCCATGGCCCCAGAAACTTGTGTTACCAACCCTACGGATCAATTTGGTCTGATGGGATACTTTACTTACTTTTTACTTTTTATAACAACTAACTGCAGAAAATGTCATTTTATTTAATAAAATATGTTTGATGGTGCAATTATTATTAATTTTTTTTTATAGTAAAAGTCTGCTAGCCTATAAAAAAGCAAAAACAACAATTCTTTGAAGTGCTCAGCTTCTAAAAGAATAGGAAACGTTTTAGGTCATTGTTTGTTCCATTTTATACTAATTCTACCAATAGTGAACATATAGCCGTTTTAAAAAAAATATAGATATAATTTTAAAAAAACTGCAACTAATTTGATGTGTTTTCAATGTGTGAATGTTATGTGCTTATAGACAATTCAATTTATACCCTTTATAATGTATACAAAAAACTAAAAAAAAATGTTCTTACTCATAACAATAAGGATTGTCAAAAGTTAAAAAGAGATGTTAGATTTGTGAATTGAATATCTATGCAGCATTAGGACCAACCTGTAAGAAAATGAGCTGGTGCTTCAGAACACCTTCCACATACTCCAGTTTGGTATGAGGCCTTTGATGACCCTGAAAAAAGGGGCACAGTACAATTTATTATCAAAACTGCTGAGAGTTACATTCCTTGATACACATTTTTAACTGTGTGTCTGGTTCATAAGTTTCTACCATGATATAAATTTTATTTTAACATCGTCAATATTGAAATAATATACCGATAATTTAAGTTCATTTTTGTCTTCGAATGTACAGGGGGGGCATAAACTTGAGGGGACCAATTGAAACAAGGAAACAATTTCTACAGTTTCAATTCAGATTTAAATCATTTAAAATATTTTTCTATGTTCCTATTCTTTCTGTAAGGAAGGTAAAAAGTATAACTCGACTAGCATCCAGGAATTGCTCAAAGGCTTTATGCGTAAGAACTATTAGTAATGAAAAAAAAAAAGCAACATTTTTGGTAATTTGTATGCTTATTATTCAAACGATCATCTTCAAAAGAGGAAGAACTATAGTCAAATCATGCAAAGGTAATGTCATGTTTCTTTAAAATAAAAAACTCTAGCCACAACTAATTCTGTTTGAACACAACATAGTTATAACCAGAATCTACAAATACAAGACTGGTTGTGAATAGCAAAGCAACCCTTCAAATGAAATGAATTTTTTTTTGTTCTATCTGCAGAGAAGAATAGTGTTTTACAATAATGTAAATAAACTATAATAATTCTATACTAAATTAACCACGATTTTACCCACAAACTATGGTGTTGTCATGTCAATCTATATTTATTTCCCTTAGCTATCTTGTGCTTTTTAAATGACATTAAAATAAAATACTAAATATGAATAGTAACACAATTAAAGACATCTTTGCAATAATATTAGTTTTCTATGGGTTTTTTCTTTAAACCATTCTGGTTTATTTCTAGATTTAAGGGGGTATAGTGGCATGGTTTCTAAAATGAAGTAAAAAACATTTCAAAATGTGCATTGTTTTGACTTTAAATTGTATCTTTAATAATAAATGATTGGTTCAGCTACTCAACTAAGTTGAAAAAACAAACAACTAAACTATCATAACCTTGACATGTGAAAAGTCAACAGAAAATCTACAGACATTAAAAACAAAGAAGGGTGGAATGAGTCAACTAGCCCTAAGCCAATTCTAACTTAACTTTAATATTCTAATTGCTCTAGATTTTCAGAGGATTCACAGTGATCTTTATATGTTCAGCTCAAGTTATTCTGTAACTGTATAAATATTGAATTCAGACAATTATATAGATCATCTTCTTTGTTCCTTAATTGAAAAAAAAACAAAACATTCAACTAATAATATTATATTATTACTGGAGAAGGACTATTTTTCTAATTATCAAAGAACAAACAGTTGTTAGAAGCACACACTCATGCAAACTATCATTTTTCACATGTTACGCAACAATACATGTATAGTTAAAAAAACAAACAAGAAACATTATCGGAATAACTCCACAATTAAAGGTGGATCTTTTTTTTAAACGAAAAGGTTAAAGCAGTATTCTTAGTCAGGATGATTTTTTAAAAAATTCAAATAAGGGAGTTCACAGAAGGGAGTTCACAGAAGGAAGTTCACAGGCTTTTTCAAGCTTTTTTTTACAAGAGAACAAGACAAAAATTCAATCGCTTACGGATGATGTTACAGGAAAGTCACAATATTTCAGTTAGGGGAGAAGGGGGCGGCATGCCACTGAAGCACACAGTAGACAAAAAAATGGAAAGACATACTCAAAGTTTAAAAATAGCTGGCGCAAAGTGACAAATTGTGAACATTTTATGATCGGCAACTCTTGAATGGTGAAGAGAATATCTAATAGCTACATTGCTGAAAAATTCTAAAATTGTTCACCAAAAAAAAGGTTATCGAAACTTAACATTGTTTATTAGCTTCATTTCTTGTCATCAACAAATAAATTAACTGGATTCAGGAAACAGAATTTCAATCACAAATTTAATTTTGTTTCAGGCATCAATAATTGTTTTTCATGTTGTTTTTTTTTACAATTCCAAGGTCATGAATTCCCAAAAAAGCCCTGAATGAAATGATGTGCCCACAACAGAAGAGACCAGAGAAAAAAAAGTTTTAGAAAATATATAGTTGCAAGCACACTATATAAACATGTATATGAATGCACAAGTACATTAAGTGATCTAACTTGTGCAACTTGTGGTCAAAACTTACAATGAACAAACAAACAAAAAAAAAGGATGGGGGTGAACTATACGGCAACATCAAACAGTGAGATGGCCAAATGCAACAGCAAAAGTTAAAACTAAATCTTGAGTGTAAAAACTACATCAACCACTCCTGGCCTAATCGGCCTTTGTTTTTTAATCAACAAAAAAAATAAACGGTTTAGTTAAATTAAAAAAATGCCTAGATTTCTATAAATGAAAAAAAAAACAAAAAAAAAATATAAATAAAACTGCACACAGGAAAGTTGTTAAAAGAAAACTGTTTATAAAATAGCAAAGTACAAACAGTTTACGGCAAATGCAACAGCCTCCAAAAAATACGCACACACAAAATACTTTAAAAAAGCAACTCATGAACACAAGTTTATCGTACCGGGCACTGTGCGGCATGGTAAGCAACTGGTCTCACAAACAGTTTAGGAGGTGTGATAACGTGGGCTATGAGCCCAGAGTGTGTAGTCATAGGAAGGAGGCACTGCAATGAGGAGAGGAGGCAGTACACGGGTCAAACATGTCTCAGGTCATTACTGCAGATTTTCCTTTTACTTGACATCCCCATCCCCCACCCCCCAACCAAGCAAGTTATCCTTAACTAGTAGTAGCTATATACACTTTTAAATGCCATGTTAAATATAATTAAGTCCTTTCTAGTCAATTTAGCTTAAATAAAGTTATATGACTTTAAAAAATCCACATTGATAAGAACTTTTTTGTTACGATATAAAAGCAAACAAACTATATTTTACTGCTCATAAAATAACTAAAGTACTACTTGAGTAGGCCTATTTAAACTTTCAACCAGCGAAGTATAACTAACTGTATAACTTATGAGACGGAGACATTTATTAGCTACTGGCTATAAAAATAATTAAAACAAAACACTAAAAAAGGAATATAGCCTAATTTAACATTGCTATTCGCACTGGTTATATGTAGGACATAACACTTATGGAGAAAGTTCAGTTTCTCATAATCTTTCAAATGCAAAACTGTTTTCTTCTGAGGACACCCCTTGTCAGTTTTAAAAAGTTGGATAAAGGTATAAAACAACAACGTTGGCTTAAAATGAACCTGACGGTTAAACAATCATGTTCATTGTGTGCAAACTTTTTTTTTAAAAAGACTCAAATTTTCCTGTCTTTTAAGGGATGCACTGAGATGTGCCTTTTAAAGTAAATAATTGCCCTATAAATCAGGAACAATCTATTTTGTCCATGAAAAATAAATTAAGTCATCCTAAACAAAAAATGTTTTAACCCTTACCTGCACTCTGAGGTGACTGCATTCATCTCCTTCACAAAGACCTTTTTTCTCATAGTACTGGCTGACCTCATCCAGTTTACTTGTGAAATCAGTGGAGACTGGGGAGATTTAGAGGGACGCTGAAGGTTTCATGTGAACATACAGACAACGCCTTAGCAGCATTCACTATTCACTAGAGGCACTAACTAATCCATAATATATATGTGTTCTTTACTGAATTTAAATGAAGGGCCCTTCACATCTACAGAATAAGTGCAATGAAACCTTGTTTTGATACTTACACAGCATATCATCTTGTTCTGTTGAGAACTGCTTCCCTCCCTTGCCGGAACAGTAGCCTGACAGAAATAAAAAAAATTCCATTTTTTGAATATAATATAATATGGAAATTTAAAAAGAGTCATTCTTTGACATAGTCATACATACATACATAGTCAAGGTTACTAACAATAAAAATGGTAAAAAACAACAACAATACATACTAAATTTATGCTATATTATAAAAATGATTATATTTATTAATAATAATTTTACATTTGTCTGGTGATTAAAAGTGGTTATTATAAAACATGTACAACTTCATCACTTAAAATTTTTTTTTTAATGTTTGTGTTAAAGTAAATTGATACAAGTGTTTCTTTTAGCGCTGATTAACTATAAAACCACATGTATATATAAATATGTGTGTGTGTGTGTGAAAGCAATGTGGAGCTCAGATGCAACAGTGTTTTTGCTACATAACAATTTTATGCATAGATTTACATTTTCTGAATTTTCCTTTTGTAAACATTTAGGTGCAATAATCTGATGATGCAATAGTCTTTTGTAAAGACTGTTAAGAAATTTGATATTTTGTTTCCAGAATATGGTAACCAAGCACAAAACCTATATGTTTATTGCTCATTGGATGGTATCTGGCACAAGCTCATTAGTGGATGAGCGCAAATATATATATATATATATATATATATATATATATAGTTCAATAAAGATGATATAAGGTCAGTGCTTTGTTCTACAAACAGTTACAATTTGTCTAAATTATAAATTGCACAAAACAAATGTTCTAATAATAAGCCTTAATAAAGCAATAATAAGCCAACCATTCCAAGCTATCAACTAAAGTGGACCACATAGAAAAAAAAAAGAAATTATTAAAACAAAAAACAAAAATTATTTTAAATGTTATGCCAATATTTTTTTTAAAAAAGATCACTACATACCATAATATTTTTTAGGACCAAACCAATTTGGGAATAATTATTATTTTAAGGTGAATTAAATGTTGTGATTGTATATTCTATGCTTATTGCTGCAATAAATATAAAGATACCATTTACTACTAATGACTATTTACAGATAACAGAATCTTGTTTATCAAATATCATACAATGCTGAAATGGCTATCTATTAATGTGATGAAATGTTATCTAATTTTAATTCAATATGCATTGTTTATATAATCCAAACAGCACTGTGGAAAGGAAGGGGGGGGGGGGGGCGGGAAGCACTATTAATAGTTAAGACATGGGATCCTTTAAAGCAAACAACATACTACAGACAACCCACAGTGAATATAACCCTGATGATTGTTACATCAAAATAAATAGAAAATAAAACAAAGTTCAACCATAATGTTAAAAAAATGAAGATAGCAAGAAATCAATTAAACAATATTATTAGCCAGATGAAAAGTTCATCCTTCATCAAAAACTGAGCCTAGCACTGAGTTCTCCCAGCTACAAACCACTACATTAGACCATGTGATGTCTGAAAACAGGGACAACAAATGACATCATTGGCTCCTCTTCTTTCATTTGTTACTATTTTTCAACAGCATATAAAGCTGAAAACTAACAAGACCTTACAGAAACAAGGAAATGTGAGTTAATATTTGTCATCAGGTGGCTCCATGCGTTTTAAAAAAAATGTCATAAATGAGTGTTTTGTGCACCGCCTACCTAAAAAAAAAGTGTTTGTTTGTGTTATACTGCGGGCTTAAGATTTCCAAACAAAGCATTTTATGTGCACAGAAAGATTAAGATAATTGGTTGATTCTTTATAGTCCATTAAAACTATATCTTATCAAATGGTAAGCAACAATATTAAATAATGAATATTTCTGTCATGAGTGAATTTCTAAAATAACTTTATCAACTTTAAACAAAAGAATGAATGAAATAAAAATAGTTGACGAAAAAAAACAACAAAAAAATTAAATATTTTGGGGGGAAATTTAACAAAAACAGCTTGTAGTACTTCTTACTCAAGACATGTTGGTTGGGTGCTTTGTTTCATAAGCAGTAAAATTAATAGCATTAATATAGCAATGAATGCAATAGGAGAAAAAAAGAAAGAAAAATAATTGTTTCAATTTATGAACATAAAAAAAGTTTCCAAGAGCATGTCTGTACTAAATAATAGTATTTACTTTTCAGCTTGCACCCACACATATTTTTCTCTGTAGATAGTTAAAAGTTAAAAAGGTAAAATTACCTGGAAGAAGAAACAAACATAAACAAGAACACATAAAAAAACAAAACAAAGGGGTGTCACTAAATGTTGTTTGTGTGAAAACACTAGAAAATATTAGATCACAATATATACTGTAAATTAGGTTTTAAAAATGAGTATGAGATAGTCATTTGTCATAAGATCTAACAAAAAATAAAAAGCTTGCTTTTTTATCAACGGATTTTATATCCTATTTACTACCGAAAGATTTTTTTATCAAAAATATTCGATGACATTGTCATGATGTCTATGTGTGTAAAGTGTATGAAGCTTTAAATGTCAATATTATGCCCTTTGGTAACTAAGGCCAGGGTTAAGAAATCTTACAAACTAACTAACATTCAACTATTTATCCTGTTAGCTGATTTATCCTACAATATTTGTTAATGATTTGAAAACAATTAGATTAGAGTTTTAAAAAAAACCACAACACATTAAGTGAAAGGTAATTAGATTCGTAAGCTTGACTTGAATAAGCAGATTGTATTTTTTTGGGGTGACCTATTTTTTCATGAAATGGTACAATTTTCTAGAACTTTTTTATGAGTGTGACACTCTAAGTGGAAATTATCATTTACACTGTGAGTAAGTAAGTATCCCTTTCCGACCAATTTAATCCATAGGACAAGTGAAGCAGTGTTCTCAAGTTTCCATGGCATACAAGGGGATGTGTGGCCAGCACAATTCTAGACCGCCTTACTTATCCCCAAATACTGTCAGGCACCCATCGAAGCTGGATAGCCTCAGGCACACTCTCCAGATCAAGGATAACAGACCCTGGCCTTCACCAGGATCTAAATCCTGACATTGGTTGGGACAAGATAAAAGGTGGATGGGCACTGTGCGTGGCCTTACATGCCCCCATTGCACATGGAAACATTGCTTCACAGACTCTATACATAAAACTGGTCTAATTGGGATACTTTACAATTTACTTTACAAACAAAAGGTTTTGAAAGGGTATCTTTTTTACCCACCTCTAAGAAATCAATATTTTGTAATAAAGTACTAGCATTTCAACAAAGCATATAATTAAAAAGCTAAAAATTATATTTATTAAGTTAGTGATATATATATATATGTATTTTTAAAAGTATATTTAATAGAGAAACAAATCTGAAAGGCTACTTGAAAATTTTGAATAAATATCAGTTTTAAAGCTGTGTTCACAAGTTTATTTATTTTTTTACATATCAGCTTAAGACAAAACAGTTAATGTTTTGTACAATTTTTACAGTCTTTAAAAAAAAAACAACATCCAAGTTGCCACTAAAAATGGCTTGTGAAATCATCACTGGTAGTGTAACTTACTTATTGTGTTCTCCAAGTTGATGTCACTGCAGCCGTCCACCTTGATAGGAGTGATGGTACAGGTCTGAGTGCACTGCCCATTGCAATCGGCTATTCGGTTGCGAGATCGGGTCTCAATAATACACTTTTCCTCGTTATTTTCCTGGAAAAATTTTATAGCAGTGAAATGAATGCGGCAGATATTTATTGTTAGAAAAATAACTTCTTATTTTTCAAAATACAACAATTGAATAGTTCAAGGGAAAAAATGTCTGAGTCAAATATTTGTTTAGTTTTAAGCTATTAAATTTTTAAATTGTACTGTGCCTCATTTCCTTTGTAAATGTGTTTTTTTCTAAAACTTTAATAAGGATATTTATATTTTTTTCTCTTAAAAATAGTTCAATACTTACTATGTAATAATGTATAACTATAAAAAGCGCAGGGTCTATAAAATAAAAGTATCCCGTCTGACAAAAATTGATACCTAGAGCTTGTGAAGCAGCATTCACCAGTTTCTGTGGCAACGGCATACTAGGGTATTGTGTGGCTAGCACACTGCCTAGTCAGCTTTACTATACCCCCAACTAAAGTCAGGTACCCATCAGAGTTGGGTAGGCTCAGGGACCCCCCCCCCCAGAAACGGGAAGAAATCCTAGACTTCAACAGCATTCGAACCCAGGACCTGCAGTATGTCAGCCGAACACGCTGCCGCTCAACCTAGACCCCATGCAGGGACTATAACCAATAAAAATTTCAAAGTGTGACTGCTATTTTTTTCCCCTCAACTCCTCAACTGTGTTGACAACAGCATAGAGAGTTGCTTACATTTTTACATATAACCCTGCTTTCTGTTTCTGAGGGCTTGGGCTGACAGTTGTTGTTTTGTCCATTGGCTGGAGATTCTTGGGGTGCTGCGCTCTGGGCAGCGTGGTGGTACTTGAGGTAGCACTTCATGGCCCGCACAGCATCCAGCGCACCCTGGTAACTGGGGTCTGCTGCCAGGGCCTCCTGGTAGTGGTGGGACGCGCCCGTGTAGTTGCGGGTGGCCCAGAGTAGGTGGCCCAAAAAGAAATGTGTGGTGGGCTGAAAGGAAAAAAAACAATATTTCAATTTTTATTTTATAGCAGAAATCTAGCGTAAGCTAAATCTATATTTTTTTGTTCTGTTGGCAGGAACTTTATAATGCGAAATTGTATAGCATAAATCTTTCACTGTAATGGACTTTAATGAATAGTTATTTTAGACAAAGTGAAAGGCTTTATTTTCATGAATGGCAAAAAAACAACAGAGATGTACCTACCTCAGCATCATTCACTTCCAAAGCATCTCTCATTATTATGATGGCATCATCATACCGACCATAGCGGTAAAGGATATTTGCCAGATTGACCAGGGGCACGTCCTTATACTGCTGGGGACACAGGTATATGGCTCTACGGATGCACTCAATACCATGGTAGTTGTTGCCAATAATACGCCAGTAGAGCCCGGCCAAGTTATACAAGATCCACTGAGGGCCTATGTTCTAGCAATATAAAAAAAAAGATGAAAAAAAACAACAACACAATTTTAATATAAACCAGAGTAGAAAAATCTGAGTAACTTTCTCTTCATTTTTTATTGTTTCTCTTTAAAAAAATTTTATAAAACTTATTAAAATTACAATCAAAATGTTTTTTTTTTAAAGTCTAATAAAATAAATATCCATTAAAAAAAGATAGTAATAATAATTGCAAAATCTTTAAAAAATGTTTTTATATATTTCAATATTATTAAAATTTGTATGACCACATTTCATTAGTTTGGGATTACCCACATGAATTATAGAACAAACACCTGAACACATTATTAGTTTAGTCAATACCTGTTTCAATGCTGTCAAAATCCTTTGCCCTACTTCCTCCTCTGTGACAGCTCCATTGTTCACCAGACTCAATAAAATCTTTACATTCAGAGAGAAAGAAAGAGATACTTGTTAAACACACAACATGCACTTTTTGTTTCTTCCTAGAACTTACAAAAAACAAACAAACAGCATTATCTAAGTAAAACAAAACAAACCAGCCACCTCTCTCATCGACAGGTCATTGTACTTCAGTGGAATCCTGGACCTCTCGGCATAGCTGACAGATTTGAGGTGGTCGTAAACCGCTGGGTTGCCCTCGGCCAGCTCCAACAGGGGGACGCACACAGGCGGGTACCACGGCAGAGGGTGCTCCCCGCCCTGCTCTAGCCCCTGAGCTGCAGTCAAAAGCTCTTTCACTCTGGACAGAATGCAAGCACACAGAAACATTTGATGTTTATCATTGGAAAGATTATACAGATTATACTAAAATTATACTAAAATATAATTCTGAGAACACATGAGCACATACGGTAGTGTAATTAAATATGCAGGTTTCTAGGTATTGAATAATATATATATATTAATATAAAGGAATTAACACACAAACTGTATATTTGCTACTGTATCTTTACAGACTTACTCAAATCCTTTATTTTCTGGAGGTAAATATACTGTAGTAAGGTTTCTAGGATCTGGAACTTTTTTAACCAGAGAGTCACATTCTTCTTTACGAGGCCAGTTAGGCTGGAGATAAGCATCTGATTCAGATGGCTGTATGATTTAAAAAAAAGAAGGAGCCTGTATCAACATATTTCATGTCTTTCAGTGTGTTTATATACTTATCTATTTGTATACTGCAGACTCATAGGCATTTACTGGAAACTTCTTCAGAAAGAGGTTTTTATTATCATGTGGGCTGATGAATTAGCTGATTTTAAATAAGTAGTCCCAATTTTATAAATATAAGTTGATGTTTCAAGAAGGTCCAATTAAACAAATAGAAATCTCCAGTTATTCCGTTTTACAATATCAAACAACTTATTGTAGTGATATTCATATAAAAATAGAGATAATTTTAAAAGATGCATACATTTAAACCAACAAATAAGTAATCTATATATACCTTGTGTTTCTTATACTTTGAAAACATTGGTGCTCTCACTGGCTGACTATAGTCTGGACTTTTAGGGTTGGTTTTTGGCTCATTCACTTTCTCAGATTGGTTCTGAGACAAAGAATATTTGGAAAATTGTTTAATATTTAACACTTGTATTTACAACCCCCAAAAAAACAACATTTTTTATAACTTTAAAATGCTTTTATTTAAAAACAAAAATAACTCAGTCAACCGAAGGGTACTTTACTTTTTTACAACTTATAATTTTAGGCCTAAAGTAAAGTACCCTTCGTCCAAACTGTTTATAGTGCTGGTGAAGCAGCATTCACCAGTTTCTGTGACCACAGCATACTAGGGGATGTGTTGCTAGCACAATGTTCAGTCACCTTTACTTTACCCCAACTAGTGTCAGGTACCCATCAGAGCTGGGTAGACTCAGGGACACCCTCAAGTCCCTGGAAAAAATCCTAGTCTGCAGCAGGGTTCAAACCCAGAACCTTCGATTCGCCAGTCAAACGAGCTGCCACTCGGCCACCGTGTCCAACAATTTTAGACCTAAGTTTGTATAAGCATTAGATCAATATAGGGTTTTACGATACATTAAAAATTGCAATCAATGCCCTCCTACACAAAACTTCACATCACATTCTATTCATCTATTCTATTAATAATTATTTCTGTTTCTATTATCAATGTTAATTAAAAAAGAATATAATGAACCTTTTTTTTTTTAAATTATAATTTAAGGGAAACTATTTGCATTTTACAATGGTGTAATATTTCATTACATTCCCCAGCATTTAATAACACTAAAATTGTGATAAGTATATACGTTTCCACAGTGCTTTTTTGTGACGGTACGCACCGGAACGCAGTTTTCAATGTGGGAAAAAAATTATTACTTTTCTTGTATTTTAACTTTTATTATTAATTGATTATATTATTAATTTGTTAAAATTGAATTATTTTAAACTTGCGCGCAATAAGAATTAAAATATAAAATGCTAAACTGCTTTAAAAGTTAGGCAATCCACCACTGAGTACCGGCACCTATTTTCCATAATAATAAAAAACAGCTTTACTTTGAAGGAGATAGCCTGAAACACTCACATTTTCTTTAGATTTCTCTTCTGACTCATCCAGGAAAGCAAAGTTGAAGTCTAAAGTTGGTGATCTTCTGCTCCAGGTGCACAAGAGTACTTGTTTACCTTCCCTGTCCACCATCCTACAGAACTCTCCTGAAAATGGGCAGACCCTATTGCCTAATTGGACTTTAGCCACTCAACAACATCCACAAAAAACATAGTCCAAAATCAAACAAACTCCTTAGACCAAATGTTGTGCATCATGTGTTTAAAAATCATCAAGTCTGACATACTGCACATGTTGCATAAACATTATGAAAATAAATTTGACCAATTTCAGTACCTTATAAAGCTATCTAAGAATCAGATTTATAATTTCATATACAAAATTGTGTGTAAAAATAAGTGCTTTTTTTCTCTCTTTCTTATATGATGTTTGTCATTTTAAAAGTAGGACAAAATGGTGTATTGTCAAAAGCAGTAAAAAATATATTTCGGATGAAAATCTATCAATACTGGGTGAACATTAAATAAATGCAGTCTACGTCGTTAATTAAGTGCAAAGATCAGGATCTGAAAAGATGTATACCTGACCAAAATATATATAATATATAAAAGGAAACTGAAAGCTATTTCTAAAGCTGCGATAACCTTTACAGACAAATTGTTTTTGTGTTACATTTGTTTCAACTTGTTATGCACCCATCAACAAAGCAATAGGCAGCAGTTTGAAAATGTTAAAACTCAATCAAACAACAACAACATAAATGTAAGGCAACAAAAGAGAGCACTTAAAATGGTGATAGCATTCATGGTGCCCCCCAGGGAAGACTTAAAGAAATGTGTCGTACCCATCTCTGTGGTTTTTTCTCTAAGCTTCAACTGCTCGAATGCGTAGTGCTGGGCAATCTTCACCTCATGAGGAACCTGTTCAGCCAAGAGCTTGTCACTTTGGGTTTGGAATAGATCATGCTTCCTCTGGTAGTCTTTTAGATCTTTGAGTGTTCTTTGCAGAGATCTACAACAAAAATGAAAAGCTATAACTTAAAAAAAAAATTATTAGACCCTAGTAACCGGTTCCTCCCAACTTCAAGCTATAAAAATTTCTTTAACAATTGACTGTTTTTAAAATAGCTTCTTTCACTGTATGAGCACATGCTGATAGTAAAGAAACTAACTAGATGAAGACACAGCGGCAGATTGGGAATAAGGTAAACTATGTGGCAAGTAAAAAAAACAAAAACACTTTACACTGTGCAAATATCACATTGTTAGAATGGTTATTGGAATGGTGTTATCTAAATCACCCCTTAAATTTCTCAATTGGTTGAAGACTTCATTTTCACACTATTGACAATATGTAAAAAAAAAAGGTAATTAGACATATAGATTTAAAGTTAATCTTTCAAATATGAAAAAAAACAAACAAAAAAAACAACTGGAAATAAATAGAAGTTACTGTTACAATCACCTGTGCTGGGCTTCCAGGGCCATTTCTAATTTGGAATGACATAGAACTGCATAGCGCCTCTTGGCAGCTGCCTCAAAGTCTGGCTGAATTTTCAGAGTATTTTCAAAACAGATAATAGATTTGTTGTACTCTCCTAAAACCTATCAGAAAAAAACAAAAAACTATTTTAAAAACATATTTTAATAATTAAAAGTCCAAAATATACAATTTCTAGCTCTTGCTTCATTTTCAACTAGCAATTAATTAAAAAAATATAACTTTTCTGAAGTATACTACAGAAGAATGTTTGGAAATAATAAAAATATTTTTTAAGAACTATTTAAACTGAGTCATCTAGAATAGAGAAAGGAAGAAAACAGAATTGGTTTTAAGAACAAAAGCAAGTCTGGTGTATACCGTATATACTCGCGTATAAGTCGCACTTTTTTTTACAGAAAATTTCGACAAAAAGTAGGGGTGCGACTTATACACCCAACACTGTTTTTGAAAAGTTCAAAAAACATCACTACTCTGTCATAAAGTTTCCTACATAACCCCTATAGTTGATTGGAGTTATGTAGAATTATTACGAAATGCCTTTATTTGATTATGTTTGCCTTATGCACGATTAAAACAATTTTTTAAGGAAAGTTTCCAAACTAAGGTGAATATTTAGTAACTTTTATGTCTAAAAGAAATGCAATTTTAAGATATCAAAAGGCATTGTAACCCGGGAAGTCGGGGTGCGACTTATGCGCGTGTCAATGACAACGTATAAGGAAAACAAATCTTAAACTAGGGATGCGACTTATACACCGGTGCGACTTATACGCGAGTATATACGGTAGTTGTAAAATTTCAAGCTATGCAGTAGAAATAGCTTGGAGTCTGGAGAAAATAAAATCAGGGTGACTTGCATACTTACTGCATAAATATTGCCTAAAGTGAAATGATTCACATTTAGCTCTTTAGACATTTCTAATGCTGCATGGACCAATATGGCAGCTTCACTAGAGAATCTGGCTCGATGGAGGATGTTAGCTAAACTGATAAGTGCCACATCTTTCTGAAGTCTGAAACAAAAACAACATACAAGTACAAGAGGAGTTGTTTTTTTTTTATTTACTTTTAAACTACGAGTTGTTGGCAATGAAACATTCTGCTCATTATATGCTAAATGTCATAGTAGTCTTCCCATGATATTCAGGCTAAGCTGGTTAGGACATTTAGAGATAAGATCAAATGATAGAGGTGGGAGGGGGAGGTAGGGTACATCACCAAAGCTCTAGTGGTAAAAGGGGAGGTAGGGTACATCACCAAAGCTCTAGTGGTAAAAGGGGAGGTAGGGTACATCACCAAAGCTCTAGTGGTAAAAGGGGAGGTAGGGTACATCACCAAAGCTCTAGTGGTAAAAGGGGAGGTAGGGTACATCACCAAAGCTCTAGTGGTAAAAGCCTCAAGGGCAGACCCAGGCAATCTCTGTGAGCTTGTGGTTCAAGCATGGAAGAGAAAATGGCTGATAGGTCAAAGTGGGAGGTTGTGATAAAACCAGGCCTTATCCCACCATGAGATTTAGCACCCCAGGGATGCATTTACTTGACAGTGTCTGTTCAGCACATCACAATGTTAAACACAATTATTGGAGGAATAACTTTTTTTTCTCTTACAGTAAGAAAAAATAACAACACTTTCTATGTATAAATGTAAAGGTTAACAAACATTATAAAATTCGACACAATACAAATCAAAACAACATATTAAATATTCTGAAACCAACAAAGCTACATTCAGGCTTTAAAACAGCTTCCATCATTGTATAGACTGGTGGGGTGTTTTGTGTGTGAAACATATTTGCTTGGTAACTTTTTATTTTCATTTGTCTGCTGAAAGGCAATGAATGAAAAAACCTAGGACAATAATAAACCATGAATAAAACAAGCAGTCACCCTGACCTATGTAAAATTGGCCTTTGTGTTAAAGTTCAACTGGTGGGGGAATAAAAGAAACAATCACCCTATCATCAATCTGTTACCAAGTCTGGACTGTCAATTGTCTTTCTAAATGCTTTCATCAGGTAGGGACTTTTAAATCAATATTCTTGTTCTTCTTCTTTATGTGCCAGGTCTGGAATAGACATTGGCGGTCATGACTCTCCATTCTTTCCTGTTGTTAGCTTTTTGCAGAAAGTTATTATTACTTATGTTGTTGTTCGTGGCCCATTCGTTTAGGCTTTCTACATATGTTAGCCTTTGTCTTCCTCTGTCTCTCTTACCAGATATTTTCCCACACAAAGCCAGTCTTTCTATACCATTTTTCCTATAGATGTGTCCTAGAAATTTCATCTGCCTATTCCTAATGGTGTTAATGAGTTCTCTTGAGGTACATGCTGTTTTCAACACCTCTGCATTAGATTTCTTTTCAGTCCATGATATTCTCATCATCCTTCTTAGAAACCACATTTCTACTGCCTCCAATCTTTTCCTTGTTTCATTATCAATAGTCCAACATTCACATCCATATAGAAGAACAGACCAAACATACCCCTTCAGTATGCGCATTTTGGAACATATTCTGATATTCCTGTTTTTCATGATACTGCTTAAGCTCATGAAGCTGTTTTTAGCTATTGCGATTCTTCTCTTTATTTCTATTTGCCTTCCTGTGTTATTGTATAGCCTAGATACTGGAAAGAATTGATTTGCTTGATGTTTTCACCTTCACTGGATAAAGAGCATCTTGGAGGTTGTCTTTTCTTAGAGATTACCATTACTTTGGTCTTACTGAGATTGAGTGTTAATCCTTTAAGTCGGCTCTCTTCTACCACCTTATTTAGAATAGTTTGCAGGGCACTTTCTGATTCTGCTATTAGTACTGTGTCATCTGCATATCTCAGATTATTTATATTCTTTCCTCCAACTTTAATACCATCTAGGTGTTCAATATTCCGGAGTATTATTTCACTGTAGATGTTGAAGAGGTCTGGTGATAAAACACATCCCTGTCTTACTCCTCTCTTTATTGGTTTGAATGCACTTAACTCCTCTTCATATCTAATGGCAGCTTCTTGCTCCCAGTATAGATTTCTTATTATTCTGAGGTCTTTACCATCTATGTCCAGATCAATATAGTGATGTCAACAAAAAGAGAAAAAGTTGGAAAGTTTATAAATATACCTGTAGCATACCAATTGTACAAAACAAAATGTGACAGGAAGTATTTACCTGGGAGAATGATGTAAAGCCCTTCTCAGACATTCAACGGCTTGATAAGGGTTACCTTTGATTCTCCAATAAAATGCAGCCATGTTGTAGAGTATCCAGGAAGTCTTATTCTGCGCAATCACAAGAGAAAGCAATAAGTACAAATAGTGACAAATGTTTGAAAAAAGAAACTTTGACTTTTGTAATATTTTAAATCTGTCTTACAACTTGCATACAGCTTTGGTATAGAATAATAATAGTTCTAGTGGACTAAAGAGATACAGCTTTTTGTTAATTGTTATAATGCATAGAATTTTGTTCACATTAATGGTGAAAACAGACTTAATTTCTGGGTATAAAAGTTAGTTTTGGTGGAAGGCCTCTAAAACCATTGCTGGTTAATATTTATTTTTTTCCAAATGTAAATCTAAAATCTACTTGTGTTTTAGTAGACCTTTAGGTTAGATGCAGAGCTGGTATATAAATTGATGATTTTATTACCTTAGTCAAGGCTTCATACACCAAGTGCCCATAATCATCAACATTTTCTTTGTGGGTGATGGCATTCTTTAGTCCTAACTCTGGTGTACCAGACAGATTATGCCTTGCTTTCATGCCCTAAAAATATTGAAAGGAAAACAAAATCAACAGAGGACAAACTGATACAGAATAGATAATGAGCATGCAAAAACGAAAAATCAATTAGAAATACATAAGGCAGGCTTATTCAAGAGAACCCAAAACTATGTTTTAACTACCTCCAGGTGTTCAAAGGCATGAATGCTGAAATCCAAATCAGTAAAGGCTGCACATTCTGGTGTTTTAGGGTTTGCATTTGGAGGTGCATTAATATCAATGTGTTCTTCTGGCCTGTAGAAGCAAAGATTTCCTTTACTAGTGAGAACAATAGTATCAAACAGTATCAAACCAAGACTAGAAATAAACTTGAATCCTAGTGATTTTATTAAAATATTGAATAGTGAGCAACCCTTTACAACACAGCAGGTATGTAAATGGGGTTACTAGCACAATTACAGCAGTCTATGCGCATCGCTACACAACTCTACTCATTGCTTAAAGCAATTTTGCTCTATCATCTATTAAAAACAAGGGTGTAAATTAAAAACAAACTCTCACTAATGAACCTGCCAACACTGTGAAATCACAAATCAGTAGGTCTGTAAGAGCGGAGGGAGAGGGACTTTTCTCATAAGTTTTACAGATGTTCCTTCTAGATAGAAGATTATTACGTCCACTAGGCCAAAAACTCCTTGCAGGGCGGCAGGGATTGGTCGGCGGCAGGGATAGAACCTGCAACTTGTCGGTTGACAATCAGGTGAACTTACCGCAGGACCAGCCAAGCTCTCAATCAAACATTAATAATTTATTTAAAAAAAACACAAGATATTGCATTTTCTCTTGCATCAACATCTGAATAAGTGGAAACACTGTGGTATGTTCAGACCGGTTTTTATATGTTTGTTGTTCACTAGTTCAAAAGCCAAATATTCTGATTGATGTCTTAACAAATTTTCAATAATTTTACTCAGAAATTAATCCACCTTGCAAAGATGGGAACCTAATCAAGACATCCATTTTGCATTCATTTTCTATTGGTCTTTTTTTTTTACCTCCAAAACCACAAGCATCATATTTAAAAACAAAAGGTGGGGGGGGGGGGGGGGGGGGGGGTAATGAAATCTTAGTGAATACCGTGTCCAAATTTTAAAAAGAAATAGGGTCTCTCTGTAAGGTAGGAAGGTAACATGAAGTCACTATGCTCCTAGAGTATCTGAGAGGGTTGGCATCCCTGCTAATTATTAAAAAAATGTTTACAGGCATAAAACTATCTCAGCCTGTCTCAATAAAGAGGAGATTTATAATTTATATATAATAGGATCGATTTCTTAAATTTTTAAATCATAAAATGTGTTCACATGGGAATGTCCTATCAATGTTTTCATGTTTAACCACAAAATGAAAGTCTAATATAATATACAATGATTATGACAGATATGTTTAAAATAAAAAAATCATTAACCTGATTCCCTTATTTTCTAAAGGTAGTACAGTGCTTATATACAAATCGAACTCTGGCAAAGGTTTTCCAGCCTCTATGCAGTCAGGGTTGGTTTTGTAAAATTTCTGCTCCAGACCTTTAACGAACACAATATAACTTTATAATACTGTTATATAGTTTTAAAAAGCAACTTAAAAGGCAATTATAAAAAAACAAAAACAAGAAGCATTATTTTTTCATTATCCTGTTAAAATATAAATAATTAAATGCAAAAGATCAAAAGATATGGCAGCCAAAGCAAGTGTCAGTGAAAACATTAGCATAAATCTTACGTTACCTGTATCCCTGTCTTCATTTTTATCAATTTCATCTTTTCTACTAAGCAGTTCTTTTTTCAAGCTATTCAACATGTTTGCTCTCTCTTCCTGCTTCATAAATGCTACAAGATCATAGGGACGTTTCATACTGTACACCGAATCCACCTAGTTTCATGGTAAAAAAACAACTCTTGCAATAGAATCAAATTGGTAGCAATAATAGCTATTTTAAGTGTGATTTTTTAATGGGATTTCATGAATTTCAGGGAGGTGGCATGGGAAAGTCTTTATCTAAGGCTATGGGAGAAGAGATTGCCAGTTTTTCAAACTGGAAATAGATACCTGTTGAGATAGATGGGTAGTTACAACCTCACCTCGGACCTTTTAAAAAATCCTGACTTTCCATGGCATTATAATTTAAGTCAAGAACTTCTATATATAGTTTCAGTCTTACATTTTAGAGGTTAAATTTCCTAACTCACATCTACGGTTAGCTATTTAAATTCAATAGATATTTATTAGCCAAAAGTCAAAATTGGCAAACAGTGTAATGCTTCTAACATGAATTTTTTGTTGGCTTCTATTTTTACACATCCTAAAAAAAAACGATATTATTATTAAAATACGGCAGTTTTTTTTATATTCCTGTACAGATTTTTATTATCACCAGTTGTTTTTTCTAATCCTACTTTGTGGTCTTTGATAAACATTTTAATGGATTTTGAAGACTAGTACGCCTATCAATTATTTTGAAACCTTTTTTTTTTAAGCCCTTTTACCATTTAAAAATGTTGTCAAAGTTTTTAAAAAACTAAGTTTGTCTTTAAAATTTGTGTATAAAACTGGTCAGATATATCCAGCATCTTATTTTATAGCCAGTATTATTATTTATAGAGGAAAGTTATGTTATTAACAGTTATGTCAGTAACGTTCGGGTTGTTAAAATGTGATCAGAATTCACCTTTATTGTCAAAGCAAATATTATAATTTAATAGCTGAATGAATGAATGCTATGAATGAAGGGATACTAAAAGTCAAATCTAAAAAAATTTTATATACCGTTGCATTGGAATTGAAACTTTGAATTTAAAATTAAGGTCTTTCCAACTTCAACAGACAGATGTGACAAAAATTGATCATACTATGAAATTTCCATGCCATATAAGTGACATAGATTCAATATATGAAGTCTGTATTATGTATTATTTCATTTCGGATATATGTTACTGACTAAAATGATTGCAATGCTCTATTTTATGTTGTGTAATAAACTAGCACCCAAGACACAGAGTTTTGTAACAGATTAAAAAGGATTATGACATCCTATGCTTATATATGGTTTATGTCTAATCTTGCACTTAGATTGTTTTTAAATGATGTTTTGTTCTTAGTTTTTTTTTAGGTAACCCATTTAATGATAATATCTGGATGCCACTCGAAAAGAAAGAGAACTTAAATATGTGTTCTTTTTTGCATCTATGGAACAAGAAGAAAAAATGTATCTGAGTATTCTAGTAATAGATTACTGTTGGGTTGTATTTCTAAGTCATAATTTAAAGCTTTACAAACTTTACAATGTATTATTACTACTTTGCTCGTTATCTTTTTTTTTCTCAAGGTTTTTTAATGTTTCTAGTTTTAGTGATTTAACAATTCTACAGTTGTGAATATAATATGAATATTCAATTAATATTCACTATTAATTCATTTTAAAAAGAGCAAAGAGAAAAGCAAAGTAGTAATAATGCATTAAATTCTAGCTTAGAAATACAACATAATAACACTATATTACAATGCTCACATAACTATAAAGATACAAACACTTAAAAAATATTTCTTACATTTTAATGCTCAAATATAACTATAAAGATACAGACACTTTTATTTCTTATTTCATAAGCAAGAAGAAATGCATACAAGTTCTCAGTCTTCTTAGTGGCAACCGAGCATGGAATGGGTTTCATGAACAAACCAGGCACCAGGCGTAACTAAGAAAACCAATAACTTTGAATAACTTAAACTAATAATAAGCCTAACATTACTCATCATTTAAATGTTAATAATGAGAAGAAATTTATTCAGGCCCAACTAGCCTTATATTGGGCATGGTGGCCGAGCGGCAGCACATTCGACTGGTGATCCAAAGGTTCTGGGTTCAAATCCTGGTGCAGACTAGGATTATTTCCCAGGACTTGAGGGTGTTCCTGAGTTCACCCAGGTCTGATGGGTACCTGACACTAGTTGGGGTAAAGTAAAGGTGACTGAGCATTGTGCTGGCCACACATCCCCTCATACGCCATAGCTTCAGAAACTGGTATAAGCTGCTTCACCATCCCTATGATCAGTTTTGTTCGAAGGGCACTTTATTTTTACTTACTAATTAGGCTTTATATAATATTAATAAAAATATTATAGGGCCTAGTGATGTTTTTTAAGTCAAAGTAAAAGTCAAGCAGGCTAACCTAATAACTAATAGTAATATGTCTTATAAAATAATTTTATGTTGGCTAATCATTAGGGTAGTTAATGGGCAGTTTCTGAGTTGCATGTTCATTTCTACATTCTTTCCAAAGTTTTTCCTTGTGTGAGACTTGTGTCCATGCTGGGTAGTTAAGTATTAATCAAGCTTTTTAAATTAATAGGCCTAATTAAAATTGATATTTTTTCTAAGCCTAAATATCGTTTGCGAGACATTTAATGACTTGATTGTCTTGATTCGTATGAATTGGCCATGTAGTATTCTTTTTGAAAATCGTTCCTAGTATAACACCCCAAAACTCGTGGGCTAACGCAGGTAAACAATTACCAAATTGATAATAAAATAATTATTGAAAAGTTTAGAGTTTAGGCCTAGACTCTAAATTAATTTAAATATCATTTATCATGATTTATTATTGTGATTTGACTGCTTTGTGTTCAGTTTGGTCTTGGTTTCAAGGCTTTTTTTAGTATCTTATCATTATAATTGAAATTGACATCAACTATAGTTAGTACTATAGCACTGCATCCCACCAATAGTAAAAGGACCTGCTATTAATAATAGGGATTAAGTAAGCTAGTATGTATGTATAAAAAAAGAAAAAGTCTAGATCTAGAATCTAGGTCTAGTAGTTTTTAAAGCCTACTGCTACGACTACCATCCGAAATTTTTTGTCACATTCGGTAAATAGTACAATAGTGTGCCCTGGCATATATAAATCTAAAAGTTGCTATATGGATTATGTATTTATATTATTACCTGAGCTTGAATTTTCCCATCCTCTGTTACAATCCAATGAGTAGAACCGTTAGAAATAGTACATTTCTGCAGTAATAAGCTTGCAAACAGTAAACATCTAATTGTCGACGCCATGATCTAAACAAACATTAATATTTATGACCTCTATCCCCCAACCATCATGGGGCGGAAATAAAAGTAGCATAACATAAGGAGTAATCGTTATTTAACTTTAAACAGGCGTAAACTATTTCACAGACTAAATAAAAAAAAAGAAATTGGATGTTGTAAAATCAAATTATAATGAAAACCATACTAAGCCGCTGCATGAATACTATCGTAAATTTCATCTATTCGTTTGATAGACATCTAGGTACATCTATAACAGCATTCATATTTATATGTCCTAAAGACATTAATAATAAATAAAGGGGAAGTAGTCACGTGGGATGGGCGTCGTTAACAACGTGTACTCATTTTACTCGGCAATTCATTATCATTAGATCTAGCACAAGTTGTAAATAAATTAAACGCGGAAGAAGCCACTCGCTAAAATCAATAGAACAATATTAAGTGTATTGATAGTAAAATCAAGATAACCTGACTAATTAGACTGCCTCAAGGTCTAGACAACATATATAGAATCTGAATATAGGATAGGCTAATAACTAATAATAATTTAGAAATATTAATAATTAATATATTATACATAGGCCTATGGCCTATAGAATATAGGTTATATTTATAATGGTTGTTTATATAGCACTATTTCTATCCATGCTATTTTAGCATGCTCATGAGTGCGCTCTAGTAGATTATTACGTCCACTAGCCCCAAACCAAAACTCCTGCAGTGCGGCAGGGATCGATCGGCGGCAGCATATACTTCATATAGCATATAGGTATAGGCTACTACCGGATAGAACCCGCGACATGTCGGTTGACATCTTATACATTACAGACGCTCCTTCTATAAAGAAGATTATTGCGTCCTACGCTCATCCGTGGTCCGAGCTAGTCTAGTCTTGCATTTTTATTAATGTTTTAAATGATGTTAGGTTATTGGTTTTCCTGGTTTGTTCAGGCAATCCCATTCCATGCCCGAATGCCACTCGGGAAGAAAGAGTAGCCTACTTACATGCATTTGTTCTCGCATAAGGGACAAGGAAAGTGTTTTTGTCTTTATGTCTGGTGAACTAACCGCAGGACCAGACGGCTATATAATATATATAAAGTATAAAGCCTACATGATATCTTGTTTGTGTATGATAAAAACTCCCAATATTATTTATATAGTCCAATAAATATAGGTGTCAGACCTATATGCAGTGATCAGGTAAAGAATTTTATAAGTTAACACAATGTCGATGACTCTAAAATTTCACAAGACAAAGATTTTAAAATCAAATAGGCTGTTCAATTGGGTATTCTTTAAATGTTAAATCCATGCAGGCTAAGCCCAATTAATTGTGCTGTGCATGTATCGAGCCAAATGGTAAAGTAAATGGCAACTATACTATAATATATTATTATGATCAGGCTAATTATTTAGTGAATGACTGAGCAGTCTCTATATAATTGTAAGTGTAAAAATGTATAGGCCCTATACTGTATTTTATTTTATTGTAGATCTCAATATTTTTCTTTTAATATACACAACTTTTGCTTAGAGTCAATTAAAGAAGTGTTGTAGTATTATAATCAGGGGCGAAGCCAGAAATTTTTTCCAGGGGGGGGCTGAGCTTTCACGTGACAAATATTTTCCAAATTTTTTGCGATTTTAGTACTTATTTTACAAAAAACTGTTGAAAAAAAAATATTTTTTTAAATTCCAGGGGGAGCTTAGCCCCCCTCAGCCCCCCCTGTGGCTTCGCCCATGATTATAATTAGTGTTTTAAAAAAAGAAACGAAACCAAACATTATTTCCATTTGTTTCTTACCAATAGCATTATCACCATTTTATTTGTTTATATATATTTGTTTAATTTATATTTAATAAGAGATCATTCATTATGTCATAAAAAATATGGAGAAAAAAAAAAGAGGGGGGGGGGGGATTGGGACAAATTTGAAAGTGGTTGACAAGACACAGTTGAGAGAGTGAGAGAAAGAGAGGGGAGGGGGTTGAAGATATGACAGTAAAAATATGTTAAGTTTGAATTTGTATAGTAAAAAGAAGAAACATTCTTGGCTCTAATAGTCATAATTTAAGTGTACTGTGAATTAGGAATTGTTTTTTACAAATAAGAAATGAAATGTAATAGAAAGCTTTCTTTTACAATTTTAGCAAAGTGATTGAGCTGGTAAAACAAAAATTACTGGGACGCTGGTATTTTTAAAACAATGTTTTTTGATGAGTACTCAAAAGTTTGACAGTTGTTGACAATGGGGAAGGGAGGGAAGGAGGGCAAAATTTACAGACACATTTTTGACATAATTAATGCAAAACTCCTAACATAATCTTTTAAGCTAATAAATATTTTTTTTTGTATATTAGCCACTGTGTTAAAATGTTTATGAAAAATGAATTAAGGTATAGCTATAAAGATAACTTACAGTCAAATTAACATTATAAACACTTATAAGAACAGAAAAGGAATAATTTGTTAATTAATTGTACAAAGCAATCTTTACATAAAATCATATATATTTTTTGTTTTAAGTATTTTTTATGTCTTTTAAACATTAAAAAATATTTCTTCTTTCAACAATATTAAAATACACATTTGCTATTCAATCAATTACAATTTATCATTAGCTGCAATGAAAGTTTTTCATGTGTTCCATCAACCTTTTGTGGCTTTGCTTCTCTCTAGATCAGCTGTATAAGACTGTAACATCAGCTCAATAACCTGAAGCTTCTCTAACTCGTTCAAAGAGTGTATTAGTTCATCCAGGCCAACGGCCCTGAGCATGAATTCCGACAGGTTGGAGTAATCCTCTTTGGAGCGATGATCTGTGATTCTGTCCTGTTGAAAATTGTATGTCCTTATTTTTTCTGACCTCCCCTTGGAACCGACTTGCAACTTTCTAGTTATTTTGCGTTTATTTTCTTCTTCTTCAAGTATGGACTGATACAACCTTAAATGTAAAGAGCAAAAAAAAACACATTTTAGTATATGTACCACAATGACTTCTTATTACATAAGGCGCTAGTAGTAAAAAAAAATAATATTTCGAAACAAAAAAAAAGAAATATTTTTCATATTATATCGCACATGCGACTACATAATGGAATAGCTAGTGCTTGATACACCTTATACAAAAAAACAATGATAATATAGATTCTACAAGTACTTACTTCAGTTTAAGATTTTTCATTGCCAACTCTCTGTTTCTTATTTGCGAACGGTCTTGCCTACTTTCGGACACAATACCTTTAGAAATAACAGATAAATTATATATTCATATATATAGGATAAAAGATGAATAACATGGTTATTGCCTCAGGTCTTTGATGTAGGATCAAAATTAAAATTAAATGTTTTAACACTTTTATCCCTATATTTTCAGATGTTGAACCAGTTACTGACTGATTCAAAGAATAATTACACAACCTTTTACTTTCCAGACCATCATATATTCAATTTTTTTTTCAGGCTTTAATTTTTTTTTTGTCTAGTTCAAAACAACAGAAACATAAAATTAATTGTGACCATAAGCATATAATTTTTTTAATAGATTTACTGAAAAAAAATAAAAGTATAGATTTAAATCTTTTTTTATTTAAAAAAAAAGCAACTACTTGGTAAATCTCAGTTATTCCCCTTTTCTTAGCCTGGCCAAATTTAGTAAAACACTTATAGGGTGGATATTATAATTTAACTTTTATTTTTTACACATTAGCAGATATACATTTTTGTAAGCCGTAAATATTAAATATTTTCATAGATTTTTATTGCTATCGTGAACAAAAAAAAGATTATGGATGATTAATAAATTAATACAGCTACCAAACCTGGGGCAAATGGAGATGGGGGGTGAGGTTTGGTGGCACATAACTTCAAGAAGCTCTATCAGTGAGCATTTTGGGATGGTTAACTGCTTAGTTGAAATTAAAGGCTGAGAAGATTAATTGTAGAATGCACAACAAAAACATAAACCTTATAAGTGTCAAGACTGTTGTAACAAAAGAAAGATGAAGCAAGAGGAAGAATGAAATAAGTACAGCAATAAAAGAACTGCTGTGACCAGACGTAACCTCCAGTTAAGTGACATGCCATTCTGCCAAAGAAAGACATGTCTATGGAAAAGAATAATTATGCCTAGCAGATACCAAGGGAAAATAATTTTTAGTGAATAGCACAATGCTAGTAAGGGGTAGAACCCTACACCTAAACCATCCGATGGATGTGTCTTACATTAGAGACGAATGCAATGGCTGGATGATGTGGTATACTAAGCTCTGTGTACCTGTAGGCAGATGAGTGACCCGAACACCGCTGTCAGTTTTATTCACATGCTGACCACCTGGCCCTCCACATCGAAATGTTTCCATCTTGATATCGTTTGGTTGTATGTCAATTTCAATCTGTAAACATAACCACATAATTAGTGTTTTAAAATCTTACAGTATTATAACAATTTATCTAAACTGTTTCCATTTAAGACATAACAACAGTTAAACATATTTAACCATAATTGAATAACCTAAACCCTTCTTTGGTTTTCTGAAGGGATAAAAAATATATAGATATTTTATTTGTTTTAGATCTAAAACCTGTTTTCAAAATATTTTTTGAGCTTAAAATATTCCATTTTTCATTTAAGTTCATAACATTGTTGTTCTTCTTAAATACAGTGGACAAGTATAAATTATAACTATGTCTGAATAAATGGGGCATGGTAGCTGTGCGTCAGGGCGTTCGACTGGCGTACCGAAGGTCCCGGGTTCGAATCTTGGTGCAGGCTAGGATTTTTTCCCAGGTCTGGCGGGTGTCCCTGAGTCTACCCAGCTCTGATGGGTACCTGACCTTAGTTGGGGTAAAGTAAAAGCGGCTGTGCATAGTGCTGGCCACACAATCACCTAGTATGTCGTGGCCACTGAAACTATTTCACCGGCCCTATGGATCAATTTGGTCTGACGGGATACTTTACTTATGTCTGAATAAAATATGTGCTCGAGCTAACAGATATACAATAAAATAAGACAAATATTATAGAAATATGTGTAAGCCTTTAAAAACTTAGGTAGCATACATCAAGCACTTGATCATAGTCATAGTCTCAATCCTTCATGTGAACAATAATACAAAAAACATATTTTAACAATTTTCAATTAGTGGTAAACTGAATTATATTTTGTAATATTATTGCACAGTCTATAAGAAAAGAGTTGATATTTGTCATCCCCCGAATACTTACTTCTGAAGGTTGAGGCAACACAGACACTGTCACAGTGCTTGTGTGTATCCGTCCTGCCTTCTCTGTCTTGGGAACCCGCTGCACCCTGTGAACCCCAGCCTCATGTTTCAGGTGTTTGTAGACAGACTCACCAGAGATCTCTATTGTTGCCTTGCGTGCCCCACCTACATAAAGTAGTGCAGAATGCTTATAATGTACCTACATAAAGTAGTGCAGAATGCTTATAATGTACCTACATAAAGTAGTGCTTATAATGTAAGTTTTTAACAAAGACATACATATCAAAGTATGGCATAAGGAATTATAAGGAATTTTATAAAGATAAATACAATCATAGTTTGTGTATTAAATAAAATAATTAGCACAACGTAATGTAATAATAATTTATTAGAGTTTGGTAAAGTAAAGCTTTTTTTAGGGTTGACAAAGCAGAGTTTATTTATTGTAGCCTACAATAGAACTGTGCAGTCAGCAAGATTTTAGGAATCATTATAGGCTTTATTGGATTAAAATCCTAGATCCCACTGCATTCTGATGCTGTACCACCAAATGACATATTATAAATAGCAGCTTATTTTTTTTTTACTCTTACAATACTTGGTAGTTTTGAAATTTTAAACTCTGTTCTAATGAGTCACTAAAAAATATTTTGATAAGGGTATTTATTTTTTGTTTTTAAATTTTGTTTTGCGTTTGATAAAACTTTATATTCTATTTGGGACAAGGCCATTCAATTTTTTTATTTTTTGCTATAGTTTTAAGTTTGTTCTTATAATAGGCTTTTTCAATGGTAAGTTTAAAATGACTATATCTTATTACCCACAATGCTTCAGAATAAAATGAACATCGATGGCGTCTAAAATGGGCATGTCTATTATATACCACAGAAATTACCTATGTCATTCTCTTCATTTGAAAGCCCTGTAACTGTCCATCCTTTAGAGTAAGCATAGTTTTGATACATAACAAAAAGCTCAGCACAGAACAACATGGCCTCTTGGCCACCGACACCAGCAGAAATCTCCATGATGATGTCTTTACTGTCTGCATAATCTTCACCCACTAGGATGTCAATTAACTGAAACAGGTAGAATAGTATGTCAATTAACTGAAACAAGATATATAGATTTATTTACAGCTATATTAACATCGATGTCCTGTTTATTCACTCAAAAAAAAAAGATAAAAGCTGTATTTTTCAAGTATCTAAATCATGTGATCATTTCTACAAAAATATTTGTTTAAATATTGCATCACTTACTAATGAAAAAAGTTTAAATCCCCTCAAGGAGGAAACAGATAGGTTGTTAATTCTTAGCCTTTAAAATAATGTTAAAATTCATCTCTAGTATATATTACAAGTTTATCTGATGGTTTTTTTTTTAAATTGTGTTTTAAAGCTTGTTCTCAAATGTTTTGAAATGCATGCTAAATGACATTTAAACTGAAAAAAAAAGAGAGACCACTTCATTTTCTACATTTATAAAAATTCTAATAAATATTTAAGTTATTTATTATAATAGTTCAGGCACGTGAACAGAACGTGATAGAAAAAAACACAATGCTAATTAAATATATATATATAAAGATACATCGGCCAACATGGTTATATATAAGAAAAGAGGGCTTTATTAATATAAAAAAATTCAATATTTGATTTGTGTACAAGTTGGTTGGTATTTAAACCAAAGAGGGCCTACTTATGACTATTGTATTCCTTACATTGACCAACTCTCTAAGTTTAATAATTTTAAAAAAAGAACAAGAACTTGAAGAATTAGTGTCAGAACTAGACCTATCTAAAATAGTAATGATTTAAAACTAATGACATTAGTGATATTCAAAATAATAAGGTATATTATCTCTGATTTTGAACTTAATAAAAGTTACTTTAGTAAATTTAGGACGGCATGTTATTAAATCTTAACTTATATTCACAAAAACTTCTGACTACCAACAAAACTATTATAAGCTTCTAATGATATTTACGTAGCTATACGTCAGTGCTGAAATTTTTTTTTAAAGAAATTGAGAAATGTGATTGTTGGATTAAAAGGTTAAAACAAAACTCAAGTGGCTTTTTTAATCAGCATTATTTATCAATTTTTACTTTTTTTCTTCTAATTACGATATTGTAGGAAGAACTAATTGCAACTGTCAAAAAAATTGACAACATTTTGTACCCAAAATCTTTTTTTTTTGGCTTAAAAGTTGGAATTTGGCACATAAAAATTGCACGAACAAGCTGATTACCCCACTACACTAGCAGAGAATGAAAAAACATTTGTGCAGAAACCTCTTGTTCCATCCCTTGCATTTCACCTTTTAACTTGACAATTTCTTTAGCAATAAGCAATTTCATGTCTTTGTCTTCTTCAGCTGAAATTGTCCAAATCAAAAGTTTAAACATCATGCTAAATTCTAAATAGTATACAAAAATTTGTTACACATTGTTAGAAGCTTATTAACTATATTTATCATGAGGAAAAAGTTCTTACCATTAATCATACTCTGTAGTTCTAATATTTCAGCATACTTATTTTCCAACTGCTCTATTGCCCCGGAGGCTAACTTCAAAAAAAGAAATCTCTGGCGTTTCTCAGAGTCTGCAATATAATCCTTGTTCTCCTTGGTGAAGTCATTGTATTCTGCCACTAGGCTTTTTAAAAACGAGGAATACGCTGGATTCTCTAGCGTAAGTTTTGATGAATTATGATTGCACCTTGAAATAAAGCCAATGTTCTTTTTAGGAAATAAAGTCGTTAAAACGCTGGCATGACGCTCTTGCCCAGCAAGGGATCTGAAAAATGGCACTGAGGAACTGGTGTCTGTAATTTTGTTTCTCATGCATAAAACTATGAAATTGTCTATTGGTTTCTGTAACAATATGTGCTTGTAGAAGTTATATCTACTTTCAGTATATAATTTGTTAACACTTAAAAAACATGTCATTTGGGTCGTTGAACAGATATTTCTGCGAGTCAAACTGAAATCTAAATTAATGTTAGGCCATAGAAAGGGCAGTGGAAAGGGCAGTGGAATTTTAAAGGACTTCATGTCAGGAAATTATGTTGCCGTACACAGATGAGTGATGAGGTGATAACTTTTGTTCACTCTTTTACACAGTTGTTGTTGTAGAATCAGATATGGGTAGACTAGGGGCCTACCTGTTAAAAAGAAATATGACAATAAGTAAGATTTAATTTCAAAATATTGTAAAATTACTAGACTAGACAAACAGACCTAGGCCTATATATTAATTTATTAATATTATAAAGTCATACATTAGACATTCCTTGTTACTAATACTTATTAGTCGCGATGAGAATAATTTTATTAAATAAATTAAAATATGCCTACTAGGGCCCTATTTCATAAATAGGGGAGGGATCGTGTCGGATCATTCATATCATAAAATAACTTTAATCAGTAATAAGACTAAGACAGACAACGCCTAAGTGACACTAATCATAATGTCATTATAATTTTAAGTTAATAAATTTAAATTTAAGATAAGTTAAATAATAATACATAAGGCATTAAACTCTAATTTAGAAATACAACCCAATACTGAATAACTCAATAACAACCTGTTGCAAAGCTCAGATAAACATAAAGACAAAAACACTTTCCTTATTCCCTATCCTATGCCAGTATGCGAGAACAAATGCATAATAAGTAGCCTACTCTTTCTTCCCGAGTGGCATTCGGGCATGGAATGGGTTGCCTTAACAAACCAGGAAAACCAGTAACTTAACATCATTTAAAACATCAATAAAAATGCTAGACTAGACTCGGACCACGGATGAGCGTAGGACGCAATAATCTTCTTTATAGAAGGAGCGTCTGTAATGTATAAATATAAAAAATAATAAAAGATAACTTCAGACTTCAGATAAGATAAGTTAATAGGGCGTTTGCGATCCCGTGACAAAAAGCACGTGATTTGTGTTTACTTTGAGTAATGGTGTACAATTAAATATGGCCGCTGTATTAATAAAGTTTCATATAGGCTCGAGCTTTTTCTAAATGATGTGTTGTGTTTTAAGTCTTATTAAGATTTAAGCTGTATTATGTATGTTAAATAAAATAGGCTATTTTATAATTTTATTATTATCATAGACATAGATCATAGACGATGTGAGCCTAATAGTTACTTGACTAGATAGCCTATTTACCAACAATATCGCTTGACATCGTAGCCTAGCCTACGAAACATTAAAAGTGTAGGCCTATAAAGTGAAATTGAAAGTGTAAATAGGTCTAGCCGGCCCTAGCCGTAGCCTAATCACATTAATCAATTAATCTACAGTACTACTATTTACCTCCTTATTTTTGAGTAGGATAGCCAATATTCAGGTGTGAATTTTGCATGATAAAGAAGTACTTCACTTTCACCACGTTATGTTTGTACCTCAAGTGGGTTCTATATTTACACAAATACGTCACTAAATGTACACAAAAAAACTTAAGCTCCGCCTACCGAGAACGCTCTATAAGAGAAAAAGTAGGCTAACAGATTTCATATTAAATTAAAATTTAAGGCAAGGTTATAAAAAAGAATTATTGAAACTTCATTAGTAATAGACGTATAGATGTAGTAGCATTGATCCTTTATTACAGTAGACAGTATGCATAAAGGAATATATTAGATGCTTAGTAAACTTGTAACTTGTAGGTCAATTTATTGGACGAAATACATGGTAGGCCTACTGGTATATAGCGATTAATTTGTTTCGTTTCTTTCGATGTTGATAGCACAACTTTTTATAGATCAGTGGATAGCACTGAGCTATATATATATTATTATCATATTTATTTAAAAAAATAATATTAGCGTTTACTTTTAGTGGGGAAAACCAACCCTAGGACGAAAACTCGCAAAACAAGCGCATTTGTCAAACATTACCACAGCAACACATAATAATATAAATTGTTAATCAAAACGTTGAAGATGATATAAGCTTATAGAACTGGAGAGAGAGTGAGCAACTGGTGCTCTAATTAGTAATTAGTGAAATATGTTAGTTAATTATGACTTTGAGATTGTTTATAAAAAAAACATTCAGGCTTGGGGCTTTTGACTGACATTCAATTCTGATAACATTTTGGATCATAATGAGTCCATTGTGAAATATATATCAGGCCCATTTAACCACTAGGCGAACTATAAGGCTGCCTTGAGCTAAAATCTACGTTACAAAAATAGACATTAAATGATATGGTATGATAGTTTGCGCGAATGTCTATTGTGTTTGAGTAGAAATGGTTCTTTAATATTGTTTTAGGTATGCTGAAAGACGGAATTTATGTAATCAAATCAAATTTCCATTTATTTGGATCAATTATTAAGCAATCTTATCTGATCTTAAAACAGAAAACTACCGCTATAGATGAAACAAATTGCACATGTAGGCCCTATAGACCCTACCAGATGCTAGTCATGTTAAACAAAATAGGGCCTACTATTATCATTCGCTTTGTGGGTGAGATTTCAAAGCCAGAAAATGAGATTGCAGCATCAGCATCTGTAAAAGAACATTTCTTGGGTTTCGTACGACGTGCCTCTAAACCAGGGGTCGGGAACCTATGGCTCGCGAGCAGATGTGGCTCTATTTATGGCTGCATCTGGCTTGCAGACAAATGTTCGATTATAAAAAAAATATGTTTCTTTAGACTCCTTTGATCTACATATTATTTGCATAAGCTATCAATATTTCATTATACAATTAATGAGCTAAAGTCTACTGCAGCTCAGCATCAGAAGTGGTTAAAAAAAGGGAGATAAACTCAGCTGACATTAAAGACAGAAAAATTGCAACCATGCATTCCTTGTAATTAAAAGGGAAATTTACTTGATTTTTTAGTTTTAAACATAATGTCTCCACAGACACGGTCAATTCTGCAGGGCTGGCCAAATCACAGGAGCGCAAATCTAATCGTCTTTCGAGACTATGGAGCCAATGATGATGATGATGGCTCTCACAGAATTACTTTTCAAAATATATGGTGTCCAAGGTTCTCTCAGACAAAAAGGTTCCCGACCCCTGCTCTAAACTCTATAGGAAACAATAGGTGCTGATACGAGTTAAACTATATAATTCTTCGGCGGGTAGAGACAGAAAAATAGCAACCATGCATTCATTGTAATTAAAAGGAAAATTTACTTGATTCCTATGTCAATCCACGAGCCTGCACATACCTTTAGTTTGGCTGTTAATGATATTGCAAAATGGTGCTTAGGGCCTATAGAAGCAACATCCTACTTTAATCGAGTACAACTATGTTTTACGTAATAATCTTTTGGTAAGCATCGAAATTTGTACCACAAATGTTGGTTAGTGTAAGCTATTTATAGTTCCCTTCATCTGGGTGAACGTATTTTGTCCATTTAGCCTACTTAGAGTTACATTCGCAACTTTATATTCCAGCATTCATCATCATCCTTTTACCCTTGACAGTTGTGGTCGTTGGGGTGAGCGAATGGACACCTCAGCAGTCATCTTTCTTTATTTTTGCCTATCTTGAGCGGCTGTCAATAGTTCAGTCGTTTGCAGCTTTGTCCAATCTTTTATATTGTCGAGCCAGCATTTCCGCTGACGGTCTCTCCGAAGTCCATCTTCTATAGTGCCTTAATTGGATAATGGTTCTTGGCAGGTTATCCTATTATGCTGCAACACATGACCGAAGCATGTCAACTTGCTCCGTTTGATGGTTGCCATAATGGTTTGTTGAGGGCCCGCAATTGAGGGCATTCTGTCCCGGACAAAAGAGACTTACCTGTGTTCTAGGTAGGGGATTTGAAGGATTGTTTTCATACATTTATTTTCAAATGCCTGCAACTTGTTTTCGGTGGCTGCTATCAGTGACCAGGTCTCACATCCGTACAGAACTATGGTTTTCACTAGGGCTGTGTAAAGCCAGCATTATTTTTCATAGTTTCCAAACACAATGGTATGCCGCGTCTTTTTACTATCACCATTTAAGCTTATAGTCTGTATTTTATTCATAGCACGTATAAATATGCTGCATCACATATGCTACTTAAAAACAAAATTGCAGCATAGGCTACATGATATTTGTGAAATTACGTTTCGTCGCAGAACGTTTAGACTTTAATATTTTCAATATCTGAAAATTTCAGTAAAATGTAGGTCTATAATTATTAACAAAAAAAAAAGTTTAAAATAATATACCAGCTTTGTGAAAACAATGATGCAGTATCTTAAAAGAAAGCTATGGAAAGCCAAAGTTATTACAATTTAGAACAGTGGAAAATTAATAGGCCCTATTCAAATAATGCTAGAACAATTTAGAAATCTGTTAACTATATAAAGGTGTCTTTGAAATTGTTTCATTGCTAAAAATAAATAATAACTATAAAACCCCAAACAATGTTTTAGTTTTGGGAAAAAAAGTATTTTTCGGCATTAGCTTGGGGGAGGGGGGAAAGGAGCACATAGTATGCAACATTTTGTCTACACCCATGTTCCTCGCAAAAACAAAAAAAGGAAAAGAGCTATTGACTATAAAATGAGTGAAAACAGGAAAACTAAACAGTTATTTCAATATTGTTAAAAGTTGATTTTTTGAAAATTAAAAACTGTAAACCGCAGCCAGTTGTTTTTCCAAAATGATTGTTTTTCATAAATCCTAGACTAGATGGGTCCTTTACGAATATAATGTATGCATATGCGAAATCAATAATGAAAAATGAACATTTTCTAAATGAACCTAATAGTGAAAAATAAAAACAATACACAGCCTAGACTACGTTTGTATCCAATACTCACACAAGCACACACACATACATACACACATTGGTAGGCACGTTTTTAGCCTATACACACACACACAACACACAAACACGCGCAAATTGAATGAAGACTACAGCAGAAACTACACCTCCCCAGTCATAAATGTACCCGTTGCTGTGTCTTTTTTAACAAGTTTCAGCAGATGTTCAACGCGTATAGCGATACACCACTAAGACATTCATTGCTAGTTGTTTTTGTTTTTTTTTTGTTTTTTTTTCTAAAACAATAAATTTACTCTGAATCAATATGTACTTATTAACACTTTTGGATTAATTGATTTTTTTTTTACTGCTCCCTAACTAATTATTTGATCTTGACATTCTCTATCAGATATATGAAACTTTTTATGAACAAAAAACATCTCTTGAAATTCGTATTACAAGTTGTTGATTTTAATTAGCAATGTAATTGAATACATAAGAGAAAGTTCAGAAAAAAAAAGCGTAATGGGAGTTGTAAAGTTATGATACTCCAAACCCCAGCAAAAAGGTTCAATTTTTCGAATCGTTATTAAAGTAAAACAGCTGTTTAACATTTTAAGTTGCCTCGGCGTAGGCCTACAATGGAAACTGCGTGGCCAACATAATGCATAACCATAACTGCTTTTATGGGGCACGGTAGCCGAGCGGCAGCGCTTTCGACTGGCGATTCGAAGGTTCTGGGTTCGAATCCTGGTGCAGGCTAGGATTTTTTTCTCCACCCAACTCTGATGGGTACATGATATTAGGTGAGGAAAGTAAAGGCGGCTGGGCATTGTGCTGGCCACACATCCCCTAGTATGCCGTGGCCACAGAAACTGGTGAACGTTGCTTGACCAGCCCTATGATCAGTTTGGTCCGAAGGGTACTTTAATTAGAGCTTTTCTTTTACTAAGATTTGAGCCCGTGCCATTGGAAAGGCATTCTAACGAGCATGCAAAATGCAATAGCATGGGAAAAGATGCGCTACATACATTATAATAATCATGATCATTATTATATCCTACATTTATTTGTCGTATTTTTTATTTTCCGTCAATATAAAAACTTCAATTTGAACAACATCATTTTTTATGTAGAAGTAGAATAAGAAAAGTAGGAATAGGATTTTTTTCTTCAGGCTTCTTTTCTCGATTTTTTTAATCTTCAAAATTATGGGTAAAGGACTGTATTGTTGTTTTTTTTAAATATATTTTTATCAATATTTTTTTTTCCAATGTGTAGCTAGGATATTTTGCGCCGGGGACAAACAATAACATTAGCGCCCCCGCCCCACTCCCCGTTTAATCACATTTTGTTTTTACAAAAGTAACGTTGCAAGCCCCATTTATTGTAGCGCCCTTTTACGTTGCGCCCGGGACATATGTAGGCCTATTCCCCTGCCTCCCCTTGTATTACCCTGCCTCTGATTTGTTTTATTCTATTTGTGTAACTCTCACCGGCAGGAGAAGCGCTGGTGAGGTAAGATTCAGGCAAAGCCTAAGCAAAGCGTTATTAAGACAAAAATATACATAAAGGGCTTATGAGCTTACATTGCAGATTTCTGATGTTCCTTCTCTCCAGGCCAGGGGTCGGCAACCTACGACACGGGTGCCAGACATGGCACGCTGGGAAATTTTCAATGGCGCGCGGAGGACCTCTCAAAAAGAAATTTAGTGCTAGACCAGGATGACTTTTATGGGGCATTGTGGCCGAGCGGCAGCGCGTTCAGCTGGCGTACCGAAGGTCCCGGGTTCGCATCTTGGTGCAGCTAGGATTTTTTTCCCGGTACTGAAGGGTGTCCCTGAGTCTACCCAGCTCTGATGGGTACCTGACCTTAGTCGGGGTAAAGTAAAGGTGGCTGTGCATAGTGCTGGCCACACAATCACCTAGTATGCCGTGGCCACGGAAACTGGTGAACGCTGTTTCACCGGCCTTATGGATCAATTTTGTCCGACTGGATACTTTACTTTACTTTTACAGGATGACGTTTTGGCTGTTGACACGCTGAATAAATTAGAAATCCTAATTTAGCACACTATTATCAAAAGGTTGCCGACTCTTGCAATAGGCTATTTTACGTCCTTTGCTCAAATTTTCTGCAGTTCGGTAGGGAATGGACGGCGGCAGGATTAGAACCCGGATCGTCGTGTTGATCGACAAAGGTCCAGTTTATTCATTCAAAGATACTTGGAGAGATATACGTTACATCATAGGCTATTATCGCCTTTTTATTAATTCCAAACTATCCGAGATAATTTCTTACAACAACAATAAAGTTACAGAAAAAAAAACAGTTTCGTCATCTCACGGACATGAGAAATTAATCATTTTGAACTATTCACTTTTGCCACAATTGATAGACATTTCTCTTTAATGTCCAGCCGAATCTGGCACAACTGTAATAGATAAGATTATAAAGCCTACACATATAGTCCAATTTATTTCAAATTTGCTAATGGGGAGAAACGTTCGACTACAATGATACTACAATCATCGAATAAGCCTCTGATGGGAAAGACTAGTCTATATGCACATCCGTAAAACTATCATGACAATAATAAATGTTGAAACTAAAAAAGGATGAACAGAAAGTTCAATTACAACAGAAATATGGCATATTGATAAGAATGGAAGTAAAATTAGAAATGTTAGACTTATAAAGTTTACAGATGCTCCTTTTAGAAAGTAGGCGGTTTAGACATTTTAGGCCAAAAACTCTTCTACAGGGCGGTAGGGAATTGTTAGCCCAACCTAACCGCAGAGGCTACACTTGTAGCTATAAATATATAAACCTGTATTTTGAAATGTTTCCACATTAAACGAGGTAAGCTTCTAAATGAAACCTTCGATCTACTGCAAAATAAAGTAAAAAAGTAAAGTATCCCGTCAGACCAGATTGATCCATGGGGCCGGTGAAGCAGCGTTCAACAGTTTCTGTGGCCACGGTATACTAGCCGCCTTTACTTTAAATTACCCCAACTAAGGTCAGGTACTCATTAGAGCTGTGTAGACCCAGGGACACCCGCCAGACCCGAGAACAAATCCTAGCCTTCATCGGGATTCTAAATCCGGATCTTCGGTACGCCAGGTCGGCAACCGAACCCCTCTACTGCAACATACAGATGCTGTTAGTGCATAGTCTTCCCCACGATGATAATCTGTGTCGACTAAAATGCAATCGCGAAACTCCGATGAATTATTTGAATGTGTCGAAATGAAAGCCATAATTGTTCTTTGATTTAATTATTCACTATAGATCTAAATACATTTCCATTTTCTCCGATAAACTCAAGACATGTTTGCCCTTCTTGCTTTTTAGAATCTCTGAAGGTCTTTATATGTTTGACTCAAGCTCACATGAATTTAAAATGAAATCTTTCTCAGCCAATTAGACTTTATAAAGCACTTGCGTGAAAGACAAAAACTAAAATTAGTTCTGTAGCATGTGCGGTCTGAAACTCTGAAACATTAAGCTTAATGTCCAATTATTTCTCTTTAACTATGGGAAATCCGAAGTTCTTTAGTGTACGTTTGAATTATCAAAAGTCCTTTACAACGTCCATTTCTGTAAATTAGTTTCATTTCAGCTGCGGGAAGACGCATTAATTTATTTAGATCATGCGATATGGACTATCTGTCGGATTGACAAATTAAATGGACAGATTGTTGACGGGCTGACAGACTGACAAATGAACGAAAGGGTGGATGGACAGATGGGTGGAATAGATCTAAATGTCGAATTGCGGTAACAGGATACTCGCAGGGAGCTTAGACTGCAACTTTTTAAAAATTTTAATTGGTAAAGACATAAAAAACAACAACTAAGCTTAAGCTTATTTAATTTCATTGACCGTAATAAAAAGATCAAAAAGTTGAATGCAAGTGTAGGCTGATAGATATTGCTTTGCCCTGGTCAGCCATTGATTCGCGAACGTGTTAGACGACATCCAGTATATAAACTTGCGCTGCTCACCCTTTGATCGTACCAAAGGGGTTTTGGCATTTTCAGGTAGGCCTAAGTAGATTTTTTTGTTTTACATTACAGAAATAAACTCAATAAGTCGGCTTTTTTCAACGATTTGATTTATAATAGAACTTATATCAGTTATTTGTTTTTTATTGGACGAAGTTAAGCGTTTTGATTATATTTATTTTATGTTTGTGTGTGTGTGTGTGTGTGGGGGGGGTACTCATCAAAATAGCGGGTTACTTTTTTAAGATAAGTGGTTTTAATCTTTTGATTTTATTAACAATTTCTTTTTATTGTTCATCTTTTCGCCTGCAGGATCTTAGAAAATGTCAGGGTTACTGCAGGTCTTTATTTTATTGGTTTGTATTGGCCAAGTCTACGGTGAAGGTTAGTGGACTATGAAATAATGTAAACTTTTATCTATCTATATGTTTACCTATTTATTTAATCGTATTGTTCTCTCAACCACAAATCCTTTCAATCTAGCTATCTATCTCTAGATCATAATTTATCTATCTTAGTTTTCTCTCAATATATATCTATATGTCTATCTATCAATACATCTATCTATCAATCTATATATCTATCATCTCTCTATCAATATATCTATATATTTGTCAATCTATGAATCTATCTGTTTATAGCCTATATCAATTTATTTCGTATTTTTCTATCTATCGTATTTCTATCTCAATCACTCAATCATTCAATCTAGCTAGTGAAGCCGGCTTGTCCAGCGGTTAGTTCACCGGACTGTCAACCAAAAACCAACTGACACGTCGCGGGTTCTATCCCTGCCACCGACGGATCCCTGTCGCCCTGCAGGAGTTTTGGGCCTAGTGGACGTAATAATCTTCTACCTAGAAGGAACGTCTGTAAAACTTATAAAGCTATCTAGATCTATCTCTCGATCATATTTTCCTAGATCTACCATCTTATCAAGCCAGAATGTGTTAATTTTCATATTCTTAGTGTAGTTTGTAGGCCATATAACGGAAACTATTGTTCCTATCATAGACTAATCTATAATATACATGGACCGCTTGCTTTAGTTTTTCTGCTATATGATGTCTTGAAACACTGATTTTTATGTGAAGCACCGCCTAACACGAAATTATTTTATACCATTAGTGTCCATAATATTGAACGAACCGCCATCTTGGATAAAAATGACAACAAATAAACATGTTTTTACACTAACAAGGCGAAGTAAATGTGGCTGTAGAGGAGGAATACGTCTGTGGACATTTTATCTGCTTCGCTCAGACAGACCCGTCAACAGTGGCAGTTGGTAAAGTTGGGTAGCTGGCTATTTATATAAATAAACAATATTGCAATACCAACTGCATTACAACAAAAGAAGAATATGCACACCAGACGAAGAATTATTGTGCGTCAGCCTGCGGCCATACTATCTACCATATGCAACAAGAAATATATCGCCAAGACTTCAGTCATCCAGAATACAATAGCTGACTACTAATGAACCTTTTCTTGCAGGATAAATTGTGTGATTGTGTGTGCGATTGTCTATTTTTATAAGTATGTTTCTGTGTTGTAAAAAAATTATTCTTTTATTTTGTTTAAAATATGCTGAAGGACAACACATCTGTAATCAAGACGAATTTCCATTTGTTTGGATCAATAAAGAAATCTTATCTTATATCTTATCTATTTGTCAATCAATCAATTTGTCTATCTAATTATGGCTATATAGCTGTTTGACTATTTACCCATCCACCCACCTATCTAGCTATGTATGCATCTGTTTTTTTTTTCTATATAGTGAACTCATTTATTACAGATACAACACATACAAACACACACAGAATCAAAAGAAAAAAAATAGCAAAGCACTTCACTAAAATTATCGCTATCAATAGTTCACGTTGCACACTCGAGTAAACTTGTATTGTTTTATAAATAGGCCCATATATATATTATATATATATATATATATATATATATATATATATATATATATATATATAATATAGATAGATAGATAGATATAGCCGATTGTCTACATATTTATTTATTTTTTGTCTTTGTGTTAGAAGAAGTGTGCCACCCACATTACTGTATTTCTGGCCAAGCGGAGTGCCATGGCAACTCGTCTTGCGTCTGCAACAACCCACCTTACTCCTGGGGGAAAGGAAACTTCGCTTGCTATCAGCACAGTAAGTCTTGACGGCCTTTGTCGTGTTGAGCTCCAGGTCTACTATACATTGTACATGAGAATCGGGAGGAGATACTATTTTAAGTGTTCATCGAACCCATCGCCACACTCGGGTGGGCATTTATCGAGAGGGATAACTACAGGCATGAAAAAGTATGCACCCCAAATTTAAATCATCATTAACATCATCAAACCCTTGACCGTTATGGTCGACTGGGGGGGGGGGGGGCAATAGACACCTCAGCAGACATCTTTCTCCATTTTTGCATATTAAATCTTGAGCGGTTATCAATAGTTCAGTCATTTGCAGATGTGTCCAATCTTTTATATTGTCGAACCAGCATTTCCGCATTTCCGACGTCCACCTTCTGCCTTCTACAGTGCATTGGAGGATAGTTTTTGTCAGGTTATTATGCAGTAATACATGACCGAACCATGTCAGCTATCGCCGATTTTGTTGCCATACTGGTTTCTTGAGGGCCCGTAATTTAGGAAATTATGTCCCAGACATACCCGTACAGAACAATGATTTTCACACGGGCTCTGTAAAAGCCTAAGCACCTAAGCACAAGTCATTCAACTCTAGCTTAGAACTACAACACGATACACTGCTCAGATAATAATAAGGACAACAATTCCATATATTCCATATGCAAGAACAAATAATTAGTGCTCTTTCTTCCTGGGTGGCACCCGGGCATGGAAACCAGGAACTAAACATCGTTTAAAATACTAATCTAAATGCAAGACTAGACACGGATAAGCTTAGGACGCAATAATATTCTGTATAGAAGGAATGTCTGTAACATATGAGATATAATATACGATCTTTAAAAAAAATATTTAGGCCTACAAGTGACAGCGAGCAAAATATATTCACAAACAGAAGCCGTGGTAGATAACTGTAAACTGCTGCCTCTTATCTCCACTGAAAAGATCTAGTTTAAATTTAAAGGAATGTTCTAGATTCGAAACTTCCACAAAGCACACGTGAGTGACACCCTCACTGCAGAACCTCACACGAAATATTTATAAGCACTCAGGGGTAATTTTTTTCTTTTTCTCTGTTGACAGACCAGGTGGCTGCGGAAGTGAAAAACGACCCAGAACTGACTACCTTCCATAATGAGAGTGTTAAATTTCAAACTCCGTGTCGATACCTTCTCACGTCAGTCAAACTGGAACTGAAAAAGAGGGGCGGAGTCAGAATAGGGTTTTGTTATTTTAATGTAATGATATTTTTCCTATCAATCAACACAGCAACAATTCTATCTATCAATCTATCTATCTATCTATCTATCTATCTATCTATCTATCTATCTATCTATCTATCTATCTATCTATCTATCTATCTATCTATCTATCTTTCTATCTATATCTATATATATATCTCTCCCCCTCTCTCTCTCTTTATATATATATATATATACATGTATGTATATCTATCTATCTATACCTATCTATATATTTATCTATCTATTAATATATCTATATATTGATATATCTATCAATCTATCTATATATATATATATATATTTATGTATCTATTTATTTTTTTATCTGTCTATCTGACAGTTTATGATCTAACCATTCCTTTTTCCATGTTTCTAACAATTTATATCTATCACCTTTGTATCCTGTATATATTTTCTATATAGGCTCCCATATATCTATTTGTCATATATTTCTCATGTATCTATCATCTTTATCTATTTATCTATTATCTTGTTATATATTTTATATACATCTATTTCTCATCTACCTTCCAGTCTGTATATCATATATTGTCAATGTATTTAATTATTCCCAATTATTGCGTGATAGTTAGCCGAGGCGAATGACCGAAGATATTTCCGGTTGTGCACTACATAATAATAAACAACACCGAAATGAAATTGGGGGTGGGGGTGGAAGCAAGACAATCATGGCAGATTCATTTTGAATCATTTCGCAAAGGAAACTTTCTATCACTCGAACGATTGTGTTTAAAGTGCAGCATAGCAACCTAACCTTTAACCTCGACCTTGCAGGTCCACGCCTTCCATAAGAGAGTTAAAGGCAAGATCGTTGTCGATGGCGTGGAGATAGCCATGAAGTTTGAATTGGGCTACCACAACGTCAAGTCTTTGTCTATCATTACCTACGGTCAAGCCGGACACGTGAGTTCTTTTATATCTGACGTTTGCATATTTTAAATATAGCATGAACATAATATAAAAACTTTTACAAGAAATCATTGTCTCCATAATAAAAAAATGTATAAAACACTAGTTTACTACAAAGGCCTAGAGTGCCTCAGAGTAACCTGCGTAGCAACTATGTTATTATATATAGCCAATAAAGTATATAGTATATACATAAAATATATAGTATATACATAGTATATTATATACTACATAAAAGTATAGGTTTAGTCATTATACAGTAATTTATACAACATAAAGTGTATATTCTAGTCCTTTCTGTGTAAAATATATAGACTTTGTACCGCAGAAAGTAAGCTATATAATAGATATAAGACAATATACAAAAAGTAGACCATTGGTTGGCAACCTGCGAAACGCGTAGCCAGACTTGGAACGGCATAGCGATTTTTAATAATACCTAAAAATGACATTTCAAGACTTTTCTACAAGAAATTGAATGCTAGAACTGAATAAATTGTAGGCTCTTGACATAGTGAATGAATAAGAAATAGTCCTACTTTACCAGACTATTATCAAAAGGCTGTCATCCCTTGAAGTAGTAAATAGCTACCCTACAAAAAGCATATAGTCACTATACCTCATAAATAAGGTGTTTCGTCTCTTTACTACATAAAGCATCTTTCAGCAATGCTGCTACATGAACCTTTCTTGCACCATTTAGTTTATAGCTCATTCTTCAATCATCTTCAGGTGACCGAAGGCGGCACCGACGACGCCTTCCTTGAAGGTGGACATTACGACGACGATCTGACCTCTGGGCCGGTCATCTACTCTGATCCCGGGCATAGCATATACGTTAAGCGTTTCCATGACGCAGACAACCGACAGTACGTTTTTGAGGTGAGTTTCACAACACAGACAACAGACAGTACGTTTATACGTGAGTTCTATGACGCAGACAACCGACAGTACGTTTGTAGGTGGGTTTCACAACACAGACAGTATGTTTTTCATGTTATTTCGCAGACAACAGACAATAAGTTTTTCATGTTATTTCCAAACGCAGTCAACAGACAGTACTTTTTCATGTGATTTCCACGGACGCAGACAAAAGACAGTACGTTTTTCCTGTGGGTTTTACGACACAGTCAACTGACAGTACGTTTTTGTGTGATTTCTACGTCGCAGAGAACAGACAGTACGTTTTTCAGGTGGGTTTTACGACACAGACAACAGACACTACGTTTTTCGGATGATTTCCACGACGCAGACAACAGACAGTACGTTTTCATGTGGGTTTTACAACACAGACAACAGACAGTATGTTTTTCGGATGATTTCCACGACGCAGACAACAGACATTACTTTTTTTAGGTGGGTTTTACAACACAGACAACAGACAGTACGTTTTTCAGGTGGGTTTTACAACACAGACAACAGACAATACGTTTTTCCGATGATTTCCACGACGCAGACAACAGAAAGTACGTTTAGCAGGTGGGTTTTACAACACAGACAACAAACAGTGCGCTTTCCATGTGATTTCCACGACGCAGAAAACAGACAATACGTTTTTCATATGATTTCCACGACGCAGACAACAGACAGTACGTTTTTATATGATTTCCACAACGCAGACAACAGACAGTACCTATTTTACATGAGTTCCAAGACACCGACAATAGAAAGTACGTTTTTCAGGTGGGTTTCACAACGCAGACAACGGACAGTACGTTCTTCAGGTAAGTTCCGCCAACGTGAAGGTGAAAGGGTTCCGAAATGTGCGGACCGGCTCTTAATTGGGATATTTGCATTGGTTTGCACAAGCAAGCTTATGTTCGCTATACTTACAAGTTCTAAGCATCTTTCTAATGGTAAATAGATCTATATATTTTATCATAGGCTACCCGATATCATTACCATCAGATAACGCTACTTATAAACCGGGTATTGAATCTGTTAACTAAAAAAAGACTGGGAAAAACATCCTTTAAAAACCTAATCAAAATGCAAGACTGGACTCAGACCATGGATGAGCGTAGGATGCAACAATATTCTTTATAGAAGGAGCGTCTGTAACATATGAAAATTAAAAAAAACAACAGGCATAGACTTTCAATAAAATCAACAATATAACTTTATTGCCTCGTTGTTGTTCTTTTTTCCAGGTTGAAAACTGTGGATTCAGAGCTACGTTTGTTCCTTTTGATGTTGAGGAAGGAATCAGAAGTCCGTTTATTCCGGGAATATCAGTAGCAATCAATTGTGTTTTTCGTAAGTAGGCCATATAATCAGCTAGTTTTAGGCTATGCTTTCCTTTTGTTTCATATAGATTTTATAGACACAAAACTCTAATAAGATAAATGAAAACGATATTTTTTTTCCACTATGTCTGGTGCTTTCCATTGAAGATCGTTTATTTTCGGTATTTGGTGGACTTTAGGTACAAACTTTCCTTCTGGAAAGAAAATTATTGACCTTTGACCCAACCTCCCGTAGGGCGATAGTGAATGCTCGTCGGTTGGCATTCTAAAGTAGGGGCGGCAATCTTTTAACACTAGTGTGCCAAAGTAGGATTCCTAATTCATCCAGCATGCCGACAGCCTATAAATCGTCCTGCTCTAGCACATAATCTCTTGTAGAGATGCCTTTTCATGGTTCAAAAACGTGCCATTGAAAATTGCTTTGCGTGCCAATATTGGCACGCGTTACGTAGGTTGCCGACCCCTATTCTAATGTACTAGTCACAGGACCAGCCGGCCACCCACGAACTATGGGATACCTTACACAGCATTCGAATACCCGCCCCTTAAATTAACATTAAATCCTCTTCCACACATTATTATATTACCGGCCCAAACGTTTATACAACCACGCCCTTCAATTCGCATTTGCTCTTCCACACTGTTATATTACCGGCCCAAACGTTTATACAACCACGCCCTTCAATTAGCATTTGCTCTTCCACACTGTTATATTACCGGCCTAAACGTCAGCACAGCCACGTACCGGTACTAAACTTAGCTTTCGCTCTTCCACACTGTTATATTACCGGCCTAAACGTATGTATGTGGGATACGGTGGTCTGGAATCAGCAGCTTGGGCTGCCATTCTGAAGGTGTCGTGATCGATTCCGGGTAAGAAAGCCAGGATTTTTTCGTTGGGTTGTCTTTAACTCACGGTGGCCGAGTGGCAGCGCGTTCGACTGGTGATCCGAAGGTGCTGTGTTCGAATCCTGGTGCAGGCTAGGATTTTTTCTCGCGACTTGAGGACCTTAGTCTACCCAGCTCTGATGGGTACCTGACACTAGTTGGGGCTGGGCATTATGCTGGCCACATATCCCCTCGTATGCCGCGGCCCCTGAAACGCTGCTTCACCACCCCTATGGTCACTTTGGTCCGAAGGGTTCTTTACTTTTTTTTGTCTTTAAGTCTAAAGCAGTATACACATGCATCGACGTATCTGGTCGTTTTTCTGGTTAAATAAAGACGGCTGTGCGTTGTGTTGTTCACTCAATCCCTTTGTATGCCGTGGTCAAGTAACATGGTAATGACTTCTTCATCAGCCCTATGACTGAAAGTGGTCTAAAAGTGATTACTTTAATATTGTATGTATTTATGTGTGTTATAAAAGTTTTTTGAGTCGCTGTAATGTATAGAAATATCTGATTAAATGGCCTCTATGTTTATGCGGACAACTCCAGATCCACTGTGGCTGATGACTGACAAAGTTATGGCCCTTCCACCGTACAAAAACGACAGCCCGACGATAGAGTCCATTGCGCACCATTTGCATTTGACGAAAGAGCAGGCCTCGGTCTACAGAGCTTTCACCAGAGATGTGCCACAGAACCAGTGAGTCAATTTCGCAGTTCCCAGTTCTTTCTTTCTCGAGTGGTGTGGGGAGCTACGTGTAGTGAAGAACGTAAAACAAGGTGGAACTGTAATAGTAAGCTAAGACAAATATGGTTGGGGGATGGATGCGGGGATTTTACTCCACGCCAATCAACTTCTTATCTTATATATTACAGAGACTCCTTCTATAATGAAGATTATTGCGTTCTACGTTCATCCATGGTCCGAGTGTAGTTTTGCATTTTTATTAATGTTTTAAATGATTTTAAGTTACTGGTTTTCCTGGTTTGTTCAGGCAACCCATTCCATGCCCGAATGCAACTCGGGAAGAAAGAGTATTAATATGCATTTGTTTTCGCTTAAGGAATAAGGAAAGTGTATTCGTCCTTATGTTTATCTGAGCATTGCAACAGGTTATTGTTGGGTTGTATTTTCAAATTAGAGTTTAATGCCTTGGAGTTTAATACACCAAGCTGCCTACGGCAACATCTTAACCCTTCCTGTACCGACCTACTTCTATCTATGCTGCCTTCAGTTCCGCTATATACGCGCCCGGGACTGTAAGGGTTAATAGAACCCAATTCGTGTGTTTAAGGGTAGATAGAGACTAAAATCTCATCGCCCATATGCACCTCCCACTCTACTTGCTGAAGTCCGTGTATATCAATACCAATAGTAGCCATACGTACAATTATTAAATATATTCTATTTGTCATTCCTATTTTTATGTTTAAAATCATTGAAGCCTTACTCACCAATGCTGTTAGGTTTCTCCAAAATGGATGCAACTCATGATGCCCCGTCATTTTCCATTACACAATTTATAACCAGTCCAATTCCAAAGCGCCTGTATCAGCTGTCTCCTTGCTAATCTTTTCATAAACTTAAGAGCCATCTACCAACTGTTTATAAAAACTTCAATTTTGTATTAGAAAATTCGCCTTCCCCCAAAGTCATCCACTTTGGTTAAAGTTTTTGTAGCAACCAACCTTTGCTATATATCTAATAATATTAAACGAGAAAAAATTGGGAGTATATTTGTTTGTGGGTTTGTTTGTTTGTTTGTGTGTTTGTGTCGGCGTTCTCGAAAACGGGCACAACGATTTTCGCGAAAATTGTCCTATTGATGTATTCTGGTGAGAAAATGCGTTTTAGATCAATCTCATTTCTTTTGAACCTCTGCTTGACCCTCAATTTTTGGAAAAACCACTGACCATTTCTAAAAATAGCTTTTAAATTGGGCCACAGTAAAAAAAAAAAGCATGTCATTGGATTCCCCATCTAGCGCGATCGCGTTCAATACAACTCTTTTGACGTCATAGCCAAGACGACTTTTATTTAGTATCCGCGTTTCGGTAATTCCCGTTTTAAAGCATTTAAATCGTTACTATTTTCCGATTCGCCGCGCAATTAAATATAATCAGCGTGAAAATGTGTCATCAATTTAAAAAAAAAGAAAAGATATAGTTTGATAGTTTATATGTTTCAAAGAGTCCATGTTGATTAGGCTCTTACCAAAACATTAAACAATTAGGGTACAATTAAAGCTGTGGAATACATTAAAATATATAATATCGTTAATTGCATAGTTGTCATGGTAAGTATTTTATACAGTCTTTAAAGTTATAACATTTACAACTTTATGAAAATGCCTGGCGGACGAAAAAAGAATAATCTTATTTTAAACTAGAAAAAGAGAAAGGCACGGACTGATGATAGTGCAGAAGAAGACTATTTTTAAAATTATTTCTTGCATGTCTTCAGATATAAATGATTCAGTAGATACAGCTATAAGGCCAGACAGAGCAGCCAAGCTCAGGTGCATGGGAATAATTTCAAAATTTATTAACAAAGAAATAGCAGAAACACGCGATCAACAATTGAAGAATAAACACATTTGTAGATTACAGAAACGATATTGGATTATCAAAGAAAGTGTATGACAAAACCACTAGAGGAGGAAACTGCAAAAGAACGAGAAAGACGATTGGAAGAAAATAGACAGCGAAGGACATAATAACTAGATAAGGAAACTGTAGATGTAAGAGAAAAGACCATTAGACAATCTGAGACGTAGCAAGGCAGAGCAATTAAAAAATAAAACCCTAGATAAACGACAGAAAGCCATTCAAGGACTATCGATAGAGACCATTGATCAACGTGAACAACGCTTGGAAGAACGACGTCGCAGTAATGTAAGGCAACAATTACTTATGAAACAAAATCTATTGCCAATCTACATTTGCGCAACCAATTCAGACAATACCTACACATGTTTCGGACCTTTTAACATAGCATGTATTCACTGTCATGCTTTTAATTTTCCCGAAGAACGGGTGTCGAGCAGAATCAACCGCGACTCTTATGGTGACTGCTGTTTATCTGGTCGAGTAAACATAGAGCCATCAGTGTTTCCAAATGAGTTGGCCTGCCTCTTATTTAAAACATAATTTGCTCGCAGAATTCCTGAAGAGTATGAGGAACTTAAATTAATGTTTCGCACTGGCTTGGCTAAAGGTAGATGACGATCAAACAATCAATAGTCACGGAGTCTACAGCTTCATAGCAGCAGGACAAGTCTACTATAAGATGGATATTGCAGTACATCCAAGACAAAATGTTAAGGGTGAATTTGAAAGTCCACAATACGTACATAATATGTACTTCTTAGATTCCGGTGACGCCGTCACCGAGCGACTTAAATATCCACTCAATCATGAAATCATGATTATTAATTTTAAATAGTACATACTACTATTATAATGTATTTATGATATTGACGTACATCAAACAATATATTCTGTATATGGTTTAATTTTTATTCACTTTATTTTCACATATTGTTGAAGCCTGTCTGTACAATTGATATGTAAATATGCAGCTTATTATTTGTGGCTGCTTTATTTAAATTTGACTTTCTTTTTATTATAATTACTTAATGTTCTTATAATTTGTCTAAACTTCACATTACAATGCATGTTTATTCGTGAACATTTGCATTGATACACTAACCTACACTATATGATATAGTCGTTCAATTTACTGGTTACATTGATGACCTTTATAAAGTCATTGATAAGTATGACATGCAATCTTGATTAGTCATAAGGAATCTCACTGGAGATGGATTTTTGTTCAATTAATAACAGCTTATCAACGAGCATTTAATGATATCACTAAATAATAATTGTTCTTTTGAAAGCCTTTAAAGGAGATTAAAATATATTGTAGAAAAAGATATTGTAATGGAAAAGAAGACATGAATACAAACTACATTTGTAAGTCTACACTTCATTAAATATCCCCCCCCCCCCCAGTAAATAGTAAATTATATACATGTATTCTATATTTACAATTTCTTTATTGTTTTTAAGATCTTTGATGTTAAAGAAATTAAATGCATCATATATTCTAACAATATTATTATTAGTATGATAATGCTTAACATTTCTATTATTAATTTTAGCCTATACAGACCGATCTCAGATCGGTCACCCCGATATTATATTTAAGAGATAACTATTTGTTTAAATCTAGAATCTAGACCAGAAGGCAGCAACATTTTGATAATAATGTGCCAAAGCAGGATTTCTAAATCAGTCAGCGTGCCAACAGCCTAAAAGTCATCATGCATTAGCACCCATTTTTTTTTTGAAACAGAGACTCGAATTGCCTTTTTGTGAATCTTCCGCGTGCCATTGAAAATCGATCTGCGTGCCAAGTCTAGCACGAGTGCCATAGGTTGCCGACCGCTGATCTAGACTATATTATTCTTAGGAATACGAAGCAGTACGGATTATGTAACTCTGATCTTGTATTAAGCCATGTCATGCCTTCTTACATGTTCTCGTGTCTCCACACAGTCCTGGTGGCTGCAGTAGTTGCTCTGAGGTGGCCAACGTTCTTCATAAATGTGACTCCAGTGATCTTACCATAGCCTTTGATCGATGCTACTGGATACTTGACTCGCCCAGATTCATCAAGTGCATCTCTCCACCCTATCCAAACACTTCATCCAGTGCACACTTGAATTTCTTCGCAACGTAAGTATTCACCTTTATCTTCTATAATAATCTATAATATATTTCTTTGCTACGAGTGCTTCTTTCAAAGAGAGTTTTAAAAGTCTCTTCAAAACCGACTAGCCTTCTCGACGCTCTTATGTCCAGGGCATAACGAGAAAGGGTGGGTATAAGGCCCTGTCCGAGGCATGCCCCCACGCGCCATGCCGATGTGGCACACGCGGTATGTTACTAAATGTTAGGTATCCCCCAACCATTACCCACACCCCCTTGTGGACCCTTCACCCCACCCGCCGATCATTAACGATGCGGCATTACCTCGTATACTTGCATTGTCGCCTGGTAGTACAAATACCAGACTTTAGGGCTGATCATCCAGGCACCGGGCTCTGCGAGACGGGTGTGTTGCGCCTATTCTTTCCTCCCCACCGAGTTTTGGTGGGCTCTCGCCTGTGCAATGACTCCCTTTACGCAACGGGTGGGATGTCCCTTATGTGTTAGACCACCGATACATTCTTAACGGGAGCATATTGGTGGTTTACACACTTCGATAACATTGAGGTCAATGGTTATAGAATAGAAGTGCCTTACAAAGAGAAGAGCATAGCACCATTTACTATCCGTGGTTTGAACATAGACTATATGTTGCAAGCTGTTTTAGCTGGTTTTTTTTTAAAATACGTGTTGGGGTTACTAATTTTATGTCAAATTTATAAGAATTTAATTTGTCCTTGATAAGGAAAACAAATTTTTATATTTATCTTGTTTTGTTTGAGTGTTGTTTTTTTTAAATTAATTTTGGTTGATCTGTTTACTTTTACATATATATGTCATTGAGAGCAGTGAAGCATGCTTTAAACATCACTGAAAGGCCTATAGAGAAAAATAATATCTTATCTTATATAAGCTTATTACAGACGCTCCTTCTATAAAGAAGAAATATATAAATAGGATAAAGATTTTTTTTTAAAGAATATTTTCTCTTTACATTAAATATAATTCAACTTTCACCATTAACAAAGTTTATTTGTTTCTGTCTATGCTCAGCTGTGTTGACCATTACTGCGATGGACACCATCGCTGCCGAGACCTGAGAGGGACACACTGCCAATGTTCTCAGCTTAGCCATATCATATCAGAGACATGCTCTCATGCCTAGTGTCTCCTTGACTGACCAGTGATGCCCACCCTTGCAACCATTACTTGAAGCAGAACGTCTTTATGCGTGTATTTCAATCGGAAATAAATATAAATTAATAAAAAGCTGTCTTTTCTTTTTTTTCTTCTTTTCTATGCTTGTGATTGTAAATAAATACAAAAATATCGATATAGGCAAGCTCGTCTAATCAATTAGATGCGTGAGATTGTATATATATATATATATATATATATATATATATATATATATATATATATATTATATATATGACAACAGATGACTTTCCCAAGCAGCTATTCTTTTCATATTTTCCCGCAAATCTTCACATTTCGATGCCCATTTTTCGGATGGTTAAAAATGAAAAAAAAAATCAATATCCATCCACTTTAAAAAGTGCCAGATCTAAGTAGTTTGTAGTAAGATCAAACCAGTACGGCTTGGTGTGTGGTATGGAAAAACGAGTCCATGAATTTGAAAGTCTATCCTTTGTTTAGAAAACTTCGCATCGATCTCTTCAACTTCTGAAAACACCCATCTATCTTAATTTACCTTAAATTAGAGAAAGTGTTAAATATTTTGAAATGATTTCACTGCAAGGTATTCCAGTTTCGATGCAAATCCACTCCAATGGTCCAACACTTCTAGTGCTTTTCGACCCCGTCCTTGTAAATTCAAGCTCAACTTACTGAAGTGTGTCGCCATGCCATTCAGAAACATCGGCTTCAACAGCAGGGCCGTATTTAGGATTGTGGGGGCCCTGTTCCAACATTTATGAGGGGGCCCTCGTGGCCTAACCCCTGCCTTCCGACATTGCCGTGTTAGCCTGTGTACAGTTTTGCTGGTGCCGAACGATAACCAAGCTTCACTAGTCTTAATAAAGCATTGACTTATCGTGCTTTACTAACAGCTAATTCACAATGATGTATCATAAGTGCAACCATAAGTACAAGATACATTAGGGCAACTACAATTTTAGGGAAAGTATCTGCCAGACGTTGATCAACATTTTTTTAAAATTAACTGTTCAGATCCAATGTCATGTTTTTGTTTATACTTCATTAAATCAACATGTGTCTTGGATTATTCAGCAAATTGAACCAGCTCGACATCACCGAGGCAATCGTCCAGATAAATTTGGCCACATTTCACAGCTGCATGTAGAATTTCATCAGCTGACATATTGTTAAGTTTACCAAGGAATCCAAATCGTTCTCAAACAATAATGTATGCATTAGTAGGCTGATCAAATGATTGCTTCAACTGGTCGATAACTGGAAGAAAACTGTCCACACGGAACTTCTATTTAGGAAATAACTCTGCTTCTTGTGCCTGTCCATAGTTTAGTGGTGTCACACAAACTCAGCGACGACGTTGTCTGGTATTCACTTTAACATATTCGGCTGTCCCAGACTTCCCTTTTCATTTTGCTTCATACTCATTAAAGCGGTTTCGCTTGGGTTTAACAAATGTTTTGAGAAATTTGAGATAGGCAACGCCCATATCGAGGCCTATATGTGGGTCTTGAAGGGCTTTACTTGTGGCATTGAAACGTTCTAATAATTAATACATCATGCCAAAATACAGCCTAAGCTTATTTGCCCACCTCCAAAGTTGACATTCGGTTAAAAAGGCCATCCGCCTGTGAACGGATGATGGCTTTCTCGTCATCATCATCGGCAATTAACTACAAAACTTCTTGTATCAGGTGATAGCCTGCTACAAATGCTCTCCTCGCATCATACCAACATGTTTCTGTGTTAAATTGACCTAACGGTGGGTAGATGACGTAAAAAAAAGTATAAATCTGTTGCAGTAAGTAAAAAAAAAGCCGATGAATAACTTTCAGTTCTGCTGTTTTACCACCTATGTTCAGGGAGTGAGAGGTGCGTGGCACCCAAACTGTTAACGGGTTGCTGTTATTAACCAATGCACCAAGTCCATTGTATTTACCACTCATTGAAGAAGTCTTATTATAATATTACTGTCCACGTGACACTCATTAATATCAATCAAATGCTCTTGCAGGAAATCTTGTAGTGCAACACTTCTGCGTCCTTTAGATCTCTGTTGGACATAAATGTTAGAAGCCGTTCAACTGGTGACGACTTTTCTATGTAACGAAGAACTAATAGTTAATTGGACTATATGGCTCTCATCTGGTATTGAGTCATGCGATATGGAGTAGGCCTAGTACTTCGATGTCTTTAATTGTGCCGTGATCTCATTCAATACTTGCTTAACAATAATTTATATAAATTTACCACAAACAGTGGAAGACAGGTTTTTTTTTGTGAGGCCACTTCCTCGATTAACATGTTTTGCTATATGTTGAGCTAGAAATTCATAATATTTTGCTATCAACTTAAGAATAACAAGAAAATTAACAAAAGTTTTATTGCTTCCTCTGAATGCCAACCCCCTTTCACTTATGAACTTTATTACATTGACAAGTCGCTTTAGTAGCCTACGTTTCTCCAGTATGTAACTGCAATGGACAGCTGATCGTTGAAGACAGACTAAATGCTACCTAATTCAGCAGCTATACGGACTGATGCTAATATAGCTTCCACGTGACACGTTGGTCAGGCTTAAGTCTAAGAGGAAGATACGGGAGACCATGATTAATCATTAGGGACATGCTTTTTGCAGATGACGCTTCCTTAGCCAGACACACAGAGGCAGAACTGCAAAGCCTAATGGACCGCTTTGCCAAGGCCGCTAGCGAAACAATATTACTGTTTTAGCTCAAAAAGATTTATTTTAAAAATTTAACTAGAATGATTAAAACATATAGGCCTAGTCTATTCATAATCTCATTTTCAAACCAAATAAGCTAAAAGGATATTGTAGCGTCTGAACTGCTTTGAATACTTGTATTGTAGCCTATATAGCTCATTGCCATGAGCAGGCCTGGTTGATTTAAAAACGTTAATTCGATTAAGAAACGAAGCAAGTAGCTTGTGCTTGCTTAGAGACAACATGGCTGCCAAAATATAAAAGTAAAAGTGAAGGGTAGTATCTGACGACAACTTTCTCACATTTTTAATTAGGTAATTAACAAGGTGCATTTTTTAAATACCAGCTAGGTGGTAGGCGCCTATAACTGTAACAGCTAGTTAAAAAATATATGCATATATTTTAATACAAATTTCTTTATAATTATTTTTGTTAGGATTTTAAATTTTAGAATTTTACTCTTTTTAAGTTTAGCCTACGGCCTACAGTACAACTACAATACAATGCCGTCAATGACTCAACTCAATGCTACATGATTACATGATAAATGAGTGTAACATGAATATGATTTTTTTCTTTTTCTTTTTGAAAATCGATACTGACTTTATTTTATTACTATATATTTTATTAGAATTCACAAAACAGACAAAAGTATTAAAGAATTTAAAATGAATGATGACAACTTTGCTTTAACAGCTGAGAAATATCTTGGTAAGATTCAATTTCGATTAGTAAATATTTTAAATCCGCACATTTTACATTTGAAAGAATTATTTTTATAAGCCTACCATAATCCAAAAAGATATTTAAACACATTGTTCAGTTCTAATTGTTGTGTTGTCTTGCCAATACTCTGCATTCAATCTATTTTTTTTATTTATCTGTATGTTTTTTTTGCCTGTTTAATAGGCCTAATTAATATGTTTAATATGTTAGGCTACATACTTGTTTTAAAATGTTAAATTTCACACTTTTGTTAATATAAAAGTTTTTGTACAGAGTTCTCCAAAAGCCAGGTTGCTACCCTGTCCCGGGTCATAAAGTCAAAATTACTGGGCCACAAAAAAAAAAGGAAAAGCCCTATAACTGTATATTTCGCTACATACATACCTTTAGATTTTAGCTACATCCCTACTAGTATAGAAGTCATTGGTCTTGAAAAACTAATATCTGCTAAACCAATAGACTTGTAAAGGCAATATATATTGTTACGTCCAGGACTTAGAACCAAAAGGCTTGACCGTTTTTTTTTTTAACATTTAATATCAGTTTAAAAGTCACTTGTTATTGAAAAAATCTTGGATATAATACTAAATATATTTATATGCAAAGAGGATTTGGGAAATTATTTCATGGATATTATTAATTGTATGTGATTTGACTTTTTTTTTTAGCCAAGTACCATATAATAACATATCTAGAGGACAGTATACAGCAGTTATTAGAGCACAGAGATGATAATCCAAAAGTCATTCCAGCAAAGTTCTTTTTAGATTAGTAAGCAACATTTTTTAAGCTTCTTGATTAATTTTCTAAATATACAAAAAAAGCAAAGAAAAATATAGCTGTGTCCATGTTGGGTTTGCTAACTATTCCATTAGGGGTGTGACCCGTGAACAGGTTTTTTTCATTCATTTCTGCAAACTCCTCTCTGTAGCATTGATTCGAGTCAGCTGCCCCAACAGCTAAGACTAAAAGGAGCAAAATGCTAATTCCTTAACAATTAAAATCAGTGAGTGCAACAAATTAACACTTTGAGACAAATTGATATACATCTACATTAAATAATTGATTTAGTTACTATTATTTATTAAAAGTGTATTCAGGCAGTATACATGTACAACTATCGCATAAGTATAAATAGAACAACATCTGCACAGCGTTATTTATTTGGGAAAACCTGTAAGCTGGTTTATGGCATCTAGTGGAACAAAACTCTTATATACTAACCATGTTCTGATAAAGAAGCCATATTTTATTTAAATTTTTATTACAGTTTATTCATGCATATCTGGCAAACTTTTATGATTGTAAATCAATAATTTAGATTGGGAAATTTTTCTATTTATACATTTAACTTTTGTTCTAGTTGATCAAACGGTGTAATAGTCTACTACAAACATAATAATATATAGGCCTACAAATATACACACACAAAAAATATCTATAACAATAAATATAAACAAACAAACTCACAGTATTTATATAAGTTGATGTATATATCAAAAATATATTAAATATATACTTTGATTGAAAAAGATTTAATATGTTTTAGTCAAGTAATGCTTTGATAATTAACTCAACAGTTTTAGAGCTCTGAGAGATGGCAATCACACAATGTTCAGGGAGTTTAACTTCATTAGGAGCACACCTCACAATCGAGCATCATTTGTTGTCCTATTTTGGAAGTGCTTTCGCCAAATTGGCAAGAAAGGAGGTAACGATAGTGAAGAAGAGTTTTTTGAAAAGGTCTAGTAATTAAAAGGTCCTGAAAAGTTTTCTCTAAGTTGAAATAGATGAAAATTAATCAAGTGTACAGATATGGTGATCTTATAACATTTTGGTTTGATTTTTCTAGATCTTCTCAGCATACAAGAATATAATTCACTAGTCAGATTGATCTGTCCAGATTTCCCACTTAAGTTGGTGCAGAAAACTGCCAGGTAAGAACTTTTTATCTTGGCATATTACAGCTTTTTTTAGTGTCTATTTTACACTTTGAGATAATAAAAAAAAAATTCAGTTTTAAAATTCTACAGTTTGTAATGTTATAGTTTATTTGATATTGCAATGTTGGTTTGTGTTTGAAAAGTTTTTATCTAATTTTTTTCTTTGTCTTAGAATTGTCCTTATTGATGACGCCTTGGACTGCCTCATCTCATTTTCTGATTTTATTTATGCCTTTCAAGTTCAGTTTTATTATGAAGGTGAGATTTGTAATGTTTATTTTACTCTTTTTCACCTTGTTACAATTCATTAACCCCAAACCTCCTTCCCTACATGAGTTAAAATATTTCCACGTTTAAGAGGTGATGAACATCTTCAATGTGATGTGTTGTAGGCTCACATCAGGATCCTCTCAACTTCAGTAAACAATAGTTGATGGTATATATAATATTGCTTTGTTCACAGCGCTTCAACAATACAGTAGATCATAAATAACATAGTATAAATAGTGCAGTACAAAATAGCCTTTATACACTGGTCTTACACTAGTATTAAATCATACCCATCATCAGAGATATACTAAACTCATTACATCAGGACTATCAACCTTCTATCCCTGAATACTAATATCTACTAAATCCTAGCTCTCTCTCTACTTCTATCACCATTCAGTAACTACGCTTTAAGATGCCATCCTCCCTCCACTAGTGAAAAGACAAGTAAATATAACTTGCTGGGCTTAAGACAAGAACTATATTCTGTTTCTATTACAAATTACTCCTTTACTACAACTCTGTGTAGAATATTAATAGCAAAGTTTAATTTCTGTGCTTACCTACACAGGTGCTTTTATGGTTTAAAGAATATTGAAAAATGCCAACTTTCTAGCTAATGCAAATATTTTTTTCCAACAATTTACAGAATTCCTAGAAAAAACATATGAAATCTACCAAAATCATCTCCAATCAATAAATAGCCCTAGAGATCCAGTTATAGTCCCAACATCTGGAGAAGATGGGGTCAAAGTTCACCAGAATACTCATTTGCCTTCAGATGGAGTTGACTCAATGCATTTCTTCAGAGCTCTTTATCCACTTCTTGGAAAAAGTGAATTTAGGTCAGTTCATTTCTAACATAATATGGATATAGTTATTATATATTTTAATTTATCCACTTCTTGTCTTTGATCAGCTCATTGAATATAGCTCTTTCATGAATGTGATACTTTAGTAATGCAGCTACAGTTAGCCAGTGAACATTTGACAGAGATCTTAGCTATATTTAGGCCATGAATTTTTGCTCATCTTCAATGGATACTTACTCAGAAAAAAAAGAAAAAGTAAACCAAACTACGCCAAAAGCCCATTCTACAGAATCTTTGTAAAAGGAAGTGGAATTGGATAGGTCACACCCTAACAAGAGGATCAGGAAACATAGCTCACCAGGCACTAAAATGGAACCAACCAAGGAACCAGGAGAAGAGGCTGGCCAAACACCACCTGGAGATTATTAGATAAAGATTGAAAGAAGCTGAGGGTTGAAGTGGCAGGAGTGGCTAAACATATTCTATGTCCTATGGAAATTGGATAGAAAGATTGAAACCAGGACATGGCATTGTGCTGGCAGCTGAATTCCCTAAAATATCTTGGCCCCTTAAATTCTGATCCTTGAAAAGTTTATGTGTAAAATATTCTATAAGTAGGGGCACGGTAGCCGAGCGGCAGCGCGTTCGACTGGCGAGCCGAAGGTCCCGGGTTCGAATCTTGGTTCAGGCTAGGATTTTTTCCCGGGTCTGGAGGGTGTCCCTGAGTCTACCCAGCTCTGATGGGTACCTGACATTAGTTGGGGTAAAGTAAAGGCAGCTGTGCATAGTGCTGACCACACAATCACCTAGTATGCCGTGGCCACAGAAACTGGTGAACGCTGCTTCATCGGACCTATGGATCAATTCGGTCCGACAGGTACTTTACTTTACTATTCTATAAGTAAACTTTAGAAGAAATTTACCTGATTTTTAAAGCATTTTAATGTTCAAAGAAAAAAAGCGAATTCATTTTGTGTTTGTTTCAGCACTCCCCCTGATCATTGCTTGCGTGAAATTTTATTTGGTGTGCAACGAATGTCTTTCTATGGATTTTTAATGGCTATAGCCAAGTCAGACTCTGTTAATGCTCACATAGGTCAGTATTTTTTTGTAATTGTTTTTTTTTTTTTTTTTTTTGGCTGCATCTCATCAAACACATTTATTTGTGCCTTCTGGTGTTGGTGTGTTTATCTCTCTAAAGAAAATGAAATTAGGGGCACACTGATTGGTTAACAAAGAATTGAAAAGATCTGTAATGTATTTTACTACTAATATTTTAGTTTTAGTTCAGAATTTTTTTTTTCTGTTTTTAGTATTGCTACTAAATTATGAATGGGGCCAAATCTTTAAGGTGCAAATTCTGGTTAAAGCACAGATAAGCATGGTGAATACTTTTTGTGGCAATTTTATAACTATGAGGGGATTATAGTGACCAGAACAATGCCACCTTCTCTAAATGTTAATATTCAAATATTCATTGCTGTAAGTTGATTAAGAATTGGTTAGAGAAATACCATCCTTCTTTACATTTTCAACCTCAATCAATACTGGCAATGCAGTCTTTTAACTAGCAAAACACACCTTCTAGGTTCTAAATATTTTGGCTTTCTTAAATTAAATACAAATATGTATAACCTTCTCAAGTAAAGAAACCCCAACCATGTTTATTTTAGATGCACTGATGAGCTCATTAATAATAATACTAATAATTGTATTTATATAGCGCTATCAACAAACATAATGTAGGCTCAAAGCCTAATAAATCTAATAAAATATTTCAGTTTTGTCAGAAAAAATATAAATACTAGTTATTGATTGCGGTCTGAAAAATTCTCATTCAAATTAATTTAGTGCTTAACTATGCTCTCAGACTAAAATGTGTTTATTTTCTTCATATTTGTGAAGGCCGGCTGCCAGAAAAATCTCAGCTGCTAGAAGGTCTGGACATTGACTTCACAGCGTAAGTTGAAACAAATTTCTATCTTTGTAAATTTCTAAAACATTTAACTCCACAAATTTTAACTGCACTCAGATTAAATCTGAAAAGAAATTACTAACTCACAGCAAATTTAATACAATGTGGAAATATTTGTTTTTTTATTGACATATGTATGTAAAAAAATATCTTTGGTTTCAGCTATTTTACATTACTGCATCATTATTTAGCAGAACTTCAGCGGAAACTATTTGGTTATTGTTGCCAAATCAGTCGATTGTGTTTGGTGGCCTTGTTTACAATAGCTCAATTGTTCACTGTATAATTACTTTAGCTCTTGTATCTGACAAATAAGCATGATTATCTCACTAGCTCTTGCATCCAACAACTATGTATGACTATCTAACTAGCTCTTGCATCCATCAACTATGCGTGACTAACTAGCTCTTGCATCCAACAACTATGCATGACTAACTAGCTCTTGCATCCGACAGCTACGCATAACTATCTAACTAGCTCTTGCATCTGACGTCTAAGCATGCCTATCTAACTCTATATCTATTGCATCTGACAATAACGCATGACTGTCTAACTAGCTCCTGCATCCGACAACAACGCGTGACTATCTAACTAGCTCCTGCTTCTAACAACTATGCATGACTATCTAACTAACTCTTGCATCCAACAACTACGTATGATTTCTCACTAGCTCTAAGAATCCGACAACAACGCATGACTATCTAACTAGCTCCTGCTTCTGGCAACTATGCATGAGTCTAAGAATCCGATAACAACGCATGACTATCTAACTAGCTCCTGCTTCTGGCAACTATGCATGACTATCTAACTAACTCTTGTATCCAACAACTACGTATGATTTCTCACTAGCTCTAAGCATCCGACAACAACGCATGACTATCTAACTAGATCTAAGCATCTGACAACTACGTTCTACTTTCTCACTAGCTCTTGCATCCGACAACAATGCATGACTTCCTAACTAGCTCTAAGCATCGGACAACTCCATATGACTTTCTCACTAGCTCTTGCATCTAACAACTACGCATGGCTATCTAAGTAGCTCTAAGCATCAGACAACTACGGATGACTTTCTCACTAGCTCTTGCATCCAACAACTCGGCATGACTACCTCACTGTGTTTTGCAGCCGTTTGGATGCTTATGATCTGCATGCTCACAGTAGATGCGCAAAGAAAAAATAAAAATTGGGTACTAATATGTTTGATTGTCAACTGTTACCTCTAGCCTCTTGAAAGTGAGAAAGTTTGAAGCTTTTACGAGAGTTTCAACTTTCCATTTTCACTATATTGATATTGTGGATTTATTACACGAAAAAAAAAGATAAATGCATGAGCCATTCATTCTCTTGATGTTGTTGTAAAGCCTTTGTTGGAATTAAATTGCAGTGATATTGCATGATATAGCTTGCAGGCTTTAAAAAAAAAAAAGAGTTTATTGCTCATTTATTGCATGTTTTTCTTTTTTGTCTTCAATTTTCTTTCATGTCTTTCTTTTGTTAGGCTCTGCTTGTATAGTTATCTCAAACCTTTCTTTATTTATTGTAGCAATAATCTTGAAACATAAATTAGTTGTGTTCTGTTTTTTCTATACAATTTAAATAATGGTTAAACAGTAACTTTCTTTTTGCATTATTTAATTATGACATAACCACATTTCCTATCAATGTAAAATTAATGCACTTGCTTTTCACAAACTTATTTCTTATGTTTTCGAGTCATTTCTGTTTTTCTATTATTATCTTATAATCACAATCAATGTTCCTTCTGAGTTGAGTCAAAATGATTACATCTTTTGTGTGTGTTTACTATATGAACATGCATTTGCTTGGTAATTAAATTAACAAAACAGCATCAACCTGTTAGAAGCTGTTGCTTAATGAAATTGAAAATCTAGCTCAGCTCAAAAGGTTCATTGGACACCATAGCAATTCAACTGAAAGCAATGGGTCTGGCTTCACTAATATAATCATAATAGTTTCACACTTCTTCACAGAAATCATCCAAAGACTTCTAGGGTATGATGTGTTTTAGACTTAATGCTTTTTTATTAACATCTCTTTTTTTTTTATATCTCTGGAAGAATTAAATCCCATCTTCTACATGTACTAGACAAAACATTCATTCATTTGGTTTGGGAAAGGATGTTGTTGATTTTTTACTTATGAACTTCTAAGACAATTATTTTTATTCAGTTTGCCTAATTCATTTAACATTGTTGTTTTTTATATTAATTTATGTTTTTTTTAAATAAGTGAAACATTTCTCTGGTCAGATCATTGGATAAAAAATAATTTAAAATTGAATTATCCTCTATATTAACAATTATTGTTGCATTATTGTCATAGTTAGTGCTATAGAGCTTTTCCTCCCTTACACATATTTTATAGTGCATTAGTTTTTTAAAACTTTATACTTTAGTTGTTCCCCTAACTTGATGCAACTAATACATACATTAGTTTCATACTTGGTATTAGAGTTGTCTCCCTCACTTTGATAAACTAACTCAGTATGAAGATGGAAGCTTCATAATTGGTGTTGTGGAGTTATGGAACAAATTGATCAAACTAATACATCTATTAGTTTAATACTTGGCATCAGAGTTAGCCCACAACTTGATGCAATTAATACATTTTTAAAAAGTATCCGGACTGACCAAATTGATCCATAGGGCCGGTAAAGCAGCGTTCAGTTTCTGTGGCCATCACTATGCACAGCCGCCTTTACTTTGCCCCAAATAAGGTCAGGTACCCATCAGAGCTGGGTAGACTCAGGGACACTTTCAAGTGCTTTCTCCATGTGTATTCATCTGCTAGCATCTCTAGCTCACCAATGCTAAGCATCCTATATTGTTATTATCTACAGAAGTATCTTCTTAAAATTAAAATCAAATTATTATGTTTAAGAGCTGCTTTATGTAAAATAAACTGCTTTATGAAAAATAATCTGCTTTATTTATTACGTACATTAATTTGTTAAACTATTTTCATAAAACTTAACACCTTTTGAAAGACAATATAAATTTATATTGATACGTTATATAAGAATATATATATAAATTAAAAAAATTTAGTAGGATTGTTTCTTTTCCTTTTTTCTGATTGTTTTTAAAAATTTAAACATAGACCAAAGCAGCAAGAAAAATATGCCTTTTTTTCATTGTTTAGTTTGGCATTTTAAATCATTTATCATTAGATGCAACTTGTTTGTCATGCACTTTGCCAGGAACTTATTCCACAACCTTGCATAATTGTTTGTATGTTCTGTTCAGAAACCAAGCATGTCATGTTAGTGCTATTTTTTTTTCTTATAAAAATGAAATGAATATACCGGTAGTTACATTAACAATCAAGATTGTTTTCTCCATTCCACCATTCCTGATTTTTAAATTTTCTTCTTTTGTCCTGATGTAAAGCCTTTTTTTATTTTTTAAAACAATTTCAAATACATTATCTATTCATTCAAATTTACTCTTACCTTTTACTTTTTCAAATTTCTACAGAAGAAATATATGCCTACTATTTTTATCTTTATAATTCCTATAAATTTATATTTATTAGTCCACAGTATTGATAATAATTTATCTTCTATTTTATTTTCCGGCCTGCTTTTATAAATATTTTGATATGAATTCAGAAAATTTCTTTTAAAAACAATGAAAAAGAATAATATTTTAGGTTTCTATTTGCTAGAATTGAATAATTATTTTTAGTGCAAAACAATTTAAGGAAGTATGAAATTTTGTTTGTCATATCATGTGCAATCGCCCCGCTTTCCATGTAATTTTACTTATTTGTAATATTTGTCTTAAAGTTAATATTCTTTTTTAAGACAATTTTAAGTTTTAGTAACAAGATATATGAAAATCAAATTTATTCTATGGTTCTTAGGTGAATGCCATTTTTAAAATTACCAAAGTCAATTTAGTCATTATAATTAATCTAACCAAAATAATAATAGGGTGTTTCCACATACGTAATTAGTACCAATATTAAAAATGTTTGTATAACACTTAAGAGTATGAGAATTTTGTAATTGATTTGACATGGATATTTAGCAAATATATGTGTAAAAATGAAAAACTTTCTCTCTTTATATTTGGCAAGTTTTGTTATTTATAATCAATCCAGATAGTTAAGCACAGGAGCCTGAAGTCTCTAGACAATTCAGCATCTAGGTAAACTTTTGACTGCAGCTTGAAGTCTTATTATTTCTGCCAAATGCAATTTTTCTTTACATTTCTTTGTTTTTAAATACAAATTTCACAGTACATGTATTTTGAATTAACTGTGCACTTATCTATATCTTGTCAATTTTTTAAAATGAAACCATTGTTTTTTTTTCACAGTGATATTAAGAATGGTCACAGCATGTGCTGTCTGCAAACCATTTCTTTGTTTTAGCTTTTCTACTCGTATAGATCATATAGCATAGATTTAAAATATTCTTCTTATTATTATTTGTGTACTTGTGTGCCAGTTCACTTGTGTGCCAGTTCACTTGTGTATGCTGATTTCCTCTCAATGTTCAACCTGTAATGCTGATGCTTGTAGATAAAGTAGTAGACATTTTATTTCATTCAAGGAGTATAATTTTTTTTCTTACCAAGGTAGAAGCCTACCCATCAACACTTAACTTTTCCAATTTCTTGTATAAAAAGAAAATTTGTAATAAAAACAAATTTTATGAAGTTTTCCTTTAGCAGTGCTAGACTTGCATGTAAATCAAGTCTATTACTTGTGATTTGCCTTTTTGTTGTATTTTTTTTAGACTTCTATGAGACCTCTAGTATTTTAAACTTAAAATATGAAAAAAAATCTGTTTATTTTTAAGTGACAATATTTTTAAATATCTACTTTGAAAACATTAAAAACTAAGTTTTTAAACTAAAGCTTTAACATTTTAAGAAAGTTTAGTCGACCTATAATAATTGCTTCTTTTTTTATTGTTCTCATTAATTTGTCATTTTGAATGTTGCTATTTAGCAGGCCGATGGTAAAGTCTCCAAGAAATAGCTACAGCAGCAGGCCAACATCTGCCGTTCGGCTAAACTCAGATGGTGTCAGCTTAGCTTCTTCCAATGCTGGATCTACCAACAGTCAGCACAGACCGGCTCAACACCAGAAGAGAAGTCTAAGTCAGCCTCGGAGGAAAGCCGCTGAAGCAGAGCGCAGGCCTGCCGCTGTAGAGACTGAGTCAGAATCAGACTCTGAAACTGCCACCGACTCGTCAGACACAAACTGATTTTTTTTTTCTCAACCCATAGAAAACTGAGTCTTAGATCAAAGTGAACCATGTCAAGACCTAGTTTACTTTTTTTTTATTAGTATCACAACAAATGTCTGATTCCCATTTTATCAAAATTGTCTTTTATGTATTAAATTATGCCTGCTCTCAAACTAATGGCTCAGTCACTATCCTTTGTTTAGAGTGTATTAACACTTTAGGCAAATCTTTGTTTAAATTTTGTTTCAGTGTCTCATATAAAATTTGTGGGAGCAAGTGGTGAGATTTTGTTTGTTTAATGTAATAAAACAATACATATTGTGTAAAAGAATTAAAATAAAGTGTTCTTTTAATTTTATGTCTTTTTATGTTGGCTGGATTGCTACTTATCTATTGGCTTACATATAAAAGATAAAAAATGACACGGATAATTAGAGTTGCCAGATGCCATTTCAGGAAATACCTGAAACCTTCATATCCTTCCCCACTCCCTGGTATCCCGACTGGAAAAATTGGGTAAAGTGTTATACACGGCTGGTATTTGTTATAGACTTTATATTATCTTCACTTTTGTTTCTTAGTGGCTATTTGGAATCCTAATTGACCCACATTCTATCAAGTTAAAAACTGGCTCATATATGCTTGTTGTTGATTGACAACACATTCTATCAAGTTTTCAGCAACAACTCTAAATTCAAAAGTTTTGACTGAAAAACCAAACTACACACACACACAAGTGCATTTATAGGATCAACACCGTAAGTTCTTTTATTAGGTCGCAATGAAAGTAGAGATGTTAAATAAAAACTGGAATACCAGATTCCAGGTTTTAAAGCCGAAATCCCAGGGGAAGATAAACCAAATCCGGTTTTGTAGAACCAAATACCGGTTAGAAAAAAAAAAGGTTTTAACACCCCAAATAGAAAGAGCATCTGTAACAAATAAAAAAGTTTGTGCATTTATTAAACCTTCCCGTACCGACCTACTTCTATCTATGCTGCCTTCAGTTCCGCTATATACGCGCCAGTAAGGGGACTGTAAGGGTTAATGTTTGTTTCTGGGCAATAATAACAAAACAAGGCATTCATATATATTTTTAACTTCTGAACAATTACTCCTTTGTTTACATTTACTTCATTCATATTTCATACAAACTATTTTAACAGCAACTCACACACACAAATGAGAGAGACAAAAATGGAATCAGCTCTTTTCTGTCTTTATTACAGAATATAATCTGTTACAATTGTTTTTGTTTAAACACTGCATGACAGTAAACAAATTACATTTATATATCTACACATCTTTCATACAGACTGTGTTCGAGTATGCAGTAACACACTCTATGGGTGTGTGTGTGAGGTCACTAGATCGCTAAACATAGAAAAATTATCTACTCACACCCAATCACAATTATTTATATAATATATTTTAAAAAGTACCACCAAACAGGAGTTACAAGAAAAACATTAAATTACTTTACTACTTAAGAAAAAGAAATTAAAAAGGGAAAGGGGAGATAATAGCACATAATTTAAGAGCTGGAAAAATGAGGCCAAATGTTAATAATGCACCAGTTGGTCTGAATGATTTTATACAAAGTATTAAGTGATGAAATCATTATATAGGTTGCAACTAGCTTATAACAACAAAAAAAATTTAACTTTTCTGGGGTAAAACAAAACAAGCTTTTTTAAAGGATATGTATTATAATTTTATTAATTTATATTATTATTCAATGTTTGTTTTTTACTTCAATGTATAATTTGCAGTAGATTGAAATTATTTTCAACTTGTGCATTTTATTTGTTTAAATAAATTCATTGAAAAAAAAAAAAAAGTGCAAGTTATATAAATTATAGAGAAGTCATCCAAAGTTTTTCTTGACATTTATTTGTAATTCTATGCAAAGTTTCATGCAAATTTCTTATATTTTACAAACATTTGACACCTTGAAATTCTAAGGTAAACAAGGGCAACAATACAATTAAAAAAAAAATTACTTTAAAAAAACATTTTTAGCAATAGTTTTACATATCACATGGGAAAGAAAATTATTTTTTTCTGGGCGTTTGCAGTTTCTAAAATAAAGATGGATTCACTAAAATGAAGAAATCATTTGAAACAAAAAAGTGAATATGTTATTTCATTAATTTCTGTGTAATTTTTGGCAAAAAATGTGAACTCAATGTTTAAGGTTTATAACTTATTACAGAATTTGTGTTTGCATTTCATTTCACTTGTAAGAAGAAATTGTAGATTTAAAAATAAAATGAAAGAAATACAATGTATAGAAGTAAGTAGAACGTCTGATTATGAACAAAAAGTTCTGTTGGTAGGTCTTACACCCATTAGATTTTAAAAATTGATGCGTTAAAAATAAGATAATAATAGAGCAGCTTAAAAAGTCCATACAACAATGTAACTAGTATCTTGAAATGGCCATCAATTTGTTAATTTGGGCACTTAAACATGTAGAAAAAAAGTCCAAGCTCATCCATTCTAACACTGCTTTTTCTAATTGACATATAGGACAAATTTTTATTTTTTTACTAGCTACAAAAAACAAATGTTGGTCCACCTTATAAGACAGTTCTGTACAAAACAAAAAGCTTGTGCATTGTGTTGTACTTAACACTATTGCACCATGGCTACACTATAGTAAAAAGTCTCTATCCATTTATAATCAAAGCAAAGTAATACTCATGATAGAAACAAAAAACTGCCTCCAAAAAAAAAAAACACAGAAAAAAAAAAACCAAGCAACAAAAAGAAACCCAGTTCATTCAACAGTAAAAAAAAAGTTAACAGATTATTTCTATGAAAGGAGTTAAAAGGAATTATTTTGTCTTTCGGGTTGTGAGTATTTTTTTTAAAGAAAGCCATGAACAAAAGATGTGAAGAACAAAAAAATGAGCCAATAAACAAAGATGATTATTTCATTAAAACCCTAGTTGACTGGAATTTATTATAACAGAAAGCCTGTCACAAATACTAAAACTGTGAAGCAATTTATTCTCTGATAGAATGATGTAATATAGAGTGATTCTCAACCTATAAAGAATAAGCTAAACGAAAAATATAACCCCAACAAACTTTGATACCACAAATTTAGAACATCTATCCATAATGTAGCAACTGCTTTTTGTTTCCTAGTTAGGGTTGCCATGCATTTCTGTAGACTGCCTGGTATAAATGAAAATTAGAAATACCAGATATTGATAACGACAAGCCCAAATTTTTCAAGCCAGGCGGGATAACCGGGGAAGGTGTTGTGGTAATCTATTCATACTATTGACCAGAACTAAAGCGGTACCACTGGTGGTACAGGTTGAGAACCTCTCCACCTGTTTATGATTTTTTAAAAATACACAACACCACAACAACATGCACTACATAAGATATTGCACAAATTGAACAAATAATGTTGGCCTGAACTAGAACTAACCAAGAAATTAAAACATGTTTTTCTCTAAGCAGAACATTTACATTTCATGAACAAACACTTTTTTTTTTTTTACCTAACATGAAAAGAGAAGCAAAATCTATTAGGTCACAATAACGAAAAAAAAAAAAAAGAGTCAATATTATTTTTTTTTGGTTAATGCAAAATTCTCAGAAGTGTCCAGTCATCGGCGAAGAAAGGCTGACCAGTTGATGGAACCTACTGACCAATGCAAACAAAACGGTACTGACACTTTGGAATGTTTGGTGGGTAAAAAGAGAAAAAAAAAATAGTTGTGTACCATCGACACAAGATGGATGTAAACGAAACAGAAAACACTCTAACTATAACAATCCTATAACAATTCATCTCCCTTTATGCATCACATGAAGTCATTTCCAGCACGGAAAAACAACAACAACATAAAACATTGTCAAACCCCAGTACTGGGCAAAGAGTGCCTTCTGGTCCTATTGTTGGTTCACCAGACTGTCAACTGACACGTAGCGGGTTCTATTCCTGCCACTAACGCCTTGCAGGAGATTCGGGCCTAGTCGACATAATAATCTTCTATCTAGAAGGAACGTCGGTCAAAACGTATAAGTTATTGCCTAGGATAACAAAAAAAAAACAATAACCTAGGAACATCAGTTGAGGACCCTATATAAGCAGAGCAAAACCAGCTGTCGAAAGTCACCTATTTCAGGTGTTGTATTTGTATAAAGGTTCCGTTCTGGAGCTAACTACGCAGATGTTGGAATGAATACAGCGGAAGTGAAATATTATGACAAGTTTATTTATTTTTTTACATTCAATTTGTACACACACACACCGAGCTAAGACACACACCGAGCTAAGACACACATTGTTTCATTTCCCTAACATTATGGACCATTGAAGAAAAACAACAAACAACAACAACACAAATTGAAATGATCACCAGTTCGCCAGTCGACATGACCCAATGACAAGACCAACCGGATTAGAAAAACTAATAAAAACCAACAAGTTGTTTTCCGCAGTAAGAGAGCAAAAACTAGAACGTATTAAATCTAATCAAGCCACATGACCTCATGAGATACATTTCCGTATCCTCAACAACAGCAACGACAAAAAATATTAAAACAGTACTGCCACCCAATCTAAATTATTTCTTCTAACACAAAGAGATCCCTAACACATAGAAAAGAAAAAAAACACAAAAAAAAACACACCACGAGGAACTAAGTGCACACGGTTTAACATGTGCCGAGTCTAAACCACATCAACATTAGAAGTAGTGTATAAAAGAAAAAATGCTATTTATATCACATTCAAATACAGATATGAGCATTTTCAGTGATGATGTTTATGTCATTAGGGAGAGGGGAGGTAAAAAAAAAAAGAAAACAAGCAGGTATTCATATATATAATAAAACCATCTCAATGCTAACAGTAATTGTGTTTAAAAAAAAAAAAAAACTTCAAGGAAAGAATAAAGTAGTTACCATGGTTAGATAAGGTAATAATATACTTTATGATGGTGAACAGACGGACATTAGCAGCATAAAGTAATACACTTCAACACTAGGCTCAAACAAGGGCTCTCTTGTCTACAGCCGTACACATGAATAGAATAAAAGGGGAACTACATGGAGATGGGAGGGGGGGCTGGTGGTGGGGGAAGGACATTTCAAGGAATGCAGACATTACAATCAGAGGCACTACAGCGCATCTCTTGAATTAAAACACACGCACAATACAGAGCGAAAAAAACAAACAAATTTATACTACCGGTAATTAAAATAATATTCATGCAGTAATCTTTATAAGACCACAGAAATAATAATAATAATAACATAATGCGTTCACAAAATATAAATTAAGTTGAAAAAGAAAAAATCTTTCACAGAAATGATATTTTATCTAAAGGGAAATTAAGCAATAAGTTAACCAAAAAAAAACAAAAAAACATTTTAATTCCAGTTCCAGTGAAGGTTGCCAACAATTTTTTTATCACTACAATGATAGAAAGAAATGTAATAATCCAGGCGTTATAAAAATGTAATGGAAAAAAATATATTTAGAACACCGTAATCGAGTAAAATGCTAAAATTTGACAAATTTTTTTTAGTGTGCAAAAAAAAACAATCATAACTTACCAACGTGTAGTACAGATAAAAATACATTTAAAAATCCCTAATGCAGGTTATGACAAGTTTTACACTTGTTCCCTCCCTTGAAACAGATGTTCAATAATCTAATTAAAAAAAAAAAAAAAAAAAAAAAAAAAATTTCTACGATTGACTCACTATGGCTTGAAAATGGAGTGAGGGGGGAGGGTGGGGGAGTGGAGGCGTGCAGAGCATGAAGTTCAGAGGAGTCACGGCAACCTGATGTGTAGACGACAGCTCCCAGAGTTTGGCAACTAGTCCCACCACAAATTAAAAAGGCCCACACCACTGGTGTCTGGTTTTGTTTTTTGCACATTGTCGACAAGGTTTGTGAACGGAAGGGAGGGGGGATAAATGAAGGGGAGCTGGAAGGGAGGGGGAGCGGGTTGTTGGGGGGAGGAGCTGGCAATAAAACTCCTAGAACTGAGTCTCCAGCAATGTCCCTAATGCTTGAGAAATGCTTGGCTTTGTTGATCGAATGGTCAGGCGGTACATCTGCAAAATAAAAACACGGAACACAAACATGAATATAAACTGGGCAGGTAATAGAGTAAAGATTGTAGAGTCTAGGCTAAAATTGAATGACACGTATTATCAACTGCATTACAACACACCAGACGTAGAATTATTGTGCGTCAGCCTCAGGCCATCATTATCTACCATGAGAATTCACAAAAATATACGCAACAAGAAATATATCTTCAAGACTTCAGTCAGCCACATACAATAGTTGACTGCTAATAAACTTTTTCTTGTATAATAAATTGTGTGATAGTGTGCCTGCATGTCTATTTTGATAAGTATATTTCTGTGCTGGCATACAAATAATTCTTTTATTTTGTTTAAAATATGCTGAAAGACAAACATCTGTGATCAAGACATTTCCATTTGTTTGGCTCAATAAAGAAATATTATCTTATTGAACAATGCTTATTCAAAATGAAAAGCAAAAGAAACAACTAACAAAAACAACTACTTGCCTGCATTTGCTTATTGGGCTCTAAACGAACAAGACAACCCACTTGTTGATTCCTCGTATGCAAGACGCCAGAAGAGACAAAGTTGTCTGGGTTGGGGTCAATGCCAAGCAGAATACTGAGGCCAAAGCCTAACATCTAAAAAAACAGATGAATCAAAGAAAAAAATAAAAAGCTATTTGAATGCAAATCCAATGGCAATGCAAATATATTGAATGCAATGTAAGAAAATGAACATTTTAAATGGAAACATTTCTCAGGACAACACTATTTTAGTTTTAATGGAGAAAGAAAATATTCACTTTTTTTTAAAAGACAGCTTTTAAATAAGCCAGTCGTTATGAAAGGTCAGAGCTTAACTCTTCTAGCCCAGCCCAGTATTTAGCTATATATAGAACATTTAACGGCTATTGTTTTACTAATTATTCCCTGTGACCCAGGCATTATTTTGTAGAAGGTTCCAAAATACATTTGTAACTTTTTTTTGTTTTTTAACGAGTGATAAAAACATGCAGAGAACTATTAGCTTAAAACTGAATAACTAACCAGATCATTATAAGTATCAGAATATTCTATTCCTAATTATAATTCCTAAGAAAATGTTTCATCAACACCTAAGACCATCCCATTACTGTCTACGGCTATGTAACTGGGATGGGCTATAATAGACAACAATTGCATTTGCGCACAAAAAAACTCAGTAATTGGTAGATTTCTTAATTTAAAAAGTAAAACAATTCTATTATTCCTTTAGCCAATAAGCATTCTGTCTAAGACTGTGGTGAATGGTTTCATGCTCTATTTTGTTTTATAGTAGGGAAATTTAAATATGCGCAGGGGCTTACTGGAGTAAAATCGGATGGTGGATAAATAGGTGCCTGGGCCTCTGGAATAAAATTTACTGGTGTAAATATAAGCCTCCGGAACTGGAAGGGTTAACAGCACATACATCATAAGCTTTTAAAAAAATCAGCTCGTAAGTCCTAATAAAAATTGACCCCAAAAATGTTTAACCCAACTTTTGTTTTAGATGGATTAAGTTTACAGAACAGATTAATAATAAGTACTATGCACCCTGTTGCTGACTTTAGCCAAACACAGAAGGTCGGCTGGTCCGCGATTAGTACACAGTACTGTCTACAAAACCGCCTGGGTTCTAGCCCTGCAGGAGTTTTAAGCCTAGGGACACAACAATCTTCTATCTAGAAGGAACATATGTAAACTTATAAGTCTGAAAAGTATAGCTGTCAGACCATGTTGTAGATAGAACAGATAGGAGTGCAGGGACTTGTTAAAAATGGACTTGTCTGCAATGTGCTGTTCATTATTCACACACAAAAAACCCCCAAGACTAACACTGAATAATGAACTCACCTTTTGTTTCACCTGTTCCGTATCTCACAAACCCCCCCAAGACTAACACTGAATAATGAACTCACCTTTTGTTTCACCTGCTCTGTATCTCACAAACCCCCCCCCCCCCCCCCAAGACTAACACTGAATAATGAACTCACCTTTTGTTTCACCTGCTCTGTATCTCACAAACCCCCCCAAGACTAACACTGAATAATGAACTCACCTTTTGTTTCACCTGCTCTGTATCTCAAAAACCCCCCCAAGACTAACACTGAATAATGAACTCACCTTTTGTGTCACCTGCTCTGTATCTCACAAACCCCCCCCAAGACTAACACTGAATAATGAACTCACCTTTTGTTTCACCTGCTCTGTATCTTGTGGGAACTGGGCTTTAAATATTTTTTGACATTCCTGCTCGGGTCTGAAATTGTCAAGCAGAAAGATAAAGGTGTTAAAGGGAAATACAAATTTAATTTCTTCTTAATAGTCTGCACGCAGAAATATCAAATTTGATCCAAATTTGTAATAAGGTTAACAAACCTAAACAATACATGATGCACTGAATCATTCTGCCCACAAAGTATTTAATTTCTTTTTACAATAACCCAGACATTCAGGTCACTTAGTCCGTTCAGAACATTACAATAATGCAGTCCAATGTGAGTCACTAAGTCTCAGTCAGCTTATAATTATTCCGTCCTTACACACTCACAGTTACACAGTCACTATTACTGTCACACCCTTTATGCTGTACAGGCAGAACAAAACAAAAATGTGTTGTTCATCAAAGAAAACACAATAACAGACAACTCACTGAGACAGCGCTTTCCAACGGGTGAAGAATGCCTCAGAGTTCATTTCTGCTGCCTCTAGAAACTTGTTGATAATTACTGGAAGCTTCAAACACAATCTCTGAACTTTTCCACTGTACCTGGAGACAGAAACACAACAACATAGATTTTAATGGAAGTTTTTTTTTTTAAACTTTGACTACACAGAAGGAATGTAACTGGCCTTCCCCCCAAAAAATGAGTAAAAATATTTTCCCTACGCAGCGCGAAACAAATTGCGGTCGCAGACTAATATTATATTATGCATACAATATAGTGTGTATAATTCATTAAATTTATTCATATTAAGAGTTTAATCATCAACATTTTATTGATATTTGTTGTTGAATTGATAATGAATAAAAAAAATTGACTTAATGGATCATTAAAAATTCCACCTTTTTTTTGGAAATTGGGAAATCCCACGGGAGTTGATAGTTATGAAAATAAATGATATTTTAATCTTAGAAACAAATGGAAAAAACTTACGTAAAACTAATGTTGAGCAAAGGAGCTTCAATAAACTCATCTTTACATTCAATGTTAAATAGCTGCTGCACCTGGGCACCTCCGTCTACTGTAGGATCTACTGGCTTGGGCTGAACACTGAGAGCTGGAAGAAAAAAAGCAACACAAAGCTGTTTTAAAAATGGTGAACAAAAAAAAAGGGGAACACAAGGGAACAAAGATTCACTGCTTTCATGTTTTAGATCACAAACAGTGAGTGTCTATTGAAGCCAAACTTCCAATGCATAAGCATTGATGGATTTTAGAATTTGATGTTCTACTCTAAAGTGATGGTTTTCTACTTTAGTAGACTCATTACCCTGACTAATTTCTCACTGTAATGAAATAGGTGCAGTATTGAAATACTGCAATCTTGAATTCAAATCCTAGTAAAGAAACAAGTTATTTATTTATCAAGAGGGCATTCCTGAATCTGAATCTAAGTTGGCTGATATCCAGTTGTACACTGTGGCTAAAGAAACTGACAAATTCGGCTTGAGTAGCTCTAAGGCTACAGGGCCGGGATGGGTAGATAACATTAGTTAAGGAAAGCAAAAGGCACTGTGCTTGCCCCACAATCCACTTTTGTGCCTTGTCCATGGGAACTCATAAAGGCTGATTTACTATCAAGGACCATCAAGGGCCTTACTTTACTATTTAATATACTATTGACTACAATACCTGAGGAAAGGTTGCCAGGTAAGACTAGGTCAGATACAAAGTTGGTAAACTGTAATGTGGTTTTGTTTCCGAAGAAAACACCAACACGTGCCAGGTTCTGTCTGTACTCTGATTTTATGCCGATCTGAAGAAGATCATTCTCAAACAGCACACCATTCTGCTTGCAGATGAACCTGAGGATTAAAAGAAACTGAAAAGTTACAGTTCTATTAGACATTTAATGCACATATTAAATTATAGGGCCGGAGAAGTGTTTGCAAGTTTCTGTGGCCAAGGCATACTAGGGGCTAAGGGGATTGTGTAACTAGCAAAATGCCCACGTGCCTTTGCTATGACTAAAGTCAGGCACTAATCAGAGATGGATAGACTAAGGGATGCCCTTCTGAACCAAGACAAAACCTAGCCTTCATCAGGATTTGAACCCAGTACCTTCAATATGCCAACTGAACACCGTACCACTTGGCCACAATGCCCCATTGAAAAGACATCAACCACAGAACAGAACTTACTTTTTATAGTTTTCCTCAGCACCAGCGGTCAGGCCGCTACTGCCAAAGGACGCCGCTTCAAAGCCGTTTGTGGTGGCAGGCTGGTCACCAAACACGTCAACCAAAAAGTTGAGGCCGGAAGATACAGCGGCAGAGGGCGCAGGAGGCGTCGGCTCCAGACCCAGAAGGTCCACAGTGCCCCCTCCACCAGAGCTGCTGCTGCCACCGCCTATTGTGATATTCTGATGCAGGAAAAAGATGAACAAAGTCACTATAAGTCATTCTCACTTTAATGAGCGATCGGATTCAATCTTTTCAACTATCACAAAGAAAGAAATCCCACAGAGAGAGAGAAAGAGAGAGAGAAAAAGTGAGAGAAAGAGAGATAGAAAAAAAGAAAGAGAAAGTGAGAAAGAGAAAGTGAGAAAGAGAAAGAGAGAGAAAGTGAGAGAGAAAGAGAGAGAGAGAAAGTGAGAGAGAGAAAGTGAGAGAGAAAGTGAGAGAGAAAGAGAGAGAGAAAGAGAAAGTGAGAGAGAAAGAAAGAGAGAAAATGAGAGAGAAAGAGAAAGTGAGAGAGAAAGAGAGAGAGATTAAGATAGAAAGAGAAAGTGAGAGAGAAAGTGAGAGAGAAAGAGAGTGTGAGAGAAAGAAAGAGAGAAAGAGAGAGAGAAAGAGAGTGTGAGAGAAAGAAAGAGAGAAAGAGAGAGAGAAAGAAAGAGAGAAAGAGAGAGAAAGAGAGAGAAAGAGAGTGAGAGAAAGAGAGAGAAAGAGAGAGAGAAAGAGAGAGAAAGAGAGTGAGAGAAAGAGAGAGAAAGAGAGAGAGAAAGAGAGGGAATGAAACAGCCTGAAATTCTTCAATGACTTACTGCGGTCATGATTGGTGGCGATGCTGTTTCTGAGCTGTTGATATGAGCTTGTGGAATGGTGCGATGCTCCTTCTCCTTGTTCTCTCCTTCCGGGGCGGCGGTTGGTTTCTTCTTCTTCAACTTGGCCAGTATTGAGGACTCTCTCTCTGGGAATGGTGGCATTTCTTCCAGTACTGTAGCCTGAAAGGGAACAAACACATACGAAAATCAGTTCACACAGCCATGAAGATAGAGATAACTAATCATATTTTACTAGAACTTTATCATAAACAGAATGGGGATATATGAAGTATAGCACACACTGGATGTAAACATCTAACTTATTTATCCTTTTATCTGCCTAATGTTGAGAATCAAACTTGGTTTATAAAAATTTTTTGTCAAAATGTCTAATCCAGATCTTGCTGTTGGCCTACATAAAAGGTTTTTGTCCAGAGTTTAAGAATGTCTTTAAAAAAAAACAAAAAAACTTTACTTAGCAAAATAAACTAAATACTTAAGGTATAGTACGTTTAAAATAAACTTACCAGCACGTCAGAAGATGCAACGGTACTAAGTTGAAGGTATTCAATACACCTTTGTTGCAATTCAACATCAGGGTTCCTCAAATTGTTATCACTGCCCAGGACCTGTAGATGCATACACAGCAATCAAACAGTAATCAAATCTGACATCAAAAATAATATTCCAAGTCCCAGCTCTATATAATAAAATATTAATTACAAAAAAAAAAAAACTATTCGTCTGTATGTATCGCTTTCTGATATTTCTTTACATATTACAGAAGCTCCTTCTCTAAAGAAGATTATTGTGTCCTACGCACATTCTTTTTAAAACCATGTATAAAAGAAGATATCAATTTGTTTGATTTCGGCCACTGACCTCCTGAATGCTGGTCTTTATTTCCGGAAAAAGATTAATAAATTTAATGTAAGTAGACAGTAGGAGACCTCTAGTGTTGGGACTACACAAATGATACTTGGAGTGAAGCAGCTGGAACTGCACCAAAGGACTGTCAAGAAAAAACAAACAAAATTTAATGCATGCACATCATACAACAAAAAACAAATGCTGAGAGATAAATAAGAAGGATGAAGTGTCAAACAGTAATATTATTTATTGCACATAAGAATTTCTCTTATTAAACTTTTAATCTTTTCTAGTTCAATCAAGGGGCTTGCATTATTTCTAGAGGTTTTTAAAATCAGTCTATAGACAACAATGCCATAGCAGTATTTGCTAAGAAAACTTACATACATACACACCAGCTACAACATAAAATCTTATCATGAGGTTAAATGTAAATTGGTAGTTGGCAGCTCAATTACCTTGACCTTGGGTCCCCAGCAATCAAGTTTCCAAACTCTCCTAGGATGTACCCACCAACCTTCACCATGTTTTCATGACAAGCCGGAGCTTGAAGTGCCTGCAGACAGCAAGAAGAAAAAGAAGATGATGCAATAAACTAATTATTCTAATCCCTTCTAGACCATAGTCATCTCTTCGTATTAAAAAAAAGACACACAATTTAAAAAAAAAAAAGCTTAAAAGGCAACAGGGCTTACATGGTTTGAGGTTTTGGTCTTAAAAGCAAAATCTGATCAGCTCACCTCAAAGACTGTTTTTGCAGCATAACCCTGGACATCATCTCTGTTGATCACAATTTGTATCACCCTGTACCACACCTGTACACACAAAAATACAATACAAGCTTTCTTGCATACAAATACCATCAGGTACTACATTCTGATAAAATAGCTACAAGGCTGGCGGAGTGTGTAACCAAAGATACGCTTCCATTACAAATAAAAAGGTGGGCTAACTTATGGAGACAGCCCCTGTTGCATGTCTGAGACTTCAATGCACTGGCGACACCACAGAGACTCTGTGAAGAGGAATAAATGTGCCTAACAACCCACCTCACCAAACCCAGTGCCCAGAACTTGTGCTACCGGGCGATGGTACAAGAATAAGAGCGAGCCACTGCGTTAATAATACAGGGGAAAAGAGATATTGCATGTGATTGTGTAGACCGTACCCTTTGGCCTATGTTATGCAGCATGCCTAGTCTCAGACAGGATCTTGGTGTGCCTGCCCCCACTTTCCTGAACCACTCCTTTCACATTATGCCCTGGATTAACTCTTTAAGACCGGAATTATTTTCCTACTCCTGCCTGAATTTTTTTTTCTGCACACAATTTTTTTTATACATGCATCTTTAAAACCTTTATAATTTGTCATTTATTGTTCTTAGCCCATACATGTAATGAGTAGAAAAATAGGAAATTGAATGGGCTTTACAGTGATATAATTTTTGTATCATAATATATTCATATAGAAAAGATAATTTGCATAATATTAGGGGGAGATAATAATAATTAAAATTTAAAAAATATAAATTGTACTTAATGAAGGCGTTAATTAAATCCAGCTGCTTTTTTGCATACCCATTGTCATTAAAATATAAAGTACATTTAATTCACCACACTAAGAACTTTTCAGAATGAAAATTGATGAAATGGTTTTTAAAATATACACATATTTATTAACACCCCAAATAAGAAAAGGGTAGTCGCCCCCCCCCCCCCTTTTCAGTTGGTACTGTGGCAACTAATGCGTCACTGTCCGATTCACTATAATAATCTGAAGACAGACATTCGCTTTCATAAGATTCCACTTCACTATCTCCCGATTCTCGCATTCCTAGAAATAAATTCCTAGCTTGATTGGCTGTAAAGCGGCGAGGCAGTCTAGACCCAGATGAAGAAGCAGTACCAGCCATTTTGAAATATAAAAAAAACACAAAATTTACGATACTGACCTTTTTTAAAAAATTCGGACAATTTTAAAACGCTTCTTCAATGCAACATGCAAGAAGTAAACAAACTTTAAAATGGCCTCCTTAGAGATCCCAGAAGTCATTTAGACGATTAAAAACGTGTATCAGACAAAACAACGAACTAAACACAGTAAATACTATCGAACGCTCAGAGCATTGTTACGGTAGCACAAGCCTTAGGGCCGAACGCTGGGAGCGTCGTTACGGTGTTATTGAGTTAAAGAGCTGGACGGCACGTCTGATATTTTTTTTAGAGACACATAAAATATAACAGCTACAAAGGAAACAACAGGAAGGCATTTTTCATTTGGTTGAGAAAACAAAGTGAAAAGTGCATTATCTACAGAACAAGCCAAAACACTTACCTCCTCACTAACATAGTCACCAGCTATCCTGATGAGGTTCAGTATAACGTCCACATACCAGGTGTAGTCCACTGCATACTTCTCAGCCAGTATAGCCACTTTTAGCACCTGCAAATACGTTTCACCCAGAACTGAATTGAATGCGTGGTCCATTTGCACACACAAAGATGTTTGAAAGTATCATGTAAAATTAATAGCTAACCAGCTCCTCTCTAATGGAATAATCAAAGCCAGCTCAAGTATTTGTTTTAATCATGAAGGGGCACACAGCTTACCGTCTCGTCACTTAAGGAATAATCAATACAACAGATAAAGTATTTATTTTATTCAAACCATGGAAGGGTAAGGGGGGGGGGGGAAGAAAAACTGCTTACCATCTCCTCTCTTATGGAATAATCAGCAGATTCCAAATATTCCAACATTTCTCCCACTATCTCCTCGGCATTGCTCCTGTCACACATGGCGTACAGCAGGTCAACTGCTCTCTGCCTGACACTAACATCACGCTCGGTCTGTTCAAACAAAACAGTAAGGCGTGAATATACAATAGCTACGCTATGTTTCAAATATAAATACATAAAAATGTTTCATGTGTCTGAATACAAAATTTCTTTTCACGCTTATCGTCACATGAAAATCTATGACAGGGAAAGGTATGCTAAAAATGTCCAGTGTTAACACAAGAGTTATATTAATTCTTTACTTTAAACTGTATAAAGTACAAAAATTGTGTTAGCCAATAATATTTCTTTCTGTTTTGAGAACGCTGTCTATAAAATACATGCACATTTAAGGGCAAGCTAAATTTAAAAAAACAATGTATTCATCAATATTTTTTTCTCAGTAAACACAAACCGTAGACTAGTATTACAAAGTCAAGTTAAATCAGCTTACACATTAGTTAAAAATGTACTTTGAACAAATTAGAAAAAAAATAAACTAAGTATAATGTTTTAAAACTTCATTTTTTTTTAAAATTACAAGTGCTTTGGTAATATTTTTTGTTTTCTGAAAGTCCTAACCTTTAGAGCAGTAATGACTGTATCCTGATGTTTCTTCACAGCCTCATGGGAAAACTCTGATGTTGCTAGGAGGCACATGCTTTCAAGAGCCAGATACCTATAACACAGACAGAGTAAAGACATTTACTCAAGACATTGCTCCCATTTTATGTATACAGGGATATGTAGACATTTTTAAAATTACTTTTTGGCTGCTGGATTGATGACATTTCTTACACCAGAGATCTGCAACCTTTTGATAATAGTGTGTTAAAGTAGGATTTCTAATTCATTCAGCGTGCCAACATCCTAAGTCATCTTACTTTTTTTCTTGTAGAAGAGACTTAAATTGCCCCTTTCAGGGGGTAATTGTAAATCGCTCTTAGTGCCAAGTCTGGCACGCTTGCAGTAGGTTGCCGACCCTTGTCCTAAACTATATCGACTATATATGTGTAGGACATTAGTGGGGACATGGGTTTTTGTAAAAGCAAAATTGAACTTTTTAAAACAGATTTTAGCCAAAATTGTACAGGACAATTACGCATGAAGACCAGCAATAACTACAGGCAGAAAATTAGTTCAATAAATCAATCAATATATAATAGGAAGAAAATTAATTGTTATTTCATATTTTTATTCTGTGCTAATTTTCTAGATATGAACAAGTCTTTTATTTTTTTAATCATTTTGTAAAAAGTCTACATTAAAAACCAAATGAATATTATAAAAAAATCAAGACCTTGATTTTAAAGTTTCACTATTAACTAAAACCTAATAGTACAGCTAGCAAAGAAATACACACACAAAAAATAGTTTAAGGCTTGAGAAATTGTATACAGAATAAATTGATGAATTCTATGATCAGTGTAAAGATTTGAGTATGTTTTAAGAAATGTGAACCTCAAGTTTGTTTCTTTGTGCTGCAGGAACTGGCCAAGCTGGTTGCAGGCTCTGACTAGGAGGTTTGGATCGCTGTCCATGTGGATGATCAGGTTGATGGCCTCAAACAGCACCGCGTTCTTGGCGTTGGAGTGCTGGACTTTCTTAGACTTGGGGGGCTCCTGGGCCTTGTTCAGGATGGTCTCCAGGCATTCTGTCAGACGGGTTCTAACACTTGGATCCTCTGCAAAGGTGCACAGGAATAGAAAGAGCTTACACAGGCAAATTCTCAAGCTAATTGTGAATTTTTACAATGTTTTTTATGCAAATAAACTTAAGTTTAAGTCTGTGATGATAATTTTATAAAGCAATTAAATATAATGAAGACACCAAGTAAACAATTTTTTAATATCGAAAGGAACTTAAATTTATATTACTTTAAAGCACTATTTGTGGTGGTAAATTTATTCTGAACCTTTTTTAAAAAAAGTTATTGATAGATATACTGTAATAGTGTATTTTTTTACTAAGTTGTAAAGGATATGTGTCGTCCAGTCTATTGAGCAGTGACCTACCTGGTGGGGGATAGTTCTGTAAGAGTCTAAGTAACTTCACAGACAACCATGGAGCAGGGACAAAGTAATAAGTGTAGTCCTGAAGGTCTGTGTATGATGATGTCACTATCTGGAAAGACATTGTTCCATAGTGAACACACATTATAAAACACTAGATTACAATACTTTCAATAATATTTAACCTTTATTGATTACTTTGAATGAAAAAAAAACCTCAATAATCTTTTAACATAATTTATCATTCTTAATATTATTTCTTGAAATATATATGTTTTGAGAAATTGCAAGTGCCAAAATCTCAACGTTAATTATTCAATTTTTGCCATTACAATAAACACTCACTCTACTTAGCCTAGACACAGCCAATGAAACACAGCCTTTGTACTCTTCTGGATTCTTCCTCACAAGAGCTTCTATCAAACTGGTGGCAGATGTGACTACACCCTGGAGATAGGCAGTAAAAACAAAAAAAAGTTCAATGCCCCATATAAAGACTGCAAGACTATGATGACAGCATTAGAGATCAAAAACAGGAAATAGATGGAAGATAGACTTTTCTTTGAACTTTATTATATAATATGTACATACATATTCAACATATCTAGGTTGCTATCATTTAGATATAAAACTAAAATATAATTAAATTTTAGTCAAAACACTAAAGCAATGCTATGCTGATAACCTAGGCTACTATAGACTCTTACCTACCCATGTCTTAGAACTAATGAATACAGAGAAAGACAGAGAGAGAGAGAGGAGATGGAGAAAGAAGTTGCTAACCATGTGTTGGTCATTGAGTAGATGGATGATTCTGGATGTCCACTCTCCAATAGGAATCATATCCGGGGATGCCCTCAGTAAGCGCAACAATGTCAAACCGGCACTTTGTTTGACTGAATCAATGGTGTCACTGACAAATAGAAGAACGAAAAGCATCTTAGCCACTAGCTTCAAACTCTGTAACACTTTTAATCACATGAATTAAGAAACAGGTGTAAAATTCTATCAAACCATTTAAAACAAATAATTTAGTTAAAATTATGATAAATAATCACAAAAATATGTATATTTAAACAAATACAGGAACAACAAGTCATTTGCGGAAGAATAGTGTAGAAAAATTGTAATATCTATCTTTAGCTGAATTCTGTTTGATATTGAAGGACTATTGCTTGAAAATCCTTCTTAATATGATTTTATTTTGTTAAAGATATGTTATATCTGATCTCTGGATAAAAACAAACACAAACAAGTCCAGAATAAGAATAAAATGCAATTACCCTGACACGAGCAGCTTTGGTATGTCTGAGCCCACAGAATCTGCCATCTCGCGGCTGCCAATGTTGGCCATGCAGTGGAGGGCCAGGTTGATGTGGGTGGGGTTGCGGCTGGTCAGGTCATTCTTGATGGACTGGATGACCAGCTTCATCAGCTCGTTACTGGCCCCAACCAACACTGAGATGAACAGATAGCCCTACAGGACAAACAGAATACCCATTTTTTCTTACATCAAAAGTACAAAAGGAAATATATTTTGTGCTATATCTTTAATAGAGTTTAGTAAGGATGTTTTATTTTGGTTGAATAATGTTTTGAGCTTTTTTAGTAATGATTTATGTTAATTTAACAATGTTATATTTAGAAATGTATTATGTTTGTTTACTTTTTAACAATGTTTTATGGTTATCAAAAAATGTTATATGGTTGCTGAACCATATTATATAGTTATTGAACAATGCTAAATGGTTGTTTAACAACATTCCACAGTTGTTAAACAATTTAATTTTAAATATTTGTTAAGCAAGGTTTTATATTTGTTTTATCATGTTTTTATGTTTGTTTGAAAAAAATAAATGGTTTCATGTTATTTTATCATTGTTATTTGAATGTTTTTATGTTTGTTTCACAATTTTCAGTATGAATGGTAATGTTAATTTAACTATGGTTTTGCTTTAATTAAAAAAATGTTGCATGAAATAGTTGAAGAATAAACTTTTAGTCTTGCAATGTCTCTCTCTATACTCAACAATCTTTGATGCTGCTTTACATTTAACAAAGATGTTCTTACTTCTGTTCAGAAAGGTTGGACATACAAATGTCCTTTCAAAAGCCGAAGATTAATACACACACACATGCATTAGCCCATACTCACAATCTGTTTCTCTGTGTATTTATTGGAACTGAGAAGGTTGACTGCCTCCATGTGGCCAAAGTCAATGTCATGGCCCAGAAGGAATATGAACAGCAGCTTGCACACATACTTCTTCTTCTGGTAGCCATCTAGAGTTTTGTCCCCTGCGTACAAAAAAACAACAACAACATCATGTCAATCGGCATAAACCCAGAACTGAAGGGAAACAAATTAATTTTAAATTTCATACCTATTTTTGTTTTTGTAATAATAATGGTGTATTGACTGCCTAAATTGAAATTTTAGTTGTTTCTATGTAATCAGTAATAGACTCCCAAAAAAGAAAATATCATCTCATCTTACTAACACGAGATAAAATTTCTTCAGTGACAGTAACTTCTCTTGATATTTTTTCCATTATAGCCAAATTCACAAATTTTACTATATTTTCTCCAACCATTTCCTAAAGATGATACTAAACAGTTTTCCCCAAACTTGTCCTTCTCTTATGTAACCCATTACTGGTTTACTTGAAAAAACTAAACAATAATCCAGCTCATTAAGTCTTGTGGTGGAAAGAGAGTGAAATTTTGTCAAGACCAAAACTTACCTTTAAATTTAGACCTGATGTTAGCTAACTCTTTGTTTATTCTTTTTATTTCAGCTTCTTTACTTTTACCTGAATAGGGAGAAATAAGTACACATCTTATCAGTGATGACTTCATGACAATATCTAATCTTTTTTTTTATCTAAGCAATGTAAAGGATCAATTTCTAGCCCATGTATGCGGAGAGATTGCAGCCTACATGCAAAATAAAAAGCTGCATTGGCAACTCGACACTAATCTGTTGATAACAAACCCATGTGTGTGTAAACAAACTGCTGTCTCTTTCTTTGTTGTTAGCTGTAAGCTATGCTGATTGCTTTACTAGGTTGTCATAAATACTGTGTGCATTGGACTGATCATTTCTCATGAATACATCTGAGAAAAAAATATAGTGTTGTCTTGACAGTTTCCTTTGATCTCCACATTACACCAACTAATACTTGGTATGTTAGGGAAGATGAAAAGTGCATTCAAAAGATCTCAACTAGTAAAATATGGAATTTACTTTTTGTGCACTAGTGTTGGAGCATGCAACAGGAGCGGAAAACAATAACTTTATCTGGGTTAAAACCGAGAATTGATATGCATAGAGTTATGGTGTGGTGGTCTGCCAGCACCATGCTGAGATATCACTCCAAACAAATCCTCCTTTCTGTATCCATGGACTCAAAGCTGGCAAAGTGTATAAACCACCCATACGTCCCCATTAAGAGTACATTGGTGGGCTAACGCTTAAGGGACGGCCCACTATCATTTCATTACATATGTGCACAACAGCCTAGCTAGGCCAAGCTCAGTGCCTGAACGTTCAGGCTTATAATCTGGAATTTATTATACCGAGAGACAGTGAAGGAATAAGAGCAAGCTACCACGTTAATGATCCATGGAAATCCGCAGGCGGTAAGAAGCTGAGTAGTGCATGTGACTGCTGAGACCTTATCATTTTTTATGCATGCCAGCAGGGTGGCTAGTCTCAGACGGGATCTTGGTGTACCTCCCATCCACCCCTTTTCATGTTACCCCCTGGACTAAAGAGCTAGAAGGTTTGTCTGCTGTTTATTTTAGAGACACATAAGATCAGTTTGAACCCTGGTGATATGTTTCCTGATACTGAATGCTGTCTATGTTTTCAAATTAAATCCAGCTATGATGGCTACTTGATATCAGAAAAAGGAAATATAAGGGTGCCTGGTAATTAAAATCATTGTTCTATCCAAACAATCCTCTTGCTTGTATTGACTAAAATATAGTGAACTCTACATTACTAGTCTATAGAGCCAAATGATAAGAAATATGTCCTTCGCCCTGTTTTTCAAACAATTATGATTTATTTTTTTAACCAACCCATCCCATTCCAAAACCAAATCTCTTGTACAAGTTAAACCAATCTAGAATATGTGTTTACATCCCACAAGTCTAATAAATCCTGAAGAGAATGTTAACTAAAGCAGTGCAAAAGGAAATGTGTGTGACTCAAGTGTACAACTGTGTGTGACCTGAATTAATGTGATGGATCAATAAGTTGTTCCTGGAGCACCCTGTCTAACAACATTACTTATTGACAAAAGGCACATTCATGCAAGAATTCATGTACAATTATCAAACCAAAAACTAATATATTTTAATATCAAGAATAACAAGAGATTTATTGATTTTAAATACAAGGGGCTATTTAAAGGTTGATTCACACAAAATGTACAGACAGAGGGTATAGAGCAGCTTTCATAATGTTAAACCAATCTAGAATATGTGTTTACATCCCACAAGTCTAATAAATCCTGAAGAGAATGTTAACTAAAGCAGTGCAAAAGGAAATGTGTGTGACTCAAGTGTACAACTGTGTGTGACCTGAATTAATGTGATGGATCAATAAGTTGTTCCTGGAGCACCCTGTCTAACAACATTACTTATTGACAAAAGGCACATTCATGCAATAATTCATGTACAATTATCAAACCAAAAACTAATATATTTTAATATCAAGAATAACAAGAGATTTATTGATTTTAAATACAAGGGGCTATTTAAAGGTTGATTCACACAAAATGTACAGACAGAGGGTATAGAGCAGCTTTCATAATGTGAGGACTACAGGCCAAGCACTTTATTGATTGGTTTGACATCAGCTGTTGGTGGCAGGGAGCAAAAGCATGCTTCAAGACAATTGAGTCAACAAACCAATCACTCATAACAATTGAAATCAACAAACCAATCACTCATCACAATTGAGTCAACAAAACCAATCACTCATAACATTAAAATTTGAGTCAACATAACCAAACACTCATAACAATTGAGTCAACAAAACCAATCACTCATAACAATTGAGTCAACAAAACCTATCACTCAAAACAATTGAGTCAACAAAACCTATCACTCATAACAATTGAGTCAACAAAACCTATCACTCATAACAATTGAGTCAACAAAACCAATCACTTATAACAATTGAGTCAACAAAACCAATCATTCATAACAATTTGAGTAAAAAAAACCAATACTCATAACAATTGAGTCAACAAAACCAATCACTTATAACATTTGAGTCAACAAAACCAATCAATCATAACATTTGAGTCAACAAAACCAATCACTCATAACAATTGACTCAACACAACCAATCACTCATAACAATTGACTCAACACAACCAATCACTCATAACAATTGAGTCAACAAAACCAATCACTTATTACATTTGAGTCAACAAAATAAATCAATCATAACATTTGAGTCAACACAACCAATCACTCATAACAATTGACTCAACACAACCAATCACTCATAACAATTGACTCAACACAACCAATAACTCATAACAATTGAGTCAACAAACCAATCCCTCATAACAATTGAGTCAACAAACCAATCCCTCATAACAATTGAGTCAACAAACCAATCACTCATAACAATTGCGCCAACAAAGCAATCACTCATAACAATTGAGTCAACAAGTATCACTCATGACAATTGAATGAACAAAATCAATCACTCAAAATAATTAATTCAACAAACCAATCACTCATAACAATTGAATTGAGTCAACAAACAAATCACTCATAACAATTAAATGAACAAAATCAATCACTCAAAATAATTGAGCTAATAAACCAATCACTCAAAACAATTGAGCTAATAAACCAATCACTCAAAATAATTGAGCTAATAAACCAATCACTCAAAATAATTGAGCTAATAAACCAATCACTCAAAACAATTGAGCTAATAAACCAATCACTCATAACATGACACTGTATAGTGAGACAACTTAACTAGACATATACATATTGAACTTAAGGGGTTTGGGGCTATTCATATTTCACTTCAGAAAAAGAAATACCAAAACATAGATATAGAATCATAGACTGCTAAAGCAAAACTTACATCAATAAATTTGACTTAAGGTTTAAAAAGTCGATTTTGAAGAACCCTATTGTTTATATTTTACCCACAACTTGTTTTATTTCTTAGTTACAAACTGTCAATTGTTGATGTGGCCATGGCATAAAATGGGAGATAACCATGGCTAGGACAAAGTTACTGTCAAGATGATCATAGGTACCACAGAGTCCAGTAGGCCTCAATAGTCAAGATGATCATAGGTACCAAAGAGCCCAGCAGGCCTCAATAAGTCAATAGGAAATTGTTTGTCTTTGTCCATATAAAATAGGGAGACTTGAGGAAATCCATTTAAGTCCGCCAGGCAGTAGGTTGGATCTAAAGGTTTTATGACTTGATCAACAACAAGTACCAAGTCAAGTGTCATTAAAAGGGAATTGGGGCGCAGGGTGTTGGGGCGTGGGGGGGGGGGACAGAGTAGAGCAAATGTGGAAAAGGGGTGTAGGGGTGGGTGGGGCATGTGTTTACCCATTTGCCGACTCAGTAAGAAGTTGTACTGACACAGGACTAGAGAATATCAGGCAAGATAGGAAGAAGGGGAAAAGGAGTGTGAATGTGCAGCAATATGTAATCATTCTCTCCACAACAGGTAAATGTCAAAGAGCAATATAAGGGGCTCGAAATTAAGTATTCAATCATCCTCGTATATATGTAGAAGAAAAAAAAGGAAACAAATAAACATATAGTTATGAGTTTCACACAAATGTCAATGCGTAAAGAGCTAAAGGTAAAAAAAAAAAAGGACAAACACAAGAAGGGCCCTAATGGCACCTCTCCAGATTGGAAGAAAAAATAAAACGTACAGTTTTAAAAGAAACTGTGTTTATGTGTGTGTCGGATAAGGAGGGTAACTTAACTGCCACGTACGGTCTTTCCTATTGTCTCGCTTCCGTGTTGACAGAATGCAGGAGCACAGCGTCAGAGCATGTTTGTGTGGGTTTTTTGTGTTATTTTTTTTTTAACTTTACTTTTATGATGTTGTTGAAAAATAAAGACCCAGCAAAAAAAAACAAAAAAAAACAAACAAAAAAACAAAACAAACACGAGATTAAAAAAAAAAGAAAGAAGAAAGTTTCCAAAGCAAACAAGTTAAATAAGCAGAAGAAAAAAATGTTTCCGCGAAGCAAAAGGTTGTGTCTAGGGGAAAGTGCATCCTGCATGGGGGGGGGGGGGGGAATGGTACTATTTGCGAAACTAATTAGTGCAGTACTAATGTTTCACTCCCTGAGGTGAAAAGGAAAAACAGCTCGTTTAGTGGAAAAAAAATAATAATAAAAAATACAAACTCCACCCCAAACCCCTCATTCTTTATTTTGTTTCGAAACTCTCCACACACACAAAAACGACAAAGGAACGCAACTATTTACAGACATAAAGGTCATAGTATGGCCTTAAAATATATGACAGATTACAATCATATAAAGGTCATTGTCATACAACAGGACGGATTCCAATCATATAAAGGTAATTGTCATAAAAATTATGATGGATTGCACTCATATAATAGTCATTGTCATACAATATGACGGATTGCAGTCATAAAAAGGCCACAGCCACAAAATTATGCCGAATTCTAATCTTCAAGGCAGTTCAAGTCTTTTCTACAGGAAATTGAGTGTCAGAGAAGGATACATTTTTAGGCTGCCCGGACGCTGATTGAATTAGAAATGTTCCTATGACATGCTATTATCAAAAGGTTACCGACCATTGCTAATAAAAAAAAATTAAGTGCATCAATTTATTTGACCAACACATTATTATTATTATGACCAAGTTCAAATAACGAGCGTAAACTCTATATATAGTCAAGTGACAGATCAAACCTGATAACAAAAATAGAGATTAAAAAAAAAAAATTACACGAGACAGAAGGGTGGGGTGGAGGGGTTGAATATGCCACCGTTGTATCAGAGCAATCATTTAGTTCATTACAAGTGTTATGATTGAAGCATTCCAGTCTTGGACGTGTTCATGTGTGTCGTATTACTAGTCGGTAATGACAACACGCCCACTTTTACGTAACGTACTTTATCGTGTTTGTAGGGCTGTGGTGGCGTTTTCTTTTGCTGCCGATATGCTTTCAGTCGTTTGTGTGTGTGTGTGGGGGTATGGAGGGGGGGGGGGGGTAGATATTGTAATTTTGTTGTTTAGGAGGGTTTAAAATGTTTGTCGAGAAACTTTTAATGACTGGAAAGATATCTCTACCAACGTGCGATATAATATACTTTGAGTTGTGCATTTTTCACATGTCAAAATGACATTTTGTTTTTAAATATTAGTTTTGAGTTTGAGCCTTCTCTGGAGTAGACAGTAACTAAAGGGCGTCCACGTGTAACAATAGCCTCGACACACACGCCCAGACACACCATGGTTCAGCCTCGGGCTAGTCCCTCCCCCATTCCCCAAAACATATGCACGCTAATTGGGAGGAGGGAAACACCCCACCATGTTGACAATTTCGAGCACCAAGAAGAAACTGACCAGCGGCTTCTAGTAGTTTTCACAGTTAACTGTGGGAGCAACACCGGCGACCGAGAACAAGAGAGAAAACCTTGCCATCGTCACGTCTCTGGGTGTCGTGGTGGTACAAAAAAACAACAACCCGTAGGCTTTGTGACTAACAATACAAACGTAACAAACTGAGTATATAAACAAACAAAAACAGATACTTCTCGTAGACAGCTATTATCTCCCCTAATAACGCCCCCTTTCATGTCCACAGAGAAAAGTATAATAGGAATTTAAGGTGTGTGTACATTAAAGAGTACAGAGAATGTAAGTGTTATGTAAATCTCTAACAAACAACAAAAAAAAAAAGCCTTTTGTCACCAAAAGGTGAAAGTAAAAAAGTGGTTGGTATTAGCGGTCTTTGGATTCAAGTCACATTAATAGTAGACACAAATTAAATTATAAGCTTAGACGCATGCACGACAACCAACGCCTCCTCCTTTTTCTCTCTTCCAAATCCGTGGATTTTTATTTATAGATTATATTCATTTTTTTAAATTAAATTAATTCTTAACACAGTTAGCAGAGTTGTAAAAACAAATATAGCATACACTTTGTTAGAGTTTAAAAATTATATTTCCTATTTTATGTATTTCTTTTAACCCTTACAGTCCCGGGCGCGTATATAGCGGAACTGGAGGCAACAAAGATAGAAGTAGGTCGGTACGGGAATGGTTAATATTCATTTATGACAGTTTTATGCTGATCTGAACTGTAATAATAAAAACATTTCACTACAATTGTTTTTGAACACACTTCATCATTGTTTTGACTTTTTTTTTACTATCCGCCGGCGCTGTGTTCGTTTTTAAACTTTAATTCTTAAGAATAAATTTACTTGCTGCCCATTGGCATACACATTAGACATATGAAACTTAAAAACTTAGAAATAATTACTCTCATAATGATAATTATATAAAATATTTGGTTCTCCACAGTTTTGGGCAGGGATGGGCAACCTTTTGATAATATTGTGCCAAAGTTGGTTACATTTCTTAATCATTCAGCGTGCCAAGAGTCTAATATGTATACAACTCTACATATCATATCTTGTAGGAAATACTTGAATTGACTTTGGGGGAAGGGGGGGGGGAGATTTCGGGTGCCACAGATAATCGCTCTACGTGCCAAGTATGGCACGCGTTGGCACGCGTGTCGTAGGTTGCCGACCCCTGGTTTAGGGTATAATCGTGCATCAGTTCAGAATTATCTTGCACCCACTTCCCCAAACGACTTTACATTTTGAGCCCACCCTTGCCTCCGCCTTAACTTGCACTATTCGCCCAACCCCACCCGCCCCCTCCACATTGAACCTCTGATTACGCCACTGCTTAAGAGAATGTGACTGAATCTTCACTAACTGTTATAGAGACTAACGAAGCCACTGCTATCACATAGAAGGTCACGAGACCAAGAACTTGTAGTGATGTTTTTTTTCCCCAGATTAAAACCAATTTTCACAAGTTTTTAATTCACCTTAAATCAGAAGTTTGTCAGGAATAATTTGCATCTAATAAAAAAAAACGTGTGTTTATATGTGTTTTGTTTTTTTTAAAGATTTGCTTTAATAATCTGTTAATTAACGAGATTAATCACATAAATTAACGAGATTAATCACAAAAATTAACGAGATTAATCACATTATTTAACAAGATTAACACAGGTACTCATTTCAATTTAAAAAAAAAAGAGAAAAGCACACAAGACAACAAATAAAAAAACCAAATGTGAAAAAAATTTTTTTTTACAAATTTAAAGCAAGTCAGAACATTTTAAAAGCCTACAAATAAAGAGGGGAAATGTTAATAATTTACGGTGCATTAATAAATAAAAATAGAAGAGTTTTATTTGACTTTTTTTTTAAAGCATGGTTTAGAACTAAAAAAAATATAATACTAATATTTTTACTTTTACATGTATAGAGAGTTCTACATTATTTGACACATCTGTGACTGTAGATTGATTGGGCAAGATCAATAAACATGAGATGTGCTCATTTTAAAATAGATACCAAAAACAGCTGTAGCCCCTGAATCGCAAGTATAGTCAAATACACAGTAAGGTAAAACAACCTTATCAACTAGTCATAGATAAAACTTCTACATGCCAAACACCATTAATATAGCAACTATTCATAGTTATATCTTTAACATCCAAAGAACCATCAACTTATATAATTTGACCACAGCTAAATCCCCCTTATGTCCAACACAGTGAACTTATTCCGCTAATCATTTATGGTTAAATCCTTTACATGCTTAATCTTCCATATATGCGTTTTTTTTTATTTAAAAAAACAAAAACAACTATGATTGTGCATGAATACCATATATACTTTAAAAATATATAGGCAAACAAACTAAATGTAAAAAATACCCCCCCTTCCCACCTCCTTCTCCCATCAATGCCACCCATCACCTCAATCATAAACACAGCATATAAACTAACCCTTGCATATGTAAGTATTGAGAGCTAAACTGTGGAAGGAGGGGGGTCAGTGAACAGGGTGATATGTACCACGAAGAGAAGACAAAGAAACTCAGAGAGATAATGTTAACACCCAACTGATGTTACTCACACTCAAAAGATGATTTCATTGTTTTTTTAATGACCGGTGGAGCAGCATTCACCAGTTACTGTGGCCATGACAGACAAAGGGATGTGAGGCCAGCACAATGCCGAATGCCCAGCCGCCTTTACTTTACACCAACTAGTGTCAGGTACCCATCAGAGCTGGGTAGACTCATGGGCACCCTCAAGTCCTGTGAAAAATATCCTAGCCCGCACCAATATTCGAACCCAGAAACTTCAGACCACCAGTCGAATGAGCTGCCACTGAGCCCCCTACATCAGCCATAACTTGTGTGATATATTATATCTTACCATACATCAATATCTGTATTATGTACCCGTTTATGTGCTAAGAGTGAATAATATCTTTTTGTGACACCCAAAGGCAAACTGCACAGAGGATGACCAAAAGCAGACATGACAAAAGAATAGTTTTGCACTGGGTTTTTTTTTTACAAAAAAAAAAGACATACTTACAGTTTCTAATGTCCGATATGAAAACAGCAAGACCTCGCATGCCATCTCCTTTAACTGTCGGCATCCTTTGTTTTTCTTCTTCGCACCCTCAGCTAAGAAACAAATTTGAGATTAAAACTATAACATATTGAAATGTAATTCAGTAATTGATCAGCTGTTATTAAATACCTCCTTACTAAAGTGTTTGAAGATATTTGGAGAGAAATTTATTTAACAAGCATTGTCTCCCCCCCCCCCACACACACACACACATCCCCACCAGAGTAGTTAAAAAAGCAGAAGCAGTTTTGACTCTTGGCATTGAATACAATGTGGTTGTGAAGGCAGCACAAGATATGCTTTACCAAAACCAAAGTCAGACACCCCAGAACATAGTAGACTGTGTGCCACCCTTGAAACCCAGAGAAAAGAAAAAATATTCACTCTTGCCGCTACATCCCTGAACCCTAATTGGTAGAGAATACTATAAAATATATAGGCCTACATTTTTTAAATCACCAACAAAAACAAATTTAAAAAAACACACTGTTCAGTGTGTACATTGCACTGTTTGTTTCATACATGTCAAAATAGAGTTTGTTTTTTCTTTTTCAAAAACCAATTAATATAAATCCTTTGTAGAAACTATTTATATTATATGTCCATCCTACCTAATTGCTGATCACAGATAACATTTTCCCACCAACCCCCATGACATCACAGAGCTGGGAAAACCAAAATGGTGCAGTATTTTAAACTATAAATCAAAATTATAAAAGGGGAACAGTAAAAGAACATTCTTAGTTTGAAAGGGATTTAATAAATTGATTTGTGAACATTCAACATAGTTCTTTAAAAATCATTTTTTTACCTAGGCCCAACGCAATCAAAGCTTTTTTTACAGCTTTATTATGAATGAAACCCTAAGTGTTACATTTCAAAATAAGCAGAAATAAAAGCGTATCTACAATATGCTACTAGAAAATTTTTAAATTCTAGAATAAAAGTGATAGTAAAGGTGAAAGTAAGAATGTTGTTTTAGAAACAAAGACAAACAAATAAGAAATATTCAACTTACAATCTAATATCTCCGAAAATAATAATCCGAATAAAAAAGAAACTTCGCGATTCTATTCAGAATTCTATTAGAAACACTCGCTTCAAATTTCATTCATTTTTGTTCACAAATAACAAAGATACAAACACAAAAAATAAACACAAGTACAGTAACAATACTGAGGGAAAAAAATGAAAAATCAAACTAGACATCGCAAAAAATCACTTTTAAACACAAAAAAAAACAGGTTTTCCAGTTAATATTTACATTTGAAAAGAACGAATACGGAAGCAGACGATTCAAAACAAGGAAGTTAGTTTATTATTTCTTAATCTTGGATTAGATTTGGACAAAATAAATATATAAGGGTTTCTGAGCCGCAAAATGTGGCTCGTGGTCTTGCGGCACGGCTGGCTTGAGCCGCAAAATGCGGCTCATGGTAGTTAAAGAGTTAAATTGCTTGTTTACTTCTTAAGACTTAAAGGTACAAGATTTCTTTACAACTTGGAAGGTTTTGAAAGCTTTAAAACAGATCATTTCAGTTTTGTTGGAATTTGGAATAAAATCATTTCATTGTGGTGTCTTACAATTTTTTTCTGGAAAACAATATTTCAAAACCATGTTTGATTTGCACAAAACAATTTAACATCATTTTTTTTAAATCCTGACTCTCACTTTCCATATAAGCATAGACAACACCAAACCAAATGTAAGGCAACAATTAACTTGTACTTCAGAGGTATAAACTGTTGTTTTTTTCACTAATGCTGAAAGTTCCAAACAGACAGACCAATAAACGTGTCTGGGTTTTTATTCATATATTATATAAATATCTTTTTAATTTATGCAACATTCTATATTATAAATATTAGCCTAAACCTAAACTCTAAATTCACGATGATTTATTTTTTTAGTCCTTTTGATCAAAGATTCAAGATTTGAGCAGGTTCTAATTTATAACAGTCAGGACTCATTCATTCACTTGTAAAGCTTAGCCGCTTAGCCTATTCAAAATTTTTCTAGGAATGTGTCAATTACTTTAGCAAGCAATCAAATATATGACTTTCTGTGACGCACGTTTTTTGGAATACATTTTTATTTTATATTAAGGAACACGGAATCACGGAAATGACTTGTAAAACATTAACATTATTTCCATACATTAAATGTAAACCATGCTTAAATGTTAAAAATGTAAGTTGAAAATGACACATTTTAAGCACTAAGAAAATATACTTCTCTTCTATTCAACTCCATCAATATTTGCAGGTAACTAGTACTAGTGACTAGTGTCTTAGTCAGCCAATAGTCAATACAATAGGCCTCTAGATACTAGGCCTATGGTCCATAGGCCTACTTCTATTTCTATTATAATAGTGATCTAATAACACACTAAAAGTAATAGGCCTAAGGCCTAAGTGAAAAACCTAATATTAATTAGACTTTTACTTTAGTGAGTAATTAAAGTTGATGTGAGTAAAAAAAAAAAGTAAAAACTGTTTGAACAAATCAAGAACCAGACAGACTACTTTAGTTTTAGAAACTAACAAGTAGCCTATTTTTATAAATTTGAAAAGCACTTTGAAATTTAAACTAGACAAATCATGAATCGTTTTTTATAACTTGGATTTTTATATTTAACTAATATTTATTAATATAAATATAACACCTAAAGGCTTCACACATTATATAGGCCTAGACTTCTATATATTTATATTTTATTTTAAATTATATGATTTATATGATCATATATTATTTATAGTTATATATAATATATAGGCCCTATATTATATATATATTATATATTGCATAGCTAGCCTATTCATGATTTATGGTCCCATGCCATGGATTTGATATATTAAACAATATATTATAATTTGATTTTGATGCATGGAAAATTCAGCCAAACATTAACCTTCTTTATAATAATTACAAATGTAACAATACATTCGACTAGGCCTATATATCCATTTATAATATGGCCCTACATAATAGGCCTCCTACATTTAATATAAAGTGGGTGGATGCTCCAAGACACGAAGAGGTGTTTACAATGATAGAGCTAGTGCCTAGGACTGAAAGATGTGTAAGTGTAGGTCACTACTAGACAGACTAGACTTACTAGTGAAATGCCATTTGTCCTAAGGATGTGTTTAATTTCAATGGATTTAGGGTAAATATATTAAAATTAAATTCATGAAAACAAACCTTTCGCTAACAGAGAATGTCATCCAATAAATCAGTACTTCCGGAGAATGCAAGAAATATACACCAGTCGGCTAAATTATATTATCTACAAATGGCCGCCATTAAAATACTCATCAGGAACGAGGCAAAAGAACCACCCACCAACATAATTGTAATTTAAAATTACTATAAAAAAAACTAATAATAAAAATATAAACTAAATTTAATAAAATGTAATGAATTTTTTAATATATTATTTTTACATTTTAAAACTGAATATTTTATTAGAAATATGTAAAATTTATATTACGAAACTAACCTAGATCTAAATCTTTTTATGCTCATTCTTTTGAATCACAGAAAGGTAGACAATCCAAAAAAATTGCTGCACTAGATCTAGTTAAAAAAAAAGTGGTTTATCTTTTATTTTAGTTTTAATATTGCATTGGTCCAGAGCTTCGACCTTGTGTATGATGGCCATAAGAATGTCTTGGAACTTAAAACAATATTAGAAATCAATTGGGGCTAAAGTTATCCAATTTTACGTTAAATTGTTACAACATTTTATTGTTGGCATCCGTCCGTCTCGAGAGACGATGGTGTAGCTTCATGGGTGAGGTGTCCAGCTGCACCGCCGAGAATGGCTGTGTAGACCAACTCGGGAGTGGCAATCCCTGCCGCACTTGAGCCATTTGAAGGCGGATGGCTTTTGTAGTAGGTGTTTCCGCCTCGCTCTCCTCTGAATGGCAGTCTCATTTCGCCCAGTTTCTGCGCAGGATGTGCCACGCCTGACTGCGAGCCTCCAGGTTGGTCGGTCAGCGGCTTGACATTCCCATGTGTCGAGGTCAATGGAGCTCTTGATCAAGTCCCTTTTACAAAGGTCTTTGAAGTGCAATTTCGGGCGCCCTGTCTTCCTATGACCTTCTACCAGTTCTCCGTAGAGGAGGTCTTTGGGAATGCGGCCTGCATTCATTCTCCTTACATGGCCGAGCCACCTGAGGCATTTCTCGCTGAGCATAGCATGAAGGCTGCTCATGTTGGCTCTCTCTAGCACCTCTGTATTGGAGACCTTATCCTGCCACTGGATCTGCAGTATGCGCCGTAGGCACCTCACGTGGAGGCTGTTTAGCTTCCTTTCGTGCCTCGCGTAGGTGGTCCATGACTCACAGCCATACAGAAGAGTGCTGAGTACACAGGCGTGGTAGACGCGCAGTCTGGTCCTCTCGATGAGGCTGGAATTGTCCCACACTCGCTGTTTCAGTTTGGCCATTTTATAATTTTATAATCGTACAAATAATATATATCTATTTGTATTTTGCCTATCAATTAAAGAATATATTAAAGTAAAGAACATATTATTATAAACTCTCTGTATTTAATTCTAGCAAAATGGTAGGCCTAGGCTAGGCTATAGGCCTATCCAAAGAAGGTGCCGTCACTGTAGCTACAGAGTATATGATATAGGCATATTAAGTTACTAAAAAAGTAAGTTAGGCCTACCATTAAGTAGGCCCAGGCCTGCGATAAACATATACTTATTCCTACTAGGGGATTGTGTTAAGCACAATGCCCGCAGTCGCCTTTACTTTACCGCAACTAAGGTATTTATATTTCCATCAGAGCTGGGTAGACTGAAACATATATAATATCCTATTATAGCCATCACCAGGATTCGAACCCAAGACCTCCGGTAGTTCTACGCCAGCCGCTCGGCCAACTTGTCCCATGCAATGGTGTTCTAATGCGTCTCACATATCCCGCCCTTATAGTTCAATTGCTTAGAATTTTAATTATATTAAGGTTTCAACTTCATAGCTATAGTAGGCCTTATATACATCGGTTGGGAGGAAGCATAATGGACTCAGCTATCCCGTCTCACGAACAACCCGTGTGCCTGAATGCCTTTTATATAGTATAGGCTTTGTGCTAGCGGGTGACATTGCAGGAATACGGGCATGGAATGTGTTGCCTGAACAAACCAGGAAAACCAGTAACTCAGCATCATTTAAAACGTTAATAAAGATGCAAGAGTCAGGACTGAGTTGTGCTGAGGTGGGGCTGGCCTATATGGTCCGATCTCCGCCATCCACAGAGTTCTCCAAACGGCCATGACACTCAGTTGTGCATTTATAGTTTTTTTCAGATTCTGGGAATACTCTGTGGAATTGTCACATCCCAGGCCCATTCACAACTTTACACCCATGCTACAAACACCAGAGCCCCACAGCAGGAGCCGCGCAAAACCTCTATCCAGGGTAGTGCAATTTGGACCTATGTCAAACAGCACCACTAAGCGGGGGCGGGGGGGGGGTTACAAGTTTTACGTGCCCTGGTTATAACCAATGCACAACCCACTTAGTCGCCTTTTACGACATGCAAGTGGGACTTAGCAGTGGGGTTATTCTTTCACCTGGTCATTTCCAGGACCCCGATACCCACACGGGGGGTCTATAATATATAAGATAATAGCCACCACGACACTAATCCTAGGGGAATCCGCAGTTGACTTATAAGCTGGACTGTAGAGACCGTTACAGCCCATGTAGGGCTTTGACCTGATCCACCACCTCCTTCCATTCCGGCTGATCCATGGCGTTGCAATAATTTTGTGAAATATGTTTGAAATGGTTCTCTCAGTGATTGACATGCTACTAATCTAAATAATATTAAAGATATGCAAATGTAATTAATTAATTGGTTATTTATATAGCGCCTCACTCCATGATAATGCAAGCATTCTCAGCGCGCTCATAAAAACGAAACGACAATAACACTCTAAAATAGTTTTAAACAAGTTTTGCCGATGGAGGCATGAAACGACAATAACATTCTAAAATAGTTTTAAACTAAGTTTTTTGACGATGGAGGTGTAGCTACTTAATTTGATCAACTTAGTTGAAAAGAAATGTCTTTAAATTCTTCTTGAATGCCTTGAATTCTACTTTGGCACACTGTTATCACAGGGTTGCCGGTCCCTGAGACCATAAAAATATAATTATTACCAATAATCTACAGGTCCAGCTAAATTGCGTCTAAACATTCGGTAGGCTAAATGTATAGAAAATATTTGATTATAAATGGCTGCAATAGTAACAGTCGTATAATCAGATTTTAAGAGGATGTGCAAAGGGACATAAATAAATTTAAATTAACTCTTTTATGTAATTCCACAGCTATTTCCCTTTTATCTTTTAGAAAATATTTGTTTATAAATGGCTGCAATAGTTACAGTCGTGTAATCCGATTTTAAGAGGATGTGCAAAGGGACATAACGAACATTAAATTAACTCTTTTATGTACTTCCACAGTTATTTCCCTTTCATGTATAGAACATATTTTTTTATAAATGGCTGCCCTAGTAACAGTCGTAAAATCAGATTTTAACCCTTCCTGTACTGACATACTTCTATCTATGCTGCCTTCAGTTCCGCTATATACGCGCCCGGGACTGTAAGGGTTAAGAGGATGTGCAAAGGGACATAACTAAATTTAAATTAACTCTTTTAAGTAATTCCACAGCTATTTCCCTTTATTTAGAGAAAATAATTGTTTATAAATTGCTGCAATAATAGTCGTAAAACCAGATTTTAAGAGTATGTGCAAATGGACATAAATTTAGATTTAGCCCTTTCAGTAATTCCACAGTTATTTCCCTTCTATTAATAAGCATTAGCCCTCATTTCCTTACCGCTGTTTCAATACACCAATAATTTGATTGGTTAAACACACACATATAGCTCTCTCTCTCTCTCTATATATATATATATATATATATATATATATATACCTAAGCTTATATCTGTAGGCTATATATAGATATTGAAATATAGATTAGACAAAAACTTTACGTATGTGTTCGTTTGAGTAAATTGATATAGAATTGAAAAAAAAAAGGTCCAGGGGTTGACAACCTACGGGACGCGTGCCAGACTTGGCATCAGGTCGATTTTCAATGGCACGCGCAACACCCCAAAAAGCAATAATTTCTGTCTCTTCTACAAAAAAAATTGACCTCTAGAACAGGATGACTGTAGGCTGGTGGCACGCCGAATGAATTAGAAATCCTACTTTGGCACTCTATTATCAAAAGGTTGCCGACCCCTGGTCTACGGTGTCTTGGATTTTTTTTTTTGGTAGGTTATTATGCTGCAACGTTGACCGTTCCCATCCACTCTTTCCTCTTGCAAGGCAGGGCAGTATAAAAGCAAATGCTCGACCGTCTCTTCTGCTTCAAAGCAATGTCGACACCGCGAATCGAAATTGGGACTAAAACTGAACCATACCAGCTTGCGCCGCCTGATTGTTGCCATAACGGTTTCTTCTGGGCCCGAAATTGGGGATATTATGTCCCAGACATACTCATTAGTCCCATGTTCTAGGTAGGAGATTCGAAGGATCTTTCATATGCATTTATTTCCGAATGCCTTCAACTTGTTTTCAGTGGTTGCTAGCAGTCAAACATCTGATACCACAAGATTAAAAGACAAAGTGTGAAAAATATGTCAAGCATTAAATTCTAACTTAAAAGCAGAGCGTAATAATCTAGTAAAATACCAAGAAATAAAAATAAAACTGCTCTTGTTCCCCAAGCAAGAACAAAATGCTATACATTAAGTTTCTTCACGAGTGGCTGCAAGGAATGGGTTTCATGAACAAACCTAAAAAACGAAACAATTTAAAACCGTAATGAAAAATGTAAGACTATATATGGGACGCGGTGGCCAAGTGGCAGTGTGTTCGGCTGGCGTACCGAAGGTCCTGGTTTCGAATTCTGGTGAAGGCTATGATTTGTTCCCGGGTCTGGAGGGTGTCCCTGAGTCTACCCAGCTCTGATAGGTACCTGACTTTAGTTGGGGTAAAGTAAAGGTGGCTGGGCATTGTGCTGACCACACAATCCCCTAGTATGTCACCAGAAACTGCTGAACGCTGCCTCACCGGCCCAATGGATCAATTTGGTCTGATAGGATACTTTACCTTTTTTTTTTACCTATGCAAATACGGAAAAGCGTAGGGCGCAAAAATCTTCTGTATAAATAGAAGGAGCGTATTCAATGTATAAATAGAAGGAGCGTATTCAATGTATAAATAGAAGGAGCGTATTCAATGTATAAATAGAAGGAGCGTATTCAATGTATAAATAGAAGGAGCGTATTCAATGTATAAATAGAAGGAACGTATTCAATGTATAAATAGAAGGAACGTATTCAATGTATAAATAGAAGGAACGTATTCAATGTATAAATAGAAGGAGCGTATTCAATGTATAAATAGAAGGAGCGTATTCAATGTATAAATAGAAGGAGCGTATTCAATGTATAAATAGAAGGAACGTATTCAATGTATAAATAGAAGGAACGTATTCAATGTATAAATAGAAGGAACGTATTCAATGTATAAATAGAAGGAGCGTATTCAATGTATAAATAGAAGGAGCGTATTCAATGTATAAATAGAAGGAGCGTATTCAATGTATAAGATGGGACTATTTCGATATACATCTAGACTAGACTAGTCCTGTTTACGCACAATTGACTTCTGATATTTTTGTCTGTATTACTTATGTATGCAATCCTGTGCTTAGCTACCGCTAATATTATAGAGTTGCAACAATGTTCCACTATTATGTAGACTTGTTTCGTCCGTGACGATATCAAAAAGATCATCCCTTAGGCTACGTATGTGTTATGATCTAATTCGCCACAATAACAAACAAGTGAAGTGGCTATGGTTAATGTGTTTTTTTTTTTTATGCATTACAAAACATAACATAAAAATTAAAAAAACAGCAGAAATAAAGAGAGAAAAAAAAAACGTCCCCTATAACCTGCTTGCTAAATATATAATGGCCAAAAGAAACTTTTGATCTAATTAATATACAGACAGTGTTAAAATCTTAGCGTCTCAGCATTGGCCCGCTTTATTGGTGAGCTGACGTAAGAGAAACGGTTCCCGTGCTTAGATCAGTGGACAAATTCTAGTGTTGCGAAATACTTAGCTCTGTCGACGTCACTCCATAGACTTCTAGAATTCTGAATGCTTATAAAACCGTGGGAGTGTGGGAGTGTGGGAGTGTGGGAGTGTGAGAGTGTGGGGAGGTTTCATGTAGATAATGGATAGGGGTTAAGATATAAATAAAAATGATTATTCTTACTCTGTCGCAATAGCATAATGTTCACGGGTCATTGCAGTTGGAAACATTCCACCGAGAGCGAACACCCCCCCTCCCTCCTCCATCCACTGAGGTGTTCAGACTTTATACAAAAACACGGTGTTGATATCTGACTTGCCTAGTATCTATATCATATATGTTACAGACGCTCCTTCTAGATTCTATACAGAAGATTAAGTGCGTCCTTCGTTTATCCGTGGTTTGAGTCTAGTCTTCCATTTTGATTATTGTTTTTCTTTTTAAATAATGTTAAGTTACTGACTTGTCCAGGCAACCCATTCCATGCCCGGATGCCATTCGCACAAATTTCTATATAGCCTTCGTAACAATAAAAAAAAACACCGCTTAGACAGAAGACTGGTTGAAATCATAAACATTATCTTATCTTATATATTACAGACGCTCCTTCGATAAAGAAGATTATAGCATCCTACGCTCATCCGTGGTCCGAGTCTAGTCTTGCATCTGTATTAATGTTTTAAATGATGTTAAGTTATTGGTTTTCCTGGTTTGATACAAACACAATTATTTTATTACTTTCTCACGGGCAGGCAATGGATCCTGCGAATAATTCACACTCTAGAAACGGCTGCTAAACGATGAATAATTATAAATTGAATTTTTATAAATTGAATGTTTATAAATTGAATGATTATAAATTGAATGATTATAAATTGAATGATTATAATCTTAAATTGAATGATTATAATCTTAAATTGAATGATTATAATCTTAAATTGAATGATTATAAATTGAATGATTATAAATTGAATGATTATAAATTGAATGATTATAATCTTAAATTGAATGATTATAAATTGAATGATTATAAATTGAATGATTATAAATTGAATGATTATAAATTGAATGATTATAATCTTAAATTGAATGATTATAAATTGAATGATTATAAATTGAATGATTATAAATTGAATTATTATAAATTGAATGATTATAAATTGAATGATTATAAATTGAATGAATATAAATTGAATGTTTATTATCAGCAGTATTGAATCCATCAGTTTTGAATGTCGTTAATTAAAGGTTGCGAACAAGCAGCATACATTCGTCTTGCTTTATATAGGCTAACATATACATAACTATACATTTTACAGACGTTCCCCCTAGATAGAAGATTAAGACGTCCACTGGGCCCGAAACTCCTGCAGGGCGACAGCGATTGGTCGGCGGCAGGGATAGAACCCGGGTCGTTGTGTTGACAGTCCGATGAACTAACATCATGGCCAGCTATAGGCCTAATATATTGAAAGACTTTTTATTAACCCTTGAGAAAGTAAAAAAAAAAAGTAAAGTATCCCGTCGGATCCAATTGACATTGAGTCCGGTAACGCAGCGCTCCTCAGTTTCTGTGGCCACGTCAAACTAGGGGATTGTGTGGCCAGCACAATGTGTACTTGTGTTCAATTCTAATGTGTCTGATTTCATTCAGTTTTCAGGCTGAGCGGTTTTTGTTTGCTTGTTTTTTGTTTTCTTTTGTTGTTGAATTGTTATGTAGATTATTATAAAATTGTGTGGGTATGCCAACGAACACATTCAGTCGAGCCCCACCCCCCTCCGCTTTTTTCCCCCGTACGCATCCATTCGCAAAAATCTTCCAAAGTCAATACCTTATCGCTCCCCTTATATATAATATTATGGGATGGCCTAAAAAGACATCATAAGGCCTACAAAGAGAGAGAGAGAGAGAGACAGTAAAAATGCAGACTGAAATCAAAATAATTGGGGAGGGATGGTACCAGAGACGTATTTAGGCACACACATACCAAAACACAGGCTAACACAGCAATGTTGGAAGGCAGGGACGAGACAACGAGCCCCCCCCCCCCCCCCCCCCATTAATTTAGCTCTTGGCATCAGAGCCCCCCACAATCCTTAATATAACGGCCCTGGATGGTACGTTGTGTTAAGAAAATATACAGAAATTAAAATCATCAAAATTTAAAATATGTGAATTGGTATTTGTTTTGATTGTTAAAAAAGGAAACGTAAAATAAGACACAGTGCGATGAACTAACATCATGGCCAGCTATAGGCCTAATATATCAAAAGACTTTTTATTAACCCTTGAGAAAGTAAAAAAAAAAGTAAAGTATCCCGTCGGACCAAATTGATATTGAGTTCGGTAACGCAAAAGAACTTCCTAAAATAAAAACTTCCTAACTAAGAAAATAAAAACGAATCGATGAACCAGTGTAGCAGTCGTGACCTAGTTAGAGGAAATAATATAAATATATCTCGGTTGACCTAGCAAAATAGGGTGTGTAGTCAAGTGGAAAGTGACACATAGCTACTAGGTCAGTGACACAATTAATTACTATTTTACCCTAATGCGTGTTTCCATCCATCCATCTTTTTTTCTTTTTTTTTATTCTGTCTTGTTATCTTTCTTATTATTTTTTCCAATTGAATACCGATCGATCTATCCATGTAGGCCTATGTGTGTGTGTATCGCTCTCTCTCTCTCTTTATATATAATTATATATATTATATATATATATATATATATATATATATAGGCCTATATATATATATATATAGTATCCATTCATCTATCCATTTATCCAGCTAGCTATCTATATTATTTTAATTGAGTTCTTGCTATTGTACCTCGACATCTTTGCAGTGTGCCAAGATGTCGCTTTATCTAGGCCACATATCCTGTCACCAGAAGGGCCGCTATAGTCTTACCATCGTATTTATAAATACTAACAACCATTATTAACCTAATTAGTCTCTCTTGCATTGACTTCCGTATGTGTACATGCCCCAGAACTAAGTGTCAACTAACACAAACCCGTGTTTTCATGTGCTGAATTTGCAAAATCCCAATAATTATTACGGCATACATTGTGGACTTGGAAGGGGGGGGGGCGGGGGGGGGGGGGGGCGGGGGGGGGGGCGCAATTACACCTGTATAGCCCCTTTTCAAAATGTCCATGCCCGCCCCAATAATGATTGAAGTTGGACCTCATCCAACTATCTAGTAGGGATGAACGCAGACCGCAGTTCTAAAAGCAGCCCACCCGATCGGTTTCCCGAAGCAATGTGTTACTTGTAGGTATAGACCTATGTCAATTTGTATAATGAACAAGACTTTACCCCTCCCCCTTTTTTTGTATTGTTTTTATTGTTTAACCCCTCAGCACACCCCTCTCCCCAACACATTCCATCACCATCTTTATAAATATCAAGTTACACTGAATGCCAAAGTTTCTGCCTAAGACTCAACCCCCCTCCCCCCTCCCTCCCCATCTTTACTCTTACATCAAGCTACCTAGATAACGTGTTCTTATTTATTCATTTTTAATTCAGTAGGCCTATAGGTCAAACCCATTGCAGTATGGGAGAGAGAGAAAAAACAAACAGCTTGCTTGTTGCATTGATGTAGTGTTACGGTGAAGTCACTTAAGTGGAACAGGGTAGATCTGTTATCTTCCAGGAGGCCGCGCGTTTAATGGTGTATTATGTTGGAAGGGCCGCGCGTAACAGTACTGCAAGTATAACGACTAACGACCCCTTTGTAGTTCCGTAGGCGTGGTGTGTTGACGTCGCAACGCAGCTGGCTGGGCCACTGTAACGACCTTATTAAAGGCTTCACACATGACAGTGGTTTCGCTTTTTAATGTTACCACCGAGTTGCTAAGATTTAAACACCTTAATTCCGTTATAATATAATGAGTTATACTATAACATTTATGGAGTAAATTGACGCCTGTACAACGAGTCTATAATACTGCTGTTCGTTCACATATATTTTTTTTTACCAGGCCGAATTAAAGGTAAGGATTTTGTTTACTTGGATATAGACAACACAATAATCCTAATAGAATAGAAAGATAGAAAGATAAGAGAATTAAATAGGAAACATTCACTCGTATTTTTTATTCCATATACAAGTAGAACTACTAGTTAATTTTTTTGTTCGGTCTTTGATAAGCGTATGACACAAAACTATTTTGTATAGAAAGAGCGTCTATCGTTTATATCAGTTTAAGATAAGATGTTATTTGTTTGTTGTTGTTTATTTTAAGTTAAGAATGTAAGGGTTTCTATATTCATACATTATAAACACGGGTGGATAAAAAAGAAAAGATAAAATAATTGTTTTGGCATATCGTGTACACAAACAGTAAATATTCAATGCAGTGTGCACGCGTTTGACTGGCGTACCGAAGGTCCTGGGTTCGAATCCTGGTGAAGGCTAGATTAGCCTAAATATAAGTGCTATAAGTTACAGGACATTGTATATTATGACCTTTGTTGCGGTTGGCTGATAAACACAGTCAAGGCTTCTCTTTTTTTATATAAATCTGTGGATTTGTTTACATGTATAGCTTACTTTCTTAGATTGCGAATGTATGTAGTTTTCTACCTTTCGAATTTACATACATTAATACCTGTCGCCCTGTCGCAATACCTACATTCATGATTGGTGTCTATATGCACATATACACGTAGGCTGTATATAGGCCTTGATACTTGATATATAGCTATATATATATATATATATATAGGCCTACGCACAGAGCTGCACAAATGTTCACTACCTATGTATAACATTGGGACACGTTATCCCGATTTAGATAGACTTAAACTGACTAAACAGGAAATTTTAAATATTGTGGATATTTACACTTTACACATCATTCTGTAAAATTACTTTTAATGTTGATATTATAGATCTTTTTCCACTTTTAAGATTACTTTGACAGAAACTAACTTATAATCAAAAAAAGTATTTAAAATAAACTTTATTCCTATTTCATTGTTCAAATAGTGGGAAGTCTAATATGATTGTTGCTTGTCAAAATACAGTCAAACCTCGGTTTACGTAGACTTCGGTTTTCGTCGGTTTGGGTTTTCGTCTTTTTTTTTTTAAATTTTATTTTGTTGTAGATTGCCTCAGTTTTTGTCGATTCTGACGTTGGCCAAAGATAATTTAACCTTCCTTTTAAAACATGAATGTCTGCAACCTCTGTCACTGTTCATCCACACTTCAAGGAATGCCTGTATATATCCATTTTAATTTTGCAAACATTTTTTAAAATATAGTTTTTTTGTGTTAAACACCATATTTGATCTCTATAAAAATATATTTTGGATTTTTTTCATTTTGCATTGTATAGATCTAGATCGAATAAATTGGATTTACATTGAAGAGGCCTAATATTAAAAATAATTGCTGCAGTTTACGTCTATTTTTCCCAAAAAATATTCATCTATATAAAACAGAGGTTTGACTGTAATGTAATATACTCAGAGTCATCAAGACTACTTGAAAAATGGGTTGGCAAAAATGTAAAAAAGACAAACACTACAAAACTTAAAAGTGAAAAGGGAAAACTTTAAAACCGTAAACACTCATTGAACACCTGTCTACTGCGTTTTTTTGTTGCATAGTGTATTGAATACACCAACCCAATGGCAAATCATATATCTATTGAAGCACATTTCCAGTTGCTTATAAAAAGAGTCATTGACACTGCCTTTAGGGAAACACAAGGGTCAATAGAAATTTTCGTAAGCCAATCCAGCGAACACAAGACCTATATTCTTCCTCGCATAATATAAATAGAGCTTTTTAAATTTTAAAATCCATACATTCAGAATGATCGTATATTCATTGAACCGTGCAGTTTTTATGACTCATTTATGAGTCATTGATATGATTGTAAATTAAAGACTTGTGGTTACATTTAAACAAGTGCAGTATTTTCTCTGACAAAAAAAAGCTAAGGAATTATTTTTTTTACCGAGTATTAGAGGCCGATCAAAATTTGGTTTCGGTTTCGGCGCAGAAAGTAGGCAAATGCCCCCCCCCCCCCCCCAATTACTTACTTACTTACTTACGACCGTCAACCCCTGTCGGAGTATGGGCCACCAACAACAGTTCTCTAGATTCTCCTAACCTGGACCATACTCTCTAGCTGTCTCCAGTTGAAACCCATCTTGGTGGTTTCGGCTTCCATGTCAAATGGGCCCCAATTAACTAACAAAAATTGTATACGCTGGCTTCTATGTTTAAAATGTAATTTAGATTGAAAATACTATAATTAATTTGAATAAATGTATACATTTTACATTTCAAATTGACTTTGACTCTCATCGGCGTAGCTGCGGTTGGGGGGGGGGGGGGTAACAAGGTGCCTCCAATCGGAGCATTTCAACAATATCTATTTTTTGTTATTTTTTTTCTCATAAAAATATTTAATTAATCTAATTTTACGTTTCACTATTGATAATATGATAGAATGATAGTTGCTGAATTGTTTAGTGGAAAATTGTGCACCACTTGTAAATTATAGCCTTCTATTTCTACCGTACGTTCACTATTCCCTCTTGCATTGCCCACCCCGCGCATTTTATACATAGTGACCTTCCCTGTTCCCAATACCTCTCCTACCTTGCACTATTTGTCACCTCCAACTTAATGGAATCCACATACTGCTGAAGTGATTGAACATTTAATCAAAACCGTAGGCTTCGTAAAAAAAAAAATAATTCACAAATTTTAATATAAGATGTACAAAAGCTAAAATACTACATAGCAGTGTCATAGCACACGTTAGACCTATACTGCAATTCGCATCTATGTAATGGATCCATCAACTAAAGATAAAAAAAAAAGAAAACTAGAACAAAATCAAGGAAAGAGCTGAAAGTTACTTTACTAGTAAATTGTCAAAACTGGCAAAGGTAAAACAACAATAGTTAAATCAATTTTAAAAAAAAGAGTCACATAACGTCTCTTTATTTTTTTTTTTAAGTTTATGTATTACGCCTAGTACGCCTAAGTACTCTTTCTTCCCGAGTGGCATTCGGGCATGGAATGGGTTGCCTGAACAAACCAGGAAAACCAGTAGGCCTAACTTAACATCATTTAAAACATTAATAAAAATGCAAGACTAGACTCGGACCATGGATGAGCGTAGGACGCAATAATCTTCTTTATAGAAGGAGCGTCTGTAATGTATAAGATAAGATAAGAAATAAATCCTTTGCTATTTGGCTACAACAATGAATATAGGTAGGCCTAAATAGAGAAACAGGACAAATTGTTTAAATTAATAAACAATCAAAATTTCAAAATATTAAATATATTGGCTTTTATCAATGTACAAACATAAATCTTACAATTAAACGAATTTAAGTAAAAGATTACATTAATTAGTTGAAAAGAGATGATTAGGTATTAAAATAGTTGTTTCCACTGTTTAAAGATTAAAATTATCTTTGTCTAAAAGTAATGACGTCCATTGTATTTATCTTTGCCAGTTTAAAAGAACAAAGTTAAATATCTTTTGAAATTCCAGTCTATATTTTGAAAACATTGTATAGTAAATGAAAATATTGAAACTTGAATTGGCACAACAAAGGAAGATGGAGGCAAGCGAGAATATATTACGTAATCTCCAGTTAGAACCGACAAGACTAAAACCTGGCTAGGCAAAGGTCAAAACATTGAAAAGAACAGTTGGTGTGAGAGAGATGATAAAATAGCAGGCCATCACCACGACCAGTCTAATGGCTATTTTATCTCTCTGAGAGACCAGGTCGGACTGATTATTGTTCTTAACGGACTTTCCATCGCGACATCTTCTGAAGCTTGGAAATCAAAATAGTCGTCAGGATGCAGACCAGAATAAATGATGTTATTAATAGAACAGAGAATGTAAGAGCAACAGGCGCTTGAATGTAGGACCAGTCATATCGGTAATTGACACCAATGAGAGTTTTATTCAAGCAAGGAAAAAACCTATAGTCTAAATACACATCTGCGTGCATTGGAATTTCAACAGATATGAGTAAAAGATACATTGCTGCTATGGTTATTCCAGAAGTTCTCGTGTTGACGATTTGTTTTATTTTTAGAGGCAGCGCGATGCAAAGATATCTTTCGGAAGTCATGAAGACATTCAAGCCAGGCTTTTATTGCAATCGTGGCCAGATAAAATGAGCCGAAGACTACCACCGCCCGAGTCGGATCAATGAATTCTGGCATTAAAGTATTAAAGATCATTGGATAGGTAAAGGTAGAGACAGCGAAGCTGAACAGTGCAATCCCTCCGTCAACTACAGCCATGCCCATCAACGCTATGTAGGTGTGTGAGTTCAGCCATTATTTTATGAAGACAATCATGCTTAGAATGTTGGTCATAACTCCGAAAACACTGATCACCAGCAATAGAAATTTAATGATGAGAATTATTGTCTTCGATTCGTCACTCAGAGATATGTATGTGAGATCTACTAGATCTGGTTCGATGTTCCCAATAGATGCATTTGGAACGACAAAAAGCATTAAGACGTATACGTTTGCCTCTTTGCAGATTTGTAACGTCTGCGCAGTAGATCTCAATAAATAAACCTTTATACAGGCCCAAACGTAATTCTTATAGTGTATTAAATGTTGACATAAACTGTCTGCAATGATAAGTATATTTTTCATCCTTTAGTAAAGTTGGCCAAGTATGTTTTTATAAAGAAGAACAAATACTTCACTTTCTGACTTAACTATCATCGGCATTTTAAGGTATACTATGTTTATCTCTAAGGACGATCACAGAAGATACAAAAACATTATAGTTTCCTCTAAATGAGAATTCTAATAAAAAATGGGCCATCTTTGTTCATATTAACATTTTGTTAGCTACAATTTATTTTCTCTTTATCGCGTATCATGAATAAGGTTTGATTGACCTCTAATTATAACAGAAGGGAAGACATTTTGTTTTAAAGAAATGAAGTTTATTATTGAAATACGCGTGCATGCTGTCATGAAATTAGAGGACATTATTTTGGTTTACATCCTTATTAAAGAATAAAATAAAGACAAGCAAATAATTTTACAGAGCTTTGCTACTGCTGCTTCGTAACCAAAAATTAGACTTAAAAATTTCCTTTATGACTCATCGCAATTCATTCTCTAGAAAACATTAAAGAACTTTTTTTGTCTAAACATTGCAATTAGATTTTTTTTATACGATTAAAAACTTTATTGATTTTTTTATGGAATACCTCAGACAAAAAAAAATGTAGATAATAGTAAGGTCGTACAAGGAATCATAACCCGTTAAAAAGAAAATCCTTCAACCTATAATATTTGATTACCTTGCTCAGGAAAAATTTCCATCGACCGCCAGTCTTGTCTCATGGAATCTACAGTGAGAATCGGGGGTGGCTGGATCGTAAACGAATAGTAAGAAATCTTGCCACAGAGTGTCAGAACGTCTGATACTTTATATCATTGTAACACTGTATAGGACAATGTATTTCTAAACATACAATTCAATTACTATTTTAGCAGTATTTATTTATTGTTATTCAACATCGCCATGATTTATAGTGCAAAGATAAATTAAAGGTACTTTGGCTACTAGACTATATAGAATGGTACGATTATAATACTTTAACTACTATAGGCCTATACAATGCTAAGCTTATAAAATACTTCAACTACTATATAGAATGGTAAGGTTAAAATACTTTAACTACTATATAGAATGGTGAGCTTATAATACTTTAACGTAACGTATCACAAACGTATTTTACGATGACCAGGATATTTTATGCTTCTGCTTCGTGACCCACTTTCAATTAATATGGTTTTTGTTTTCAAAACCTATTTTTGATTTTAGAAATCCGATTTTAACCTGGTTTTCGGTTTTCCCTCTCCCGAATGTCCTTTTTGTGTTTCATTTATTATGTATGCAATAGTAACAATAGTTATTATTTAGTTGCGTTTGACAAGTTATCTGCATTACATAGTAATATAACTAATTATTAGCTTGTGCTATTCTATAATGTATAAGATAGGAATATACGATTAATAAATGTAGCTATTGTGATTCGATAATAAATGCGAAACCAGGATAGACTGTTGACAATTTTGACTGGTGCCCAGTACCTCGTTAATCCTTTATCTTGTTCATCTCATAATCCCACTCACCCGACCCCTTTTACCCCCCCCCCTCCCCCCACACCTCCCACCTTACCCACCCCCATAAAAATAAATACTTTTTCTTATTTGCGTCGGCGGAAGTAAACTGGCTGATAATGGCAGTGATAAGAACAGTCAAACATTGAAACACACACACACCAAAAAAAACAACAACATCGATTTCTAGAGCAAACGAAATTTTGTGCAAGAAAGCCACCGAGCCCCCAAGTTACGAAGCATTTCATTTTAGATAATCAGTCAAATCTACTGGTTAAGATAAAATACACGGGGGTGGTTTCGTTTAGATTTGCGCCAAAGAAAAGCGAGAAGCCCCACGTTCAAATATTTTTCTTGCTTGTTTGCTTATTACGTACATAGCCAACATGCTTGTGACTTTCATTTTAAAACAACAATAATATGTCTTCGGCAAACAGGTATCAATTAACGAGGCAGAAGAAGATGGGCAAAAAGAAGAGTGCCGTAACAAGCCAGCCAACAAATGAACAAAGTAAGTCTACAATTATTTTTATATCTTATCTTCTTATCTTTTACATTATCAGACGCTCCTTCTATAAAAGAGATTATTGTGTCCTAGGCTCATCCGCGGTTTGAGTCAAAGTTCTGCATTTCTATTAGTGTTTTAAATGATGTTAAGTTACTGGTTTTCATGGCCTCCTGTTCGGGCAACCCATTCCATGCCAGGATGCCACTCGGGAAGAAAGAGTAGGCTACTTATATGCATTTGTTCTCACATAAGGGATAAGGAAAGTGGTTTTGTCATTATGGTTATCTGAGCATTGTAACAGATTGTTATTCTGTTGTATTTCTAAATAAGAATTTAATGTCTTTTATATTATTCCAACTTTACTCTTTGCCCTTCTGTCCTCTAGTGTTTCTTTGTTTAGTGATTTAACTATTGGTGTTACTCTTGTCAGTTATCTGAGTTGTCTCTTAATGAGGCTTGACCATTTCAAATGGAAGTGATCATGCACTTCCGGTGCCATTTCCCCGCCATTTTCGTAAACAAAAAACATGCTTTTGCATCAAGCAACTAGTGTGGGATTATAAATGGGTGATTCTTCACGTCTGACATTCACAATCCATCGTTTTCTTTCGGCAACATCTTTTGTAATAACAAGGGTACATAGTTAAACACGCATGCAATTGTGAAATATTGTTATACTTTAAAAAAAATACAAGCATATGATAGTTATGTACGTTAGTAAACAGTTGTTATCACGGATTAAAATACACACTCTATTCCATGCCCGGAGGTAAATAGCATAGGAAGTAACAAAGCGACAGATCCCATTCACTTAGTTGCACTGATTTGAAAGGGAACAATACATTACCTATTTTTAAAGTATATTCCGCGTGCCATTGAAAATCGCTCTGCGTGCTAAGTCTGGTACGCTTGCCGTAGATTGACGACCCTTGAGTGTAGGTGATAACTATGTTTGTGGGTCACGAAGTAGAATTATATTTTTGTAAAGAGCCCAGTCACGGGAAAAAGTTTAAGAAACGCTGCTTCAATTGTTCCAATACTTAAGAAGTTGTAAGCATCAGGTTTATAGTATACAATCTACTATGATAGACAAACATGTAATCAAGAAATAAACATTCAACTGTAATTTTTAGTAATTCTATAATTTCTTTCATAACCAGTACCAAGGATGCCATTTCCTGGACAGTTACAAGGCTGCCCTCCAGGTCTGGAATATATGGCCTGCGTGGATCAGCTCATATGTAAACAGGAAGTCAGCTTGATGGAAGGTACGTGCTTTCATCATTTTAACTGATCTTTCCCCCCCCCCCCTCTCTCTCTCTCTCTCTCTCTGTTTCTCACTGTATCTGTCCCTTGCTCTGTCTTTCCCCCGTTTCGACTTGAACTCACGTTGACCTAATTTAATAGGCTATAATATAGGTCTGTGCACAGAATAGGTTATATTTCTTTTCTGTGTGCCTATATCACTGATCTATAAAAAGAATGAATTGCGCCTTCTTAATAAATTGGTGTGAGGAAAGTGAAGAAAAACACTGATCTATAGAAGAAAGGAAAAACTAAAAATTTCTACTGCACTTACCGATATAAACAAAATTGTGACTAAAACTTACTGTGCCTCTGATCTATAAATAGATCGGAGCGGAATCTATGTTGCTGCCATGTTACACAATATGCAAATGGATTGTTGCTGTCAAGCTACTGACTTCTTATTAATAATCTAAAACTAACAATAATACGATCAAAAGAAAACAAATACCAAACAATAAAAAAAGTTAATAATAAAAAAAGTAGACAGCAATATTTTGCAGTACGGAAAAACCCGGACCCGAACACACACTAAATTTGAAAGCATTTCAAAGGGACATCATTTGGAAACTGCGCCCATTGTATAACCTTAACATACGGTGATTAGTAATAGGTCTAAGTTTATTTAAAAAAAAATATTAAAGAATTAAGCAATAGATCTATTGTTAAAAAAACAACAACTTTATTTTGGAGGACGTTTCCAATTTATACATTTAACTTTTAACCTGATTAGTCAAACGGCTTAGGAGAATATAGAGCAGAAAGAAACATCTAAATAAATAAACAAACGGTAATTATATATATTGATCAGTGACAGTATAAACCAAATGGTGGAAAATTCCTCAAGAATGTTACTTCCGAGCCTAATCCATTCTTTTTAGAGATCAGTGACCTATATGTATGAAAAATAGAATTTGGCATCATCATAATATCTAATAATGTTTGCATCCGACTAGACATAGTTTGCTACACCATTTTTGGCATAAATCTGGCTTCGAACCCCAGAGCTACGGAATGGCCATCCAGAACATGGTGTCTCTAAACTCTAAACCACCGAGTCCTGACCCTGAACGGATACTCGTAGGACGCAAATCGACATAGTTGGCCACACCCTTTGTGTACAATGTGCTCTTAATGTTTTTATTTCTTATGAAGGATAAATCCGTGTTTTACCAGATTCTGTGGGACAACTGCAAGCAAAAGTATTGTGTTGCAAACAAAATATTCATCAACTTTTATACACCACCCCCCACACACTGAACAAAGCGGGGTGCCCATTAAGATATGTGGCCCCAAGAGCCCCTCCGAAAAATGATACCGGCGTAGCCTTTTCTTCTATAGCAGAATTTGAACCCGGGATCTTCGGATTTACAAAGCAACGCTCTGGCAATGAACCTTAATAAGATTAAAACATATGGAACTGCAGAGTAGATCGACATTTTATGCAGGGCTGATAAGTTAAAAACTGTAACGATAAACAACTGTTCAGTTGTCTGCCCTTGCGTGTTTTCCTCTCGGCTGATTAATAAAGTTTTTACGATTTAGCCCCCCCCCCCCCCTCCCTTTTAAGCCTCGTTTTCTTTAGCACACGGGCTTACGCCGACACAAACTAAGACAATATTTTAAAACTCTCTAAATACGATCACAAGCCGACCTCCCCCCCCCCCCGCCCCCATCTCCCTCCTCTCTCAACTTCATGTGTCAACATTCCAACTGTTTACCCAGCCACGTACTCTTTCCACACTTGGTCTGAGGTCATAGTTCACGAAAACCACACATAGTTACTTTTAAAAGAGAAGGCCAAACTTAGAACACATGATTTATCATGCAATGCCACACATACAGCGGCGGAGCTAACCAGGTGTGGGTGCTCAATGGTGGCGCCACCACTGTATAACCTTGACCTGAAGACGTAGTGCCGAACCAGGGATTGCGGGCGTGGGTGGTTGGTAGTGATCTTAACCCTTCCCGTACCGACCTACTTCTATCTATGCTGCCTTCAGTTCCGCTATATACGCGCCCGGGACTTTAAGGGTTAAATTATTGAATCAAGTCATACCCGCAATGGCCAGAGCGTGTATAATCGGGCTCCAAAAGAATCGAGAAGTCAATTAGACCAAGAATCCTTAACTCTTTCTATACGTTTTGCCATACTGTATGCCGTAACGTTATGGCTCGGCTTGACTTTACGTATGGAAAGAGTTAACAGGACCCTAGGGCGAATTGATCCACCCGTTTGTCAGCATATGCTTGTTACCTGTCTCAATATCTGGCCATTGTACGGCGATAACTGGCTTAATATCTTACCATGACCGAATGCTAAATTATTCAGTATGTGCGAAATTAGGGGTCGGCAACCTACGGATCGCATGTTAGACAGCAAGCGGAGCGATTTTCAATGGCACGCGGAAAACCTTCAATAGGGCAATTCAAGTTTCTCTTTTAAAAAAATAAGAAATTGAGTACTAGAGCAAAATGATTCTTAATTATGTTGGCACGCTGTATGAAATAAAAAGTCCTACTTTGGGACACATTAATCACTAGACCCGGACCACGGATGAGCGTAGGACGCAATAATCTTCTTTATAGAAGGAGTGTCTGTAATGTATAAGATAAAAGGTTGCCGACGCTCGTGGTTCTAAATGATAAATGGTTCACTATATCTATGATGATATATGATGAACGGCAAATTGATTCGCAACTCAGAGCTGTTCACTATATCTACGATGATATATGATGAACGGCAAATTGATTCGCAACTCAGAGCTGTTCACTATATCTATGATGATATATGATGAACGGCAAATTGATTCGCAACTCAGAGCTGTTCACTATATCTATGATGATATATGATGAACGGCAAATTGATTCGCAACTCAGAGCTGTTCACTATATCTATGATGATATATGATGAACGGCAAATTGATTCGCAACTCAGAGCTGTTCACTATATCTACGATGATATATGATGAACGGCAAATTGATTCGCAACTCAGAGCTGTTCACTATATCTATGATGATACATGATGAACGGCAAATTGATTCGCAACTCAGAGCTGTTCACTATATCTATGATGATACATGATGAACGGCACATTGATTCGCAACTCAGAGCTGTTCACTATATCTATGATGATACATGATGAACGGCAAATTGATTCGCAACTCAGAGCTGTTCACTATATCTATGATGATACATGATGAACGGCAAATTGATTCGCAACTCAGAGCTGTTCACTATATCTATGATGATACATGATGAACGGCAAATTGATTCGCAACTCAGAGCTGTTCACTATATCTATGATGATACATGATGAACGGCAAATTGATTCGCAACTCAGAGCTGTTCACTATATCTATGATGATACATGATGAACGGCAAATTGATTCGCAACTCAGAGCTGTTCACTATATCTATGATGATACATGATGAACGGCAAATTGATTCGCAACTCAGAGCGATTCACTATATCTATGATGATACATGATGAACGGCAAATTGATTCGCAAATCAGAGCGGTTCACTATATCTATGATGATGCATGATGAACGGCAAATTGATTCGCAACTCAGAGCTGTTCACTATATCTATGATGATGCATGATGAACGGCAAATTGATTCGCAACTCAGAGCTGTTCACTATATCTATGATGATGCATGATGAACGGCAAATTGATTCGCAACTCAGAGCTGTTCACTATATCTATGATGATGCATGATGAACGGCAAATTGATTCGCAACTCAGAGCTGTTCACTATATCTATGATGATACATGATGAACGGCAAATTGATTCGCAACTCAGAGCTGTTCACTATATCTATGATGATACATGATGAACGGCAAATTGATTCGCAACTCAGAGCTGTTCACTATATCTATGATGATACATGATGAACGGCAAATTGATTCGCAACTCAGAGCTGTTCACTATATCTATGATGATACATGATGAACGGCAAATTGATTCGCAACTCAGAGCTGTTCACTATATCTATGATGATACATGATGAACGGCAAATTGATTCGCAACTCAGAGCTGTTCACTATATCTATGATGATACATGATGAACGGCAAATTGATTCGCAACTCAGAGCTGTTCACTATATCTATGATGATACATGATGAACGGCAAATTGATTCGCAACTCAGAGCTGTTCACTATATCTATGATGATACATGATGAACGGCAAATTGATTCGCAACTCAGAGCTGTTCACTATATCTATGATGATACATGATGAACGGCAAATTGATTCGCAACTCAGAGCTGTTCACTATATCTATGATGATACATGATGAACGGCAAATTGATTCGCAACTCAGAGCTGTTCACTATATCTATGATGATACATTATGAACGGCAAATTGATTCGCAACTCAGAGCTGTTCACTATACCTATGATGATACATGATGAACGGCAAATTGATTCGCAACTCAGAGCTGTTCACTATACCTATGATGATACATGATGAACGGCAAATTGATTCGCAACTCAGAGCTGTTCACTATATCTATGATGATACATGATGAACCGCAAATTGATTCGCAACTCAGAGCTGTTCACTATATCTATGATGATACATGATGAACGGCAAATTGATTCGCAACTCAGAGCTGTTCACTATATCTATGATGATACATGATGAACGGCAAATTGATTCGCAACTCAGAGCTGTTCACTATATCTATGATGATACATGATGAACGGCAAATTGATTCGCAACTCAGAGCTGTTCACTATATCTATGATGATACATGATGAACGGCAAATTGATTCGCAACTCAGAGCTGTTCACTATATCTATGATGATACATGATGAACGGCAAATTGATTCGCAACTCAGAGCTGTTCACTATATCTATGATGATACATGATGAACGGCAAATTGATTCGCAACTCAGAGCTGTTCACTATATCTACGATGATATATGATGAACGGCAAATTGATTCGCAACTCAGAGCTGTTCACTATATCTATGATGATACATGATGAACGGCACATTGATTCGCAACTCAGAGCTGTTCACTATATCTATGATGATACATGATGAACGGCACATTGATTCGCAACTCAGAGCTGTTCACTATATCTATGATGATACATGATGAACGGCAAATTGATTCGCAACTCAGAGCTGTTCACTATATCTATGATGATACATGATGAACGGCAAATTGATTCGCAACTCAGAACTGTTCACTATATCTATGATGATACATGATGAACGGCAAATTGATTCGCAACTCAGAGCTGTTCACTATATCTATGATGATACATGATGAACGGCAAATTGATTCGCAACTCAGAGCTGTTCACTATATCTATGATGATACATGATGAACGGCAAATTGATTCGCAACTCAGAGCTGTTCACTATATCTATGATGATACATGATGAACGGCAAATTGATTCGCAACTCAGAGCGATTCACTATATCTATGATGATACATGATGAACGGCAAATTGATTCGTAAATCAGAGCGGTTCACTATATCTATGATGATGCATGATGAACGGCAAATTGATTCGCAAATCAGAGCGGTTCACTATATCTATGATGATGCATGATGAACGGCAAATTGATTCGCAACTCAGAGCTGTTCACTATATCTATGATGATGCATGATGAACGGCAAATTGATTCGCAACTCAGAGCTGTTCACTATATCTATGATGATGCATGATGAACGGCAAATTGATTCGCAACTCAGAGCTGTTCACTATATCTATGATGATGCATGATGAACGGCAAATTGATTCGCAACTCAGAGCTGTTCACTATATCTATGATGATACATGATGAACGGCAAATTGATTCGCAACTCAGAGCTGTTCACTATATCTATGATGGTACATGATGAACGGCAAATTGATTCGCAACTCAGAGCTGTTCACTATATCTATGATGATACATGATGAACGGCAAATTGATTCGCAACTCAGAGCTGTTCACTATATCTATGATGATACATGATGAACGGCAAATTGATTCGCAACTCAGAGCTGTTCACTATATCTATGATGATACATGATGAACGGCAAATTGATTCGCAACTCAGAGCTGTTCACTATATCTATGATGATACATGATGAACGGCAAATTGATTCGCAACTCAGAGCTGTTCACTATATCTATGATGATACATGATGAACGGCAAATTGATTCGCAACTCAGAGCTGTTCACTATATCTATGATGATACATGATGAACGGCAAATTGATTCGCAACTCAGAGCTGTTCACTATATCTATGATGATACATGATGAACGGCAAATTGATTCGCAACTCAGAGCTGTTCACTATATCTATGATGATACATGATGAACGGCAAATTGATTCGCAACTCAGAGCTGTTCACTATATCTATGATGATACATTATGAACGGCAAATTGATTCGCAACTCAGAGCTGTTCACTATACCTATGATGATACATGATGAACGGCAAATTGATTCGCAACTCAGAGCTGTTCACTATACCTATGATGATACATGATGAACGGCAAATTGATTCGCAACTCAGAGCTGTTCACTATATCTATGATGATACATGATGAACCGCAAATTGATTCGCAACTCAGAGCTGTTCACTATATCTATGATGATACATGATGAACGGCAAATTGATTCGCAACTCAGAGCTGTTCACTATATCTATGATGATACATGATGAACGGCAAATTGATTCGCAACTCAGAGCTGTTCACTATATCTATGATGATACATGATGAACGGCAAATTGATTCGCAACTCAGAGCTGTTCACTATATCTATGATGATACATGATGAACGGCAAATTGATTCGCAACTCAGAGCTGTTCACTATATCTATGATGATACATGATGAACGGCAAATTGATTCGCAACTCAGAGCTGTTCACTATATCTATGATGATACATGATGAACGGCAAATTGATTCGCAACTCAGAGCTGTTCACTATATCTATGATGATATATGATGAACGGCAAATTGATTCGCAACCCAGAGTTGTTCACTATATCTACGATGATATATGATGAACGGCAAATTGATTCGCAACTCAGAGCTGTTCACTATATCTATGATGATACATGATGAACGGCAAATTGATTCGCAACTCAGAGCTGTTCACTATATCTATGATGATACATGATGAACGGCAAATTGATTCGCAACTCAGAGCTGTTCACTATATCTATGATGATACATGATGAACGGCAAATTGATTCGCAACTCAGAGCTGTTCACTATATCTATGATGATACATGATGAACGGCAAATTGATTCGCAACTCAGATCTGAGTAAGAAGAAAACAGCGGCAATGCCATAGCGACTATGTCGATCATTAGTGCTAAAGAATCAGCGTTCACCATGCTACATTTAACTGTCAAGTATCTATCGAAGCTGGATAGACGCAGGGACAAACACTAGTCACTTGGAAAAACTGCTCTAAGACTTAGTCTAGATTTGAACCTGAGACAACCGTAATAGGAATCAGAACGCGCTACCACTAGACCATCTATTCTACAAATGAACTACGACAAAGATCAGATTTGGCACGCAGAGCGATTTTCAACGACACGCGGGCGACCCATAAGAAGACTTTTAAAATCTTTTCTGCAAGTATAGAGCAGTGTGACTTTTAGTCTGTTGGCACGGTGAATAAATTAGAAATCCCGCTTCGGCACACTAATATCAGAAGGTTGCCGACCCCTGAACAACGAAATGAACTATTATAAATAAAATTTAAATAAACTAACCCATAAAAACTAAGTTTATATTATACTCCCTTTCTTTGTAAACTAAGTTTATATTTCATTTATATTTTGATAGATTAAAATAAATATAAGTAATATCATGCCTTGTGAATTTCTACACAAAAATTTTGCGCATCCTTTTTTTTTTCTAGCTTTGGCCCGCAAAAACCATAAAAAGATAAATCGCTTTGTTTCGGCTACATTTTGTCGTTTTCAATCTATTTATTTCGTAAAAACGAACATATCCGAAAAGTTTATTTACTTCCGTCTTTTCCGGTAGAGGCAGCCAAGTTTTATGGGAAATATTTTCTTCGATTCGCAAATTGGTCGAAGCTGTGCTTGACTATTCCAAAGGCTATGATGCTGAAAATTTGAGAGAATGTATTGTTAGTGGGGAAAAGTCTGCTGCCCAAGTTTCATCTTGATTGGACGACGGGAAGTGGTCGAATAATCGATGCAAAGTTTTGCAAGCAGACAATCAGACAATCAGACAGACAGCGCAAGTTAATAGAAAGGGAGTAATAAGACTAACCCATAAAAACTAAGTTTTTATTATGCTCCCTTTCTTTGTAAACTAAGTTTATATTTGATTTATATTCTGATAGATTAAAATAAATATAAGTGATATCATAGACTATAATATACATGGGCCGCTTGCTTTAGTTTTTTATGCTATTATCTTCTTTTTTTTTGCAATTCCCGATTCTAAATGAAGTAATTGTTATACAACTTCCGTTTTATTAAATCGCACCTTTTTCGACTAAAAATAAATGAATAGGGCGTTTGCAATCACGTGACAAAAAGCACGTGATTTGTGTTTACTTTCTGTAATGGTGTACAAGTAATAATGGCCGCTGTATTAATAAAGTTTCATATAGGCTCGAGCTTTTTTTTAAATGATGTGTTGTGTTTTAAGTCTTATTAAGATTTAAGCTGTATTATGTATGTGAAATAAAATAGACTATTTTATTATTATCATAGACATAGATCATAGACGATGTGAGCCTATTAGTGACTTGACTAGATAGCCTATTAACCAACACTATCACTTGACATCGTAGCCTAGCCTACGAAACCTTAAAAGTGTAGGCCTATAAAGTGAAATTGAAAGTGTAAATAGGTCTAGCCGGCCCTAGCCTAATCTTATTAATCAATTAATCTACAGTACTACTATTTACCTCCTTATTTTTGAGTAGGAAAGCCAATATTCAGATGTGAATTTTGCATGATAAAGAAGTACTTTACTTTCACCACGTTACATTTGTACCTCAAGTGGGTTCTTATATTTAAACAAAAACGTCACTAAAAATAGAGTAAAAACCTAAGCCACGCCCACTGAGAACGCTCTATACTTGTAGGCCTATTAATCCTATTATCATTGACTATAATAAGATGGACCGCCTGCTCTATTTTTAGAGCTTATGATCTTTTTCCGTGCGCACACAACATAAATGTTTCCGCTCTGTACAACTTTCGATTTTAATTTTTCATTTAGAAAATCATAGCGATTAAATAAAACGGAACTTGTATATCAATAACTTTATTTCCTGTATAGCAATTACGTTATTTAGAATCGGGAATTCCGAACATCAGTGATTCAAGTCATCATATAGCAGAAATACTAAAGCAAGCAGTCCATGTATATTATAGTCTATGGTGATATCATACCTTATGAATTGCCACACTCAAATTTTGCGCATCCTTTTTTTTTCTTTCTAGTTTTTGCCCGCATAAAAACATAAATAGATAACTCGCTTTGTTTCGGCTACATTGTGTCGTTTTCATTCTATTTATTTCGTAAAAACGAACACATCCGAAAAGTTTATTTACTGTCGTTTCTTCCGGTAGAGGCAGCCATGTTTGACGTAAAATACTTTCCTCGATTCGCAAATCGGTCTAATGAATTCGTAACTATTCCAAACGCTATGATGTTGAAAATTTGATAGAATGTATTGTTAGTCGGGACAAGTCTGCTGGCCAAGTTTCGGCTCGATTGGACGACGGGAAGTGGTTGAAAAATCGATGCAAAGCTTTGCAAGCAGACAGTCAGACACTCAGACAGACAGAGCAAGTTGAAAGAAAGGGAGTAAAAATAGGCTTAATGTAATTGTTTTAACTTTTCTTTAAATTAAAACAATGATACCTTGTTGACACGGAAACATTGGAATAAATACTAACTAGAAAAATTTTCAAACTTATACATTGAAAAATACACTTTAAAAAAAAAATCTTTTGAAATCTGCAGTGTTTGCTGGGGTAGAGTTCCCGAACAGATACAGAGTTTTCAATACACTGAATCAACAAGCTTACTGGGCGTTGGAAGGTAAGACAAATTAGATCAATAGACCAAGATTAGAACATGTCTAACTGTAGATCTGTCAAGATTCTATATAGACCGAGGCACTACTCATGATACTGCCAATTCAATTTATAGGGAAATTTATTACATAAATATTTTTTAACCGATTCTTTATGTAGTCAATCTTTCAATTCATTTATCTGTTCAAATTTGTTTGCGTTCTTACCTGAATATCAGTCGTCGATATAATATTATATCAACTTACTAATGTACGTATTATATATATATATATTGTCGCGTGCGAAATCAGCTACTGACGTTAGATGATATTTTTAGTAATGTATTATTATATATTATTTTGATTCATATCCATCTTGGATCTCACAAGGTTGTATAAGAATTTATATTGATGTTATTGAATTAGTTTTGATGTTTATTTGACTCGTCGCGATATGAATCTTTTGTGTATAAAGTGATTTAGATAAACTGTACCTTAATATATAGGAAATCCACAATCCTGTTTGAAATTGAACACAATTTTATTCTAACAAGTTGAGATGATAAAATATAACAATACCACAGAATACATGTACCAGTATTATAATGAAACTTAATCAGTTGAGATTCTTCTATGATGAGTAAAGCCGTAATCCTATCTTTAAGAAAGTGGTCAAAAACAGTCCTTCCACATTAGCGCCCAAACTAGAACTAAACTAAACGGTATTCCACCCTCGTGCATATGACGTATTTTATCGCTATGACGTAGTGTCTAGACATATGCATGTTTTATTCCTAACACGGAAACATTTCGGGTTTAAGATTATTTCATTTTAACCTTAGTTAATAATAACAAAACCAATATAATATGGAAATAAATCTACTCGTAACACTCGCCCCCCCTTAAGACACAAAGGAATTACAGACAGCGTTAAGTATGGAATTCTTTGTAGAGTACCCATAAAATGAACCGAATTCCCAAACTTTTCGTAAGATTTAATTGACTATTGGACAATCTTTTAAAGATTAAAATGAACCATATATTACATATCCCCTTAATAACAAAGTCGCTATTATGGAATCCCTTATCACATTATCGTATCAATGATTATTAATTAAACATTTATTTATCAATTAATATTTACAATTATGATTATTGTGTGTACAACGTTGACCATAAAACTATTACCACCAATAACCAATTCCCACAGAATTGATATGAATTACCCAAATAAGTGGAACCGATTAATAATTGATAGATAATTCTTTAGAAAGTTTAATTTATTTATAACCGATCACTGTATCATTAACTAATGATTTTCAGTTATTATATTATTATTATGATGTCTCAATTATGACATCAAGAATATTTAAAAATAAAATGTTATAATCTCAGCTGATTTAGCTTTTACATAGCATAAAATAAGACATCCAAATTATAACATGACGACATAGAAACAAACAATTTGCAAAACACATCAATAATCAATTGAACAAACACAAGTGTGGATGTATTCAAGTTAAATACCGGTGTGTGTGCAATTGCTGTATGCAATAGTTACCTTTTACCTTACAACGTATGATTGTTTCTAGTAGAATTTGAAGTTTTGTTCTGTAATGTCTCATATTGCAATATTTCAAAACATAGTTTATTTATTGTCATATTTACAATAATATAAATGTTAATCAATACAATGAATGACATAAAAGAAAAACATTTCATGAGAAACTGACTTTATCTTCTGGTTTACCAGTTACATGCGCGACAACGTCTCAGCGACCACATTTTGTTTACCTGGTAAATATAACACATTTAAATTATATGCTTGGAGGAATAAGCTCCAGCGAATAATTCTTTGGTTCTGTTTAACCCTGGAAAGGAAAACTAAAGGGTTATGATCAGTTAAAATATCAATTGGATATGGAGAATCATTGATATAAAAATCAAAATGTTTCAATGCCAGGATTAATCCTAAAAGTTCCTTTTCTATCACACTATAGTTTCTTTGATGCTTATCAAATTTTTGAGAGTAAAAATTAATCGGGTGTTCCAGTGAATCATCACTTTTTTGGGAAATGACCGCTCCCATCCCTGTATCACACGCGTCAACGGTAATTTTAAAGGGTTTACTGTAATTGGGTGTTACTAATACAGGTGCCTCAGAAAGAACATCTTTTAATTTATCAAAGGCCTGGTGGCATTCATTAGACCATTTGAAAGTGCAATTCTTCTTTAATAGATTTGTTAATGGACATGCAATGGTTGAGAAATTTTGACAGAACCGACGGTAGTACCCCGCCATCCCGAGAAAACTACGGAGTTGTTTACAGGTTTCAGGAACAGGGAACTCACGAATAGCCTCAACCTTTGCATTTAATGGTTTTACCAAACCATTTCCCACTATGTGACCTAGATACTCGATGGTTGCATGGCAGAACTGACTCTTAGTCAAGTTAATGGTGAGATTAGCATGAGTCAATTTCGTAAATAACAAATGTAGTTGATCTAAATGAGATTTAAAATCGTCACTAAAGACAACAATATCATCGAGGTATGCATGACATTTAGGAATGTCCTGAGTAATGGTATTTATTAACCGTTGAAAAGTAGAGGGTGCATTAACCATACCAAAGGGCATGACCTTAAATTTGTACAGTCCGTCAGGGGTTACAAACGATGATATCTCCTGAGCCCTCTCCGTCAGTGGAATCTGAAAATACGCCGTCAATAGGTCAATTTTCGTCACAAACTTAGCATTACTCACTTGATCTATTAGATCGTCGATTCTTGGTATTGGATAGGAATCAGTTTTTGTCACTTTGTTTACCTTACGGTAGTCCACACAAAACCTCATGGATCCATCGGCCTTAGGTACCAATACGCAAGGGGAAGACCAGTCACTACTACTAGGTGTAATAATGTCATTGTCAAGCATGTAGCGAACCTCTTTACGGATGCATTCTAACTGGATAGGATTTGACCTGTATGGATGTTGTTTAATAGCTTTAGTATTTTCATCTAAAATAACATCATGCTTAACTACACTAGTTCTACTAGGTACATCTCCAAATAAATGGATATTTTCATTAATTAGACCTTTGATAGCGGATTGTTCGCAATCAGGTAAATGTGCCAATTTTTCATTTAGGTTTTTCAGAGCCTTTGTATTTTGCAGTTTGCTTTCTGCCACTTCACGCTCAATTTCGGGTGAATTATTCCCGACTTTAATAACAGTGTTTACCGAGGCAACAACTTTTTGTTCTTCTCTGGTAATGTATGGTTTCAACATATTGATATGGCACACTCGTTGCGATTTCCGTCTATCAGGGGTCTTTACAAGATAGTTAACCTCACTAAGCTTAGCCATAACCTCGTAGGGTCCTGTAAACTTGGCACTCAGGGGTTGACCAGACAGTGGCGTCAGCATGAGAACTTTATCACCAGGTTGGAAGATACGGGTTCTTGCGTTGACGTCATAATAGACCTTCATCTTGTCTTGTGCCTGCAAAAGATTAGATCTGACAACTTTTAATGCATTATACAGTCTATTTTTAAAATTTTCCACGTATGTCAGTAGACCAGTGTCTTCAGTGGATGACAACCATGTCTCTTGTAACAGCTTTAGTGGTCCACGAACTGTGTGTCCGAATACCAGTTCAAAGGGACTGAAACCAAGAGATTCTTGTACAGCCTCTCTGGTTGCGAAGAGTGCGAAGGGAATACCACGATCCCAGTCGTCGTTATGCTCGAAACAGAAAGTACGGAGCATATTCTTCAATGTTTGGTGGTATCGTTCCAGTGCGCCTTGACTCTGTGGATGATATGCACTCGATACTGCATGACGAATACCCAGCCGTTCTAAGACTTGACGAAATAACTTCGATGTGAAATTTGAACCTTGATCTGACTGCACGGTTTTCGGAAGACCATATCGGGTGAAGAATCCGATAAGTGCATCAGATATTTTGTCGGCATTGATGCTACGTAGAGGAATAGCCTCTGGAAATCTCGTTGCCGAACACATAATAGTGAACAGATACTGGTGGCCAGCCTTAGTTTTAGGCAACGGACCGACGCAGTCTATAATGATGTGACTGAAGGGTTCTGAGAATGCTGGTATGGGTCGTAGAGGAGCTACCGGAATGGTCTGATTCGGCTTGCCGACCATCTGGCAGACATGACATGATCTGCAAAACGATGTGACGTCACGACGTAGGCCAGGCCAGAAGAAATATGGAAGAATCCTATCGAAGGTTTTCTGAATCCCTAGGTGACCAGCATACGGTGAATCATGGGCCATATGTAGTATGTCCTTGCGGTAAACATTGGGTACCACGATTTGATGTACTTCGCTGCATGTTTCATCGTCGTTTTCTTTCCCTCTCCATTTCCTCATCAACAACTCGTCCCTCAGGTAATAACCTGCGGCCATTGTTTCTAATTCTCCTTCATTCTTTGCTTCCTCTTTTAGCTTCCCGATCTCTGGATCTTTGCCTTGAGCAAGAATGAGTAGTTGTCTAGGCGACAAATTATTTTGATCAGTATGACTTGAGTGACCACCTAGAACATCCGCCATGAAGGTTGCTTGTAAGTCAATCTCTGGTGTTGGTTCTGGTTTCTTTGTCGATTCATTAGTCATCTGCTGTTTCTCCATAGCTCTGGTGATAACACATACTGAATTTTCAGTATTCTTACACTGAACAGAGTCTTTGGTTTCTTTAAGTACAGGATGTACCTGATTTTTGGCAATGTCACTTCCTAAAAGTAATGAAATGCCTCTGTAGGGAAATTTCTTCACTATCCCAACAATAACAGATCCAGTGAAGTAATTACTCTTCAACTGTATACGATGTAACGGTGCCGTAAGTGTTCCAGCCATAGTACTGATTAAGGCATACTGGCCTGTATGAGTCAATTTCGACGTTGGTACAGTATTCTTCAACAGTAGAGATATATCAGCACCGGAGTCACGTAGAATTTTAATCTTCCGTTCTCTAGCTTGATTATCTATAGGTGACACATAGCCCTCGCTAACATCCGATAGCATGCACTCGGGTAGTTCTCTGCCTACTGAGTTTCTTGCTACACTACTGCCTCCATAAGTAAACGTTTTATTTACTGATTGTTCATCTGTCACACTCCCTTTGGAGTTGAAACTAGAATGTTCAATAGCCTCGGTCTTCATTTCAAAGACTTTTTCCGACTTTGAGCAACTTGGACATGCGTGTTTCGCCATCTCTTCATGACTAACATCAAATGTCTTTCTATCAGCTTTAATTCTTTTGTGGGCAGTTTTATTTATGTGAGTTTCAGTTTGTACGGCGATGTGTGATAAAACCACGTTGTTCTTGTTTTTAATGGGTCTTTTCTCTTTATGTAGACTCCAACAATTCTCTTTTATATGTCCATCTTTCTTACAGAATGTACAGGTAATTCTCTTTTGTACAAAACTTGAATTCTCTTGTTTATCGGCTTTTTGTTTACTTTTATCCTCTGTCGATCTTAACTTTCTCTCTGTATTACTGTTTTGAGTCCTCAAACTTGTTCTGTCATTTTGAGCATAATGGCTATGCGGGTGAATAATGACGTATTCATCGGCTTTAACTGCTGCTTGTTCTGCTATTTCAATACCACGATCAGCCAAATGAACTTTTATATCAGTGCGAATCTTCTCAGTAAAATCCTCCATCAGTATGAGATTATATAGTTTTTCATAATCTTTATTCACATTCTTAGAACGTAACCATCGATCAAAATACTTTTTCTCTAATCTCAGGAAATCAACATGTGAAACTTCTGGTTCCTTCTTGTACTCACGATATAACTTTCGATACTTTTCTGGAGTTAGAACATAACTCAATAGTACTCTGCTCTTTATTAGTTCATAATCATTGCATTCTTCTGGAGTCAGATTCAATACAACATCTAAAGCCTTGCCTTTTGTTAGAGCTGAACGTAAAAGTACTGCTTTCTTATCTTCAGGAAATTTATAATCGATCGAGTTTCTTTCGAAGACCATAAAGAACTCATCAATCTCTATGTTCTCCATGCTTGGTACATGCTTTTTAAACTTATATAGTTCCACATTATTTGTTTCCTGAATCGTATGAGTTGACGAACGAGACTTTGCCAATTCAATCCTTTCATTACTAGCGATTCTTTCTTTTTCCAATTCTTTCTCTTTCAATTGTACTTCTATTCTTTTACCTTCCAATTGTACTTGAATTTCTAACTTCCTCATTTCTAACTGGAATTTCATGTCTGCACTTAGTTCATTTCCATTCATTTTAAATTCATGGTTATCTATGTCTGTTTTCAGGGTTTCTGATACATTGAGAACCACTGATTCTTCACTATTCATAGTATTTTCTTCAAGCATTCTACCATGTCTTTTCAAACAGTCCTTAATATCTTGAATCAATTTACTCCTTACTGGTGTAACTTCAGTAATGTCTATTCCCAGAGAGTTTGCCATCTCTTTTAACTGGGTTAGTGACATGCTAGTTAACTGTTCTGACGTGATAGCAAAAATATTCAATTGCTCCAACGTAAGATTAGCTTCCGCCATGTTTTATATTAATGACGTAAATAGAAGATAAAAAATTTCAACTTTACCTTTTATAAAGTCCTTTGAAATATTTTACACCACTGTTAATTTGTAGAAGATAAATTTTAAGGATGGTTGTGTACAAAGCTGAAAACAGTATGTCCGAACACAGACAGTGCCTCCCACGTAGACAGAATTTGAATAAATATTTGTTGTAAATCGTTTTCACTAAAACAGTTGTATATTCTTAATTTCTTATACATACAAACTTTAGATCCAGGACTTGAGCCCCCAATCTTTTGTCACGTGCGAAATCAGCTACTGACGTTAGATGATATTTTTAGTAATGTATTATTATATATTATTTTGATTCATATCCATCTTGGATCTCACAAGGTTGTATAAGAATTTATATTGATGTTATTGAATTAGTTTTGATGTTTATTTGACTCGTCGCGATATGAATCTTTTGTGTATAAAGTGATTTAGATAAACTGTACCTTAATATATAGGAAATCCACAATCCTGTTTGAAATTGAACACAATTTTATTCTAACAAGTTGAGATGATAAAATATAACAATACCACAGAATACATGTACCAGTATTATAATGAAACTTAATCAGTTGAGATTCTTCTATGATGAGTAAAGCCGTAATCCTATCTTTAAGAAAGTGGTCAAAAACAGTCCTTCCACATTAGCGCCCAAACTAGAACTAAACTAAACGGTATTCCACCCTCGTGCATATGACGTATTTTATCGCTATGACGTAGTGTCTAGACATATGCATGTTTTATTCCTAACACGGAAACATTTCGGGTTTAAGATTATTTCATTTTAACTTTAGTTAATAATAACAAAACCAATATAATATGGAAATAAATCTACTCGTAACAATATATATATATATATCAACCTGTATTCTTGCCTACCTGCCTGTCTGCATGCATTATCACCTACCAACCCAATTTCTCACCTGCGTACCTACATATCCACCTTCCTACCTATCTACTTGCCTACCTGACTGCCAGCCTACCTACCCACCAAGTCACCTACCTACCTATCTACTTGTCTAGCCAAATACCCGCCTACCTTTACCTGCCTGTCTGTCTGCCTACCTACCTACTTACCTACCTACCTACCTACCAACTTACCCAAAATCTACCATATCTGCCAACCTACTAATTTATTTTCAATCTACCTACATATAAAACTACTGATCTACTCCCTACCTTCTTAAATACCTTAGCGCTGATACTAAACTAAAAAAAAAAAACTATTGAATTACTTTCATTGTATGCCATATATTGTTCAATAGAGTCTGAATGCTGTAACAGAATATACTGTGGGCCCAATCGAGGATTTGTTTTCCACATTACAGACAACGACAAAGAGGTAAACACACAAACACTTAGGTTTTCATTGGTTAGTAAGGCTGTGCTAAATTATTTGTTTAATTATGTGTGCAAACAAAGAATATTGCCGCATTGCTAAGCGAAACACACACACACACCCAGTAGCACGTGGCGCTTGAAATGTGTAAGAACCTATAATACTAAACAAAGCAACAGCACACACGGTGATGAAGGCTATGGAGCAACATGAAGACGTATTCTAAAAGGCCATAGAATTAACATCTCGAAATGTGTACAGAAAACATCAAGCATGCACTTCGATACTGACCTCTCAACTTTACAGTTCGCAGTAGACCATGACCTTAGGTACAAAACAGAATTAAAGATAAATTCCATCATGTTTAGATCTACTTATAATTTTAGTCTGACAGCCATTACAGTGTTTTTAATAAATACTTTAAAGCCCATTTCGTTATATAGCAATAGTAATAAAACATGGACTTTGGAATGAAGAATGCACGGTCATTACCAGGAGTCGGCAACTGATATAACGCCTGCCAGACTTGGCACGCACAGCGATTCTAAATGGCACGCGGAAGACCCCCAAAATTCAAGTCTTTCTACATGAAATTGATTGGTGACCCATATTGATTTTTAGGCTGTTGGACGCTGACTGAATTGGAAATTCTTATTTGGCACACTATTATCCAAAGGTTGCCGAACCGTGGACATGGTTCATGACACTGCTCAGAATATCATCTTGCTTTTGGGTACATGTCTATTGCTCGAATCACTGTAAATTTGGCAACGGTATTTTCGTCAACGGTATTTTCGGCAAGGTAATTTTGGCAAAGGTAAATTTGGAATAGGTAAATTCGGCAAAACTAGCAAAGCGGTAAAATTGGCAACGGTAAAATTGGCAATCATATAATATCCACTGTTTTTATTAAAATGCTTTGATAGGACTACAATCTATTCCATGTATCGGCAACCTATGGAATGCGTGCCATCCTTGGCACGCCAAACGGTTTTAAATGGCACATGAAAGACCACCAAAATGGTGAAAAGAGCAGGGAAACATTAAGGCACACTTTGGCACGTAATTTAATTTAACGTCCTCTAATGATCAAAAACGAAAATTTTAAATAGGAGCCAAATGTACCCTCCCCCCCACCAGCCCACCGCACCCCACCCCCAAAGGTGGCCAAAGGTGGTATGTGTGTAATGTAGCCCAACTGACGATCACTTGTAGTTCTGTTTAGATCTTTACGCATCAATGCATTCCCTTATCTACAAAACGTCCCTATAAACTTCCTCCGTTTTTAGCACATTGGCGAGATTACGTAACTCTGACTACTTGACCTACACCATGATACTGGTAGTGTTTGCAAGAGCAGACGTAGAGTGCCCCCCTTCCCTCCCGCCCCCGATATATAAAGCATACAAATTAGGTAACAAAAAATAGTTAATTAATTCGTTTGACTAAAAATTAAATTTAAGAAAAACTGAATAAAACCACCGTTTTTTTTAAAACCATTTACGTTATTTACTAATGCATAAAAAGGAACATTTAAATAGACGCCAAATGTAACCCCTCTCCCCCCCCCCCCTTGTCTATAGCACAAGGAAACAAGGCAAAGCAATGTTACATAATGTAGATTAGTTGCCATCCCCTCTTCTTTTTTTAAACACCAGAATGAGACTCGCCGTGTTAACAAAAGCAAACTCTAGCCCCTCCCTCCCCCGTCTCACCACCCCGTCTCCCCACCCTCGTCTCCCCAACCCCGTCTCCCCACCGATTAAAGTGTTAGTGACCAGCTTGGTAGCACCAGGCTAAGCACTGTATAAGCAGTGAAAACTAAAAGAGGTTGGGGGGGGGGTATTCGTTTAAATTCCTTTTTAATCCCAGAACATTGTTGTTATTAGTAAAACAAATCAGTATTTCTATCAAAACATTGATAATGATATTGGATTTCATTTTATTATTACAATTTTGAAAAAAATAATTTAGTTATTTACTTTTCTTATATATTTAAATTATATTACAAACGAGAGTTGTAAATAAAACATTTAAATTGTATAAAAGTACTTTCAATGTTTAAACCAATTTACTTAGGCTATAAGGCACATTTAGCTACAAATATCTTGTAAGTTATCGAGGTTTCTATGTCAAATATAGCCAACTATTATGTATTGTTGTAGGCCTATATGTCTAAGTAATGTATACTTGTATCGTTATAACATAGAAGGTACAAGGTTTAAAACTACAAAGACAAAAGCTAACCTACTGATTGACGGCAAATAGCCGACTGCAATGGAATGTGATAAAGTGTTTTATGGTGGCCATGTGTTCCCCCCCCCACACACACTCAACAACCCGTGTTGAGAGCATAGGCCTATAGGTCAGCAAAGTAATTCCTTAACTCTCCTTGACGTAACCGGTCAAGAAAATTCGTGTATCTCGGGAGAGGGAAATAAGGACTGTGTTCGTTTTTGATAGATATATAAAATAGGAGGGTTGTAATGTGTTTGCAATTTTTCCCGTATGATCTAAACAAACCTGGGCTCATTCGTAAAGGACTTAGTATGGTCGTGCCTGAAAGGAGAGTCTGGTCGGGGGCGGGAGGGGAGGGGGCACTCTACGTTTGCTCTTGTTTACACAACCAGCATCATACGGTGTAGGGGTGGCGGTCAGGTAGTCAGAGTTACGTAATATCGTGGGGGAGACAAACGTATGCTTTGATGCCTAAAGTCAATTTGGCTACCTTACACACATAGGCGTACCTTTGCCGAGGCGTAACTTGAGGGGGGGGGAAGAAACGCCAGGGCTGGGGAAGGGGTACATTTGGCGCCTATTTAAAATGTTTGTCTTTGATCATTAGATGACGTTCAATTAAATAACGTACCAAATTGCTCCTTAATGTTATCATGCTCTTTTCACCATTTTGGTGGTCTTTCATGTGCCATTTAAAAACACTCTGTGTGCCAAGTATGGCACGCATTGCATAGGTTGCCTATCCATGGACTAGAGTGTAGTCTAACCAATACTTTTAATTAAAAACAGTGGATGTATATGATTGCCAATTTTACCGTTGCCAATTTTACCGCTTTGCGTGTTTTGCCGAATTTACCTATTCCGAAATTACCTTTGCCAAAATCACCTTGCCTTAAATACCGGTTCCGAATTTACCATTGCCAAATTTACCGAGCACCCTATTGCTCATTGCTTTACGTCATTTTTAGATAAAAATAAAACTCTGTGCAGAAGTTAAAATAATGTTTACATCTGTATTATAAACAAATACTAACAATTTATCCTTAATTCCAAATAAACAAACAAAATATTAGAAAATATTTTTTTAACATTTAATTATATATCGTTTTTTTAACTTCACTTTAATCACTGTCTAATTATACTTCTATGGGACCAGGTGGCCGAGCCGTGACTAGCGATCCAAAGGTTCTGGGTTCGAATCCTGGTGAAGGCTAGGATTTGTTCCCGGGACTTGAGTCTACCCAGCTCAGATGGATACCTGACATTAGTTGGGGTAAAGTAAAGGCGGCTGGGCATTGTACTGGCCATCACCTAGTATGCCGTGGCGAAAGAAACTGGTGAACGCTGCTTCACCGGTCCAATGATCAGTTTTGTCATACTTGAATTCTACTTCTACCTCGCAGGATGTGATGACTATTGAGAGGCCATTCCTGTGCTGCGCAGGGTGTTGCTGTTGTGCAGACGGTTGCTGCAAATACCCCATCTACGTCAAGGATCAAACGGGACAGCTGATGGGGATAGTCCGCATGATGTAAGCACAATTAATTAATTGGTTATTAATTAATTATTGGTCGCAATGCAATCGCTTGGTAGTGCAACCTGGGTCTACAACAGGGTCATGCATTAGTCGGCTCGCGGGCCATTTTGTGGCAATTAAAAAAAAATTCTTTGTAAATATAGTAACAAATAGTCTGGCCTGTCTAGTTGTGTACGGTCCAATGACGCAAAATGTTGTACACCCCTGGTTTAGTAAGTACATTTTCAGTAAATGGCCACTTGGTCATGTCCACACAGTCAGGTATCATCTAACAATTGTATCGCTCTACCAGAGGTCATTGGCTCAAACTGCGTGTTCTACACGCACTTACCGACATTTACAAATATTCCCCCCCCCCCTTCCCCGTCAGCCATTAGACTGTGCAACACACCGCATCCGGCCTCCATCACTGCCCCCCCCCCCTCCCCACATCTGTGTCAGCTTTCAAATCATCACTGAAGGATTTTACTAAATACATCCAATGAAACTCCGTCGTCTGTTTATATCTTTTGTTTGTAGCCTATGATATGTTACAAAAAGTATTAAATGCGCACCAGAGCATTTGTATAATCAAATCACCAGTGGCGTAGCTAGGAAGGGGCAGGGGGGACATATGTTCCCGGGCGCCACGTTACGGGGCGCCAAAATGAGTATTAAAACTAATTATTTAATTTTATTTTGATGTAAACTAATGTATCCCAAATACGTTTGCAAGATTGAATTTTGGAGCTCCCCAAATATCTTCATTACAAACCAGTTGGCAAGCATGATTTTGGCGCCGCCATTGAGCATTAAGGGGCGCCATTCTACTCATACAACAAATGATACATCCACAATGTAGGATTACTGATAGCGTTTTTTTTTTAAACAGATCAATTCGGATTCAAATTTTATTCTTCATATACTGAAAGTGGCATCTGGTTTTAACAATTATACAGGCTAGATGATTTCGAGTCGAATATACTTAGCATGAGTACACTCAGCTAAACAGGATCCAGTTCTTATCACATTTTTTGGAACAGTAGAATGTATATATTTGTTTTTCTCTCGTTCAACAACCTTTGAGAAGAATTAAAAAGAGTTGTGCCAATCACAGCGAAGAGGGAGTCTGAAACACGCTGGAGTGCACGATCAGAAGCTGTTAAAGCTATTTATGAAGTACTAGATGAACTAGTAGGGCTGTTGGAAAAATTATCAGAAGATGCAACTATGACGACTGACACCAGAAGTGATGCAGAAACTTTCCTAGCAGGTATATTAAACTTTAACTTCCTAGTTTTGTTACATTTCTGGAACATCATACTTGGGAAAATTGATCGTGTCCAGAAACGGTTGCAGGATCCTATGAATTTCAGGGAAGCAGCAAGCATCTGATCTTAAATCGCTGGAGCAAGAACTTGTCAACATTCGTGATAATTTGAGCCAGGTTGCGGTAGACAATGGAAAAACAAGATGCGCAACTTTGGGAATCGAGGTTGACAGAAGGATTAGACGACAAAGGAGGATGCCTAGAGAATTAGCAAGAGATGCAGGACTTTCTACAGAAGAAGAAATTGCACGTGTTATGAACAGCGTAATTGATAGACTCAGGAGATATCAATACGGTTTTTACGTCTAAAAAAGCTAAACACCAAATTTGGATTTTTACGAGACGTCAAAACTCTTCTCGCTGAGACAAATGTCGATACTCTTCGTCGAAATTGCAAAATTTCTACGACACTGACGTCAATGGTCACGAATTGTGTACAGCAATCGGAGGCAGCAAAATGCTCCCCGGACTGAAGTTCTACCGGAAACTCATTTTGATCTTCTTAGTTTTGTTGTTTCATATTTATATATTTCCGAATCTGCGCATTTCACTGCAAATACTTCTAACGATTTCATTTGCAAGCTGTGAGCGGTCCTTCAGCAAACTGAAGCTTACTTTGTCTTATTTAATTGAATGGGACAAGATCGTCTGAGTCAGGGGTCGGCAACCTATGGCACGCGTGCCGAATTTGGCAGGCAGAGCGATTTTCAATGGCACGAGAGAGACTTCCATGAGGTGTATTTTTTTATTGATGAAAAAAGATGATGTTTTTTTTATGAAAAAACAAAATTTTTCCAGTGTTTAATGAGGAAAACTGACTGTTGAAGACGATGTTTCTGAATGACAGAGCGACACATTTCAGTTAGTTGAATGCATTTACAAGGACGGGTTAAATCAAGTGGGTTAAATGGACAAACAATTAATGTGGAAATGTTTACAACTGTTTTGACGTAAATCAATTGTATACCTCTAATAATTAAATATTGTAATGAATACCATAATGCTAGATTTATAAAAAAAAAATTAGTCAGTAATATATGTTATATTACAAAACATAACTTGTTTGGCATCAATATTTAATCAAAATTAGAAACATTATTTGAATTAAAGGGAGATAATTAGCCCTTTATATTTATGCTATTATTTCTAATATTGTGTTTCTTATTTTTCTTTTTTAATTGACAAAATGGCCTACAACTTATAACGTTATAGTGACCAAACTGTAAAATGTAGTTGAAAATTATATAAATATTAGATCTATATGACTAAAACATTTCATGCACATTTTTTAAACATTACATTAACTACCCAGTTTGTATGATTACTACATACGAAGTCCGCTCTACTATAATTTGTTATTGGTCCATTGAGCTAATTAAAGACAATCTCAGTTAGACTTAGAATAAACTATCATCAAAAATATCAGTTGCTTGATTCTTATCTAAACAACCAAATGATAATGTTTACAAAATCATTAACAAAAATGTGAAAGTTTGGTACTATTATATTTTTGGTATAAATGCGAATAAAAAAGGTTGATAATCACAAATGCGTTAATTATTGTTATTAAATATAAAACGCTTTACAAACGCTTTACCTTTTTTTGTCATAACTTTCCTTTGCTTTTGGCCTTGGTCTTGCTACGGAGTTAAATTGTCTTATAAAAAAATAAAATAAAACAAGTATAATAAAGCAGGTTGACTTTTCGGCTGTTGGCACGCAGAACGGTTTAGAAATCTTAGTTTGGCACACAATTAGCAAAAGGTTGCCGACCCCTGGTCTGAGTGATCTTGCACTCCTTAGCATCGAAAGAGAAACACTTAAGAATATAAATTTTGACAACGTGATTGACGAGTTTGCGACATTCAAATCAAGGAGGATCAATTTGTTGTAGACTATGTCTATTCCAGTCATGTATAATTAGTAGAATATTTTTTTTCCAATAAATTGTTTACAATCGTATCGAGACTTATTAGACCATTAAAATACCAGATGCTTCGAAAATGAACCATATAAACCGAGAAGGGGCACAGACTTTGTGTCATGTCCCCGGGCACAGAAGACCCAAGCTACGCCACTGCAAATCACCCTTATATTGTGGACTTTTGCCTCGGGTCTAACGGGGCTCCACAATATAATGAAGAAGAAGGTCAACTTAGTACAGCCGAGTTGCTTTTATTGTTAGACCTATTCTCATATGACCGTCAACATTGCAGCTGAACCATTAAATATCCTTATATAGGTTTGATCAACGGTTCGAACCCAATTTCTTTTTCCGTGTAGTGTTTGCGTATCCCTCCCACCACTCGATGAGCGTCCGCGTACAACATCGGGAATAGTCGTAGGCCTACTCTAAGCTGAGAACCGCTGGCTTTAGACAGAAGCCATACATTTTCAACATCTACTACAATAAAAGGCTGTAGGCTGTTTTAAAAATTCCTATTTCGAACAACATGGTAAACATTGTACATATTGATCATGAGGCCATTGTTCCACGTCTTGAAATTATTCGTGCTTGAAAATTGAGCACGAGCGGAGTTGAACGTATATCTTTATCATTATTTATTAAGTGCTTTCTTGTTAGGCCTACGTGCTGCACTGGAACATTGATTAAACGCTAGAGCAATATCTAGCGCAAGGATAGGAAACTTACGGAGCGGGAGCCAGACTTGGCAGGCAGAGAAATTTTCATAGGCACACGAAAGACCAATAGTTAAATCACTAAACCTCGAAACACTAGAGGACAGAAGGGCAAAGAGTACAGTAGTATTAATACAAAAGGAATTAATTCTAATTTAGAAATACAACAAAATAAGAGCTTGTTACTATGCTAAGATAAACATAAGGACAAAACCACTTTCCTTATCCCTTATGTGAGAACAAATGCCTCTTTCTTCTCGAGTGGCGTCCGGGAATGGAATGGGTAGCCTGAATTAACCATGAAAACCAGGGATTTAACATAATTTAAAATACTAATAAAAATGCAAGACTAGACTCAGACTACGGAACAGCGTAGGACGCTATAATCTTCATTATAGAAGGAGCGCCTGTAACATATAAGCTAAGACGATAAGGAATATTTACATTTGTTTACAAAAAATCATCAATTAAAAAACATAAAGAAGATACAAAAGACGTCTGAACCTTCCTACTGTCATGCTCGACACTTTATTCTTCATTTTCCGTTCTGTTTGTATCTTCTCTTTTAGGAATTCTTGTTGCGCACCACACTTTGGGATCTTTGATCAGAATGAAGTCCTCATGTATGAGATCTGGGGACCTTGCTGCCCGTGCCAGTGTGCCTGTGGATGTTCAGAAGACATCGAGTTCCCGGTATTCACTTTTTGATCTCCATTTAAAGGTGCATGGTGGTCAAGCGGGAATCGAGTTCAGCTGGCGTACCGAAGGGCCAGGATATGAATTTTTAGTGAAGACTAGGATTTTATTCCCAGGTTTGGTGGTGGTGGTGGGGGGGGGGGTCATTGAGTTCACCCAGCTCCGATGGGTACCTGACATTAGTTGTGGCAAAGTAAAGACGGCACACACAATTCTCTAGTATGCCTGGCCAATGAAACTTGTGAACGCTGCTTCATTGGCAATATGTGGACTACTTTATTGAAATCTGCATTTTAGGTACAATAGAATCTATTTGGGAAAATAAGCAGCTATCTTTGGTGAGAATCAAATTTTGTAAGTCCGTGTAGAAATTTTTTATCTCCCCTTCTTCTTCTACTAACAAGATCGCAAAACCAGGCAGACAGACTCTATATATATATATGTTTTTTTGTTTTTTTTTTTGTAGCTATTCTGTGTTGTTATAAAGTGTGTTGGTAATAGAAGGTTCTAGTAGCAATAATATAAGTCTGTGGCGATAAAGTATGATCTTGAGCACTTAAAGGGTCGATTTACTGACTGTCTCCTGAAGCTTAAGATGTAAACTCTCTTTCTACATTTGTTGTGCAGTTGCATTATACTTGACATTATATAAATGTTTCTTTCTCAACATAGTAGAAAATGGTTTTTAGTTCATCTTCTTGTGTTTGTCTTCTGCAGATAAGAAGCGTGAAAGACAACAGTCAGATTGGAACAGTGAGTAAAGTCTGGGGAGGAGCATTGAGGGAACTTCTGACTGACGCAGACACCTACAGTGTCAGATGTAAGTTGACTGAGTGTCAAGTTGTTGGAATTCGCCAACATAGTCACTGGTGGATTCTTTTTCTTTGATAAAGAGAGGAAGAGAATGAGAGAGTATCTGATTGCTGGCTGGCTGTAGATTGTATAATAGTGTGACATATGGATTGATTATTACTGTGACATGTAGAATAATCCGGCGGAAGTGTGACTTGTCAATTAATTCGTTTCCATTTTACTTATTTTTTGTTGGACTTATTGATTTTCAAGTGCTTTAGTATAGGGGTCGGCAACCTACGGAACGCATGCCATATATTGCACGCAGAGCAATTTTCAATGGCACGCGGAAGAAACCCCAAAGATCCGTTTGAAGTCTTTTCTAAAAAAAACAACTGAATCTTCGATCAGGAAGACTTTTAGTCTGTTGGTACGCTGAATGAATTACAAATCCTTTTTTTTTTGGGCATACTATTATCAAAAGGTTGCCGACTCCTGCTTCAGTACATGGATATGATATAAAACAGGTTATTGATCTAGTACCTTTATATGTTATCAACGTGTATACTCAGCATGTCCCATAACCATTATACTAAGTAAAGTGATATTGCTTTTACAGTTCCCATTGACTTAGATGTAAGACACAAAGCATTGATGTTTGCCTGCATTTTCCAAATTGTAAGTACTAATCAACAAAACCAATGCTATACTTTGAGTTTCTTTAAACTGTCATGTCATAACACTTTTAACTTGTATAACGAAATCTACTGTCATATGTTGAAAATGTTTATAATTCCAGTAGCAGTATTCACCTGTACATATATATATATATATATACATTTTCCTCTGTTCTTCGTTGTCTGTACTCTGTCTGTGACTGTCGACAGCGCATAGAACAGTCCTCAACGGGATATGTATGCGCTATACAATAATTATCATTATTATTATAATCAATGCTGTTCACCCGAGGCTAGATCAATGACATGAATTGCTGGTTTAAGTATTTTCACAAATAAGTTATTATCATGCTTATTTATTGTTTCATACATTTTAAGAATTGATTTTTGTTTTCTCATATCTTTTCCAGGACTTTGCTGTTTTTGAAACCCAGAAGAACAACAACAACTAAGCATAGAGCCATCAGCCAACAACTAAACATAGAGCCATAGTCAGCAAATACAAATGTTGTGTGTTTAACATAACTCAATAGCTTTTCGGCTTCACCGCATCTGTATAACATTGCCTTAATGATTTTGATGTAATATGTTGTACACTTTGTTTATACAAAAATACTGTTAAGTTTCTAATGGATTTTGTAAACAAAATATGTATCGATGTGTTAAAAGCATTCGTAGGTAATAAATACTTTTTTTAAAAAATCCTATTTTTAACAAGGGAAAGAACTCAGGGCCTTATGTGATTTACCCCATAATGATGTTAATTATATCAAAGACTATGATAAGATGGACCGCCTGCTATTTGATAACATGAAACACTTAGTTTCGGAATTTCCGATCGCACTAAGTCCTCTAGATTTCCGGTTTAGTAATTTGCTACGATTTTCTCAATGGAAAATAAAGATTTAAATCGAAACTTGTATACAGTGGAAACCTTTAATGATTTAATGCAATCGTAGGAACGTAGAAGTCATTTAACCCTTCCCGTACCGACCTACTTCTATCTATGCTGCCTTCAGTTCCGCTATATACGCGCCCGGGACTGTAAGTGTTAAGAAAACCTTATTGGTTGCCCACGGAAAAAAACAACATTTAATCTAAAAATAGAGCAAGCGGTCCATCTTATTATAGTCTTTGATTATATTAAAAATAATTTAAAAATGTAACTTAAAAATGCAAGGAGCAACTATCGATGTTCCACCCATTATGCTAACATAGTTAATGTGTATCTTTGTAATGATAACCGTCATTTATGTAAGAGCGGAAAAACGAACAGTCATAAGCAGGAAGCGAAAGTGATGACTAAAAGTCTAAATACCAACACATCTCACTACAATCTTGATTAATCGTAAATGACAATCAGTTTTGTTTTTTTTAAAGATGTCAAAAATCAAGAACTGCATACTATTACTTGACTCTAGGACGTTGGTTTTGCTAATTAGTAAACTCACTATATCAAATCTAAAAATATGCATTAAACTGGGAAAAACATACATGTTGAATTTTTCAAAAGTTCATTGCAAAATTCCAAGGTCAAAGTTGAATCATTTATGTGTATCTATTATTCATGCTTTGATGTGTAATGTTCTACTAACATTCCATATTTTGAAAACATTTTTTAATCAATAATTTGTTTATACATAGATTTAGTTAATTCTACCTTTTTTTTATTTCTTTAAAAATTCTTTGTTTGTAAGTTTTTTTAAAGAGTATTTATGTAAATTAAAACAAAACAAAAATATATTAAAAAGAACAAAAATAAGATCTTAATGAACAGTAGGCCAAAGTAGTTGCACTTTTATAGACTCAAAGTGTAAAGACATTTTTGGCTTGAAGAATAAATAGCCTACCATTTTTACTTCTGGAAATTTACAGACAAAAAAAAAAGTTGAAAGTGGATCACCTTCACCTATCCCATAACCCGAGTGAGGATCGTTGGGGCAACATTTTTGACAGTTGGACAATTTTATGCCATTTAATGCCTGCGCGGCCCTCTGGGAAGAGGATATATTAATAATGATTAGTGAATCACCTACTAGTTTATCTATTTTCTTTTTGAAGCTCCATTACTATATTATGTGATATGTTTTGTGGTGTTTGTTTTCAAACATTTTTTTATATTAAAAGTGTACATTTACTAACATAATTAGGCCAAGTATTTATACATTTGTAAGCAAAATAAACTCTTTAATTTTTGTATACGTGAGTGCTAAAGTTTCTTTGATAAATTCATTTTTACTTGAATTATTTTAGCAGATTACTTGCATTTTTAATTGTTACAACTCACTATATTTATCTGTGCAGAAATGTAAAATAAGGGCCTTATTTCTACAACTTTCTGGAAATATGCGATCTATATATTCTACATCAGGAGTCGGAAACCTACGGCACGCGCGCTAAACTTAGAGCGCAGGGCAATTTTCAATGGCCCACTAAAGACATCTGAAAGTACAATTCAATTATTGTCTTCTACAAGATACTGTGAGTGCCCGGGCAGAAAGACTTTTTAAGGATGTTGGCACGCTGAATGAATTAGAAATCCTTTTTTGGCACAATGTTATCAGAATATTGCAAAGCCCTGTTCCACTTCATTGGTATTAGTTGTTAAAATTCCGTACCACGCCTTTACCCAAAATTCTTTCGAGGGCCGGCTATAATTGTACGTCTGGCCAGATGTAGCCCACGGGTCTTGAGTTTGACATCTTCTTCTCAAGACACACACACACATGCACATAAAATGTAAGTCTGAAACGTTTAAAACAAGATTCAAGACAAACTATATTTAATGTTATTCTAGCGATCCGCCCTGTTATCTTTACACCTCCGTCATCTGAAACACGCAGGAGCGCCCCATGACGCTGATGGTGGCGTAGTAGGGCTTCGCGGCGCCCTGGCTGTTGTCGCAGACCACGTGGTCTATAGCGGTCCCGTTCACCTGGAAGAAGAAGCTGACGGTCTCGTGTGCGTTGACGTTGATGCGCGTGAGGACGTCGCTAGGGGTCACCTCGACGTCGTAAATACGCCGGAATGAGAACGGCACCCACTTATCTCTCTCGCCCAATAAAACGACTTGACCTCTGCAAAAGTAAAAAGAGGAAAAGCATAATTATATAATACTAAATCAAGCATCCTTTGATGTATTGTAAGGTGGGAAAAATTAGTGCCATGTAAAAATGATTTGATGTGTGTGTTTTTTTGTGTTTTTTTTTTTTGGGGGGGAGGGAAAAAGCAGGCAAATACTGAAAAACAACAACACAATGTTATTATCAACTATTTAAAGAACTAAAGTTATCTCTAACTCTTAACATATTAATTACGCTACGTTTTAAATTCCAGCTCTGTATGCCCAAAAGTTTATCCAATAAAATAGTAACAGTTCAAGTATTAGGATTTGAAAAATAATACAGGACTGATACAGTGGGCGGTTAGTAAAAAAAATAAATAACAACAATGAAAAAGCATGTCAAAGATATCTCAATTTAAGAACATCATAAAATGACCATAAATTTAAAGTACTGAGGTTTAGACCTAATAATGAGAATAGCCTACAAAAACCTGTGTCAATTATTTGTTTAAAAAATAGCAATTTAAAACTTAGAAAATATTTATCTACGGTAATCTAATTTAAGTCTCAACCATTGATCTTATCGTATATATTACAGACGCTCCTTCTATAAAGAAGATTATTGCTTCCCACGATCATCCGTGGTCCGAGTCTAAGTCTTGCATTTCTATTAATGTTTTAAATGATGTTAAGTTACTGGTTTTCCTGGTTTGTTCAGGCAACCCATTCCATGCCCGAATGCTACTCGAGAAGAAAGAGTACTTATATGCATTTGTTTTTGCATAAGGGACAAGGAAAGTGTTTTTGTCCTTATGTTTATCTGAGCATTGCAACAGGTTGTTATTGGGTTGTATTTCTAAATACTCACATAGAAGACTAAAAAAAAAAATGGAAAAGTTTTTCAAGTCATCATCATTGGTTGGTACCGACTCTGTTATTGCCCCCACCATCTTCCCGCATACCTTGCCTTCACGGCTACGCCAATACAAAATAAATCCGTAAACCTAAACCACTGACCCTGTGCTCAGCTGTATTACAGGTGCGGTGTAGTACAGACAAAAGTTCTGAGCGGTACATTCCAGACTCAATTTCAGGGGGCTGTCTTCGGAAAATGGAACCGGAAGTTGACTCCAGTCAGTTCCGGAATACACAACACCTGATTGCACCTAATGAAATCGGAAAAAAACAAATGGAGAAAAGGAATAAATTAATGCTCACGAAGAATGGTACAGCTTATCGTCAATCTAAAAAAAAAATCAGCAAAGAAACCAGAAATGGAATGTGATTTACAATTGCAAGATTATAATTGAATTCCATGTATATTATAGTCTATGATATAATAATTATAATAATGGTTATTTATATAGCGCTTCTATCCATGCTATTTTTGGCATGCTCAGTGCACTCTAGAATGGATCGGTCGACGGCAGGGATAAAACAATTAACAATTAGGATTAAAAATTATATGGGCAATGTTATTATTTTCGAAAATAACATTTTGTTTAAATGTTTTCCCGTAATTTATTTTTCCTTAACAATATGGCTGCCTGTCTTCTGTTGTAGCTTTCTCAATCCATCAATCCATTTATCTATCTGTCTAACCATCCACCTATCCATCATTAGTTGAATTGTAGTCTTACTTTTTAATAAAGGATTTAAATGATCTTAAGTTATTGATTTTCCTAATTAGTTCACGAAATCCCTTTCACGGCCTAATGCCACTCGGTAAAAAAAAAAAGAGAATATATTTGAATTAGTTCTTGCACATGAAATTAGAAAAAATTTTGCATCCTTATGTTTTTCTGAACAGTTCATTAGATTATTGTGCTGTATTTCTAGGTTAGAATGTATTTCTTTGTGCGTTAATCCTAGGCTATTAGTCTAACCTTCTTCTTTTCATTTTTTTTTTACTGATTAGTTTTATGTTTAGAATATAATAAAATAAAATATTTGGAACATAAACGTGAGTTTTATTAGTATAAAATAATCTTTATAATTAATTAAAAATCGGCGTTGTACTTCACTCGGTCACTACGTAGGCTCAATCCAAAAAGACGCATAGAACCATTTCTACTTATCATTGAAAAGGTTAAAGGTTGTAAGCAATATAGTTACTAGCTTACCAGGCCCGGTGTCCACCCAGTGGACGGCGTCAGGGAGTATTCGTTGGACATCTCCGCAGCCAGTACAATGCCGAAGAAGAGTCCACTAACATTGCTGTAAGTTGTGTAGACCTCACCAAGGGGCCCAGGGTAGGTTGAAAAGGCTTTCTGTTATTGTTGATTCAACATAAATAAAATGTTATCTCTTACAAACTTATTTATTCTTAACACAATGTGATCATGTAGACTTGGAAGTTGAAAAAAATATCTAGGATATGGCCTACAACTTATAACTTTATAATAACCAAGCTGCAAAAAGAAGTTTAACATTATATAAATATTATATGACTAAAAATTATACGCAAATTTTTAAACATTACATTAACTACCCAGTTGGTATGATTACTACGTATCAAGTCCGCTTAACTATGATATTTTTTCGTCCATATCTAATAAATAAAAATAAAGAAAACCTCAGTTAAACTGAGAACAAATTATAACCTATCAGCTGCTTGATCCTTAGGCCTATCTTGATAAACCAATGATAATGTTTACAAAATAGTTACCATAAATATGAAAGTTTGGTAATAAAATTTTGTATTTGGTATAAATACAAATAAAAAGGATGATAATCACAAACATGTTATTTAAGTTATTAAATATAAAACGCTTTTGAACAATTTTCTCTATAGTTTTCCTTTGCCTTTGACCTTGGTCTTGCTACGGAGATTAAATTAATTGTCTTGAAAAGGTAGTTAAGGAGAATTTCAAACAGTAAAAAATATATTTTAAACGAAAGTTAAAAAAAAAAGGTAGTTGAAAAGGTTACATTAGAAGGTCTTGTGTTGGACCCCACCACTGCAAAATATGACAACCCCCCCCCACACACACACACCCCGGCTCTGTTACATAGTCTTATAAATATAGTTCTACTCTGGCTTTGAAGGCTAAACCGAAATTGAGCTATTATCATTGTTACGAGAAGTAAAACGTGTTCATCACATTATCTAATTTTCAACATGTACGTTAACCAAAGAAACCATGCTTGGGGATGGGAGATCTCGAAGGTGAGAAATAGAGACTTTATTCAGATTTTATATTTTATTGTTACCTTCGGAGAGGTCTATATAATTTAGTATCGTAGTGTTACAGTTACTACACATTTTATATGTCAAAATTCCATACCAATCGTATTGATTATTTCAACTTAATACCTATTTTGATATTTTAAAACTTTAATATCATGCTTGGAAGACGATTTCGAGAATTAAAATGTCTATCGCCAAACCCATTTCAGTCATGCAATCTTTATGAAGACAAAATATTGTGCTTTTGGTGGAGCTTTCAAAACCACTAAATGATTGCGTAATAATAGCATTAAAAAATGGAATCATTATTTCATAAGAACCTTTTTGATTTTGAGAATTAAAATGTCTATTGCCAAACCTATTTCAATCAGGCAATGTTTATCATAAACTTTCTGGAGACAAATTAATGTGCTTTTGGTGGAGCTGTCAAAACCACTAAATGATTGCGTATTAAAAGCAATAAAAAATGGAATCATTATTTCATAAGAACCTTTTTGATTTGGTCATTAATGGCCGTGGCTGCCTTGTCAGGCTGTAAGATTCTCCCAGTGCTGTCACAACACCTGTTGGGGGGTAATACAATATAATGCATTAACCGAGACTAAATCAATCTATTTAATAGAAGATTGTCAGGTAATATTTAGAAGAAAAAAAACTGTATAAAAATAGTGGTTCTCGGATTCTTTGATTTAGTTGCTCGGATTAATAGGTTATTAGTGCTGATTTTAGCATGTCACTCTCCAGTCCCTTACTTGTACAGGTAAATTAATACACGAAACATGCAAATTAAATGGCATGCCAGTACGTTTTTTTAAAAAAGGGTAATGTTAACTGAATTTCTTGACCAAAGTGTTTAGTAAATGGTTAGATGCATATTTGTACAAAACAAAACAAAAATACTATTAAATTTTAACGATGGTTTACAACAGGGAGCCATTTTAAAATAGCCCGCGGAAGACCCCCAAAATGTCAATTCAGGCCTCTTCGACGAGAAATTGACTTCAAGAGCCGCATGGCCTTTAAACTGTTGGCACGCTGGATGAATAGGAAATCCTATTTTGGCACGCTATTATCAAAAGGTTGCCGACCGCTGGTCTACAAAGCCCCTTGAACAACACCATTTAAACCGATAACGTCTCAGTATAAACGTTTTGAAATTTTGGAAATAGGAAAACAGTATATTACGCAAAAAGTATAGTCAAACAGACAGTTACTTTACTTCATTAAAAGCGTGGCGTTTATAAAACCAATTCCATCTCCAGGTCCGACTGGTCCAGTACTTAGTGTAGCTATGATTGCATTCAGTCGGGTGAATTTTTCTTTGTTTTCTGAAAGTGTGCAACAGAAATGTTACATTATGTCAATGTTACATTGTGTCAATGTTACGTTATGTCAATGTTACATTATGCCAATGCTACGTTATGTCAATGTTACATTGTGCCAATGTTACGTTATGTAAATGTTACATTGTGCCAATGCTACGTTATGTCAATGTTACATTGTGCCAATGTTACGTTATGTCAATGTTACTTTGTGCCAATGTTACGTTATGTCAATGATACATTGTGCCAATGTTAAGTTATGTCAATGTTACATTATGTCAATGTTACATTGTGCCAATGTTACGTTATGTCAATGTTACATTGTGCCAATGTTACGTTATGTCAATGTTACATTGTGCCAATGTTACGTTATGTCAATGTTACATTATGTCAATGTTACATTGTGCCTCCAAGAGTTGTTTTTTTTATTGATAAAAAAAAAATACAATCTTTTCCGGTTCTTAATGAAGAAAACTGACTGTTGAAGCCAATGTTTCTGAATGACACAGCGACACATTTCAGTAAGCGCATTTACAAGGACGGGGTCAAACAGCACTTGAACTGTTAGACCACTGGAATGGATTTGCATATATATTGAATGAAATCAATTTCAAAACATTTAACTATATGTACGTCCTTTATAAAGGCATATTTTAAGATAGATAGTTGGATGTTTTCGGAAGTAAATTGAAGCACTGAAAGCAGCGTTTTCTAAAAAAAAAAGACAAGACTTTCAAATCCATGGACTAATTTTTTCATACCTCATCAAGCCTAACTGGCTTGATCTTAATACAACCGTCTAAGATGTCGATTTTTTTTTAAGTAGAGGGATATTGGCGATTTTAAAACGCAGATAGTTGAAATTTAAACATTAAAAATATTGACATCGAAATGTTGCCAATTTGCTGGAAAATCTGAATGGAAGCTACTTAGGAAAGTCATTTGCTATCCAAAACTGCCGGGCGTTCGCTATACTTTCAGCTTTTGGTTCAACTTACACATGTGAACAGTATTTATTGCACATAGGGCCGTATTTAGGATTATGTGGGCCCTGTTCCCAGATGTATGTGGGGCCCCTCGTGGCCTCGCCCCTTCCTTCCACATCGGCCTAACTCAGAAAAATGCCGTTTATTCATGTTACGTTCTGTAAAATCATAAATACTTTTTATGTTGCGCTTAGTTTGGTTGGACTGGAGCGCTTAAAATTGTAGGGGGATACAAGAAAGTTTATTTTACATTTAAACGAAAGAATGAGGATGTCACTAAAAATATTTTTGAGATGTGTGGGGGCCCCTATTGTGTGGGGGCCCCTGTTCCAATGGAACATGTGGAACATGTCTAAATACGCCACTGATTGCACATGAAAGCTGTGTTAAGCATTTAAAGAGGTCTTTTACAATACACTACTCAGAAATGACTAAATATATAAATAAAGAAAAAATAATTAGTCAATAATTCTTTTTTATATTACAAAACAACTTGTTTGGCATCACTATTGAATCAAACTTAGAAACTTTATTTTAGTTAAAGGGAGATAGTTAGCCTATATTTTTTGCGCTAATATTTCTAATATGATATTATGTTTACTATTTTTATTTTATGAAAGACTAAATGGCCTACAACTTATAACTTTATAATAACCAAACTGCAAAAAGTAGTTTAAAATTATATAAATATTATATGACTAAAAATTATATGCAAATTTTTTAAACATTACATTAACTACCCAGTTTGTATGATTACTACGTATCAAGTCCACTTAACTGTGATGGTAATGATACTACAATTTAATAAATAAAAATAAAGAAAATCTTAGTTCAACTGAGAACAAATTATAACCTATCAGCTGCTAGATCCTTATCTTGATAAATAAACCAAATGATAATGTTTACAAAATAGTTACCATAAATATGAAAGTTTGGTAATAAATTTTTTTAATTTGGTATAAATACAAATAAAAAGGATGATAATCACAAACATGTTATTTAATTTATTAAATATAAAACGCTTTAAAAAAAATTTCTCTAAAGTTTTCGTTTGCTTTTGACCTTGGTCTTGCTACGGAGTTAAATTAATTGTCTTATACAAAAATAATAAAACAAGTATAAAAGAGCAGGTTGACTTTTAGGCTGATGGCACGCTGAATGATTTAGCAATCCTAGTTTGGCTCACTGTTAGCAAAAAGGTTACCGACCCCTGATCTATACAACACAAGCCGTAACCAGGCTGAACGGCTATACCAGGATCGACAGCTGGGATAGCTTAGGGTGGTGTTTCTGGGTGAGCAGCCAAAGTGACTTAAGGATGACAAAAGGAATATTTTGTAGTGCATATTTGTTTTATACACGTACATATATTGGATGCTGAAAACTATAAATGTTGCCATTTTTCTGAATAGCACTTGTAATCGAAACAATTTTGGTACTCAAAAATAAACTCACACACACAAGGCATGTATCACTTATGTTTCTATTGATTAATTGCACAGGATACTATGATAGGTGAGTTGTACGGTATAAGATAAACACAAGGTCAATACTCACGACCATAGGGACTGCCTGGCTGAGTTTCAGTCGTCCAGAACGTGTCTTTGAATGGCGCCAAACCTACGGCGTTGACAAACATGGAGGTTATGCCTATGTTCCATTGGCGGCCCCCTGGAGAGTAATCTTGACTCACTCGGGCCTGCACATAAGATCATTAGTGAGTGTGTGTGTATGAACGCAACATACTTTGCATTGACTTGATGTTTACATCATTACATTGACTCAAATACATGAATCAAATACATACATTGAATGGCGAAATATCTCGTGAAGAGACGTTTCACTGAACGTAGCAGCGAGGGTGTCTCTTAGATCACAAACACACACGATGTCATTTCAATAAAGTTAATACAATGATTGATATGTGTACATGGATTGGCTATTTTGATACAATCCTATCAGATCTTCACCCATTGACCTCGGAGTTTGCAGTTGATGTAAACAATTGATGAGTCAACTGCAGGCCTACATTTGGCATTTGAAAGTGTGAACATAGTTTCCTTCTTATAATATAATAAAAAGATTAGTTAAAAAAAAAGTAAAGTTAGTTAGTACAGTTTTCCTTGCAAGTCTTGACAATTTATGGGGTTAATTACATACGATAGTCCTGGCCGGACAATGTCAAGAGTTATGTTTCCTTTGTATTTGTTACAGTTACCTGGGTAACGGCGTCGATCTCCAATGACTGAAGGATGTGACGGCTGTAAGCCATACAGTACTGGATCTCTATGCCGGGGTACCTTGCAGCCCCGTTGCCCATCTGAGTTAGCCAACGGCGCCCCAGATTGACATCCGACAGTAAAGCGACGTTCTGGTCAGTCTCCCAGTTCAACCAGTCCTGTGGAGGAAATGAGATCAAATCTTGTCACCACAATTACTTGCATAAATTCTAAACTTATCCGTGGTTTGTCTAATCTTGCATTTTGATTGGGTTTAGAATACAGTTTTAATAGGATTTTAATTGTTGATGATTTTTGTTATTTTATTTCAGGCAATCCATTTCACGCCCAATTATCACTCGGGATAAAGAACTTACAGAAATTTCACCTTTTATGGAAAAAGAAAAAAATGTTTTATTGTATTCCTCTTCAAAGAATTTACTACTCCCAATACTTTACTACTTTTCTTTCTTTATAGCCAAGATGAATTGCAAGGTAGTTTTCCTTGTATGTCTCACTTTCCAATGGTACTACAGCTGTTAGTTCTCACAATTGTTAGGTGAGTACAGAAACTTTTAATGAAACTTTCAGCTCTTTTCTAAAACTCGTTCCAGTTGTTTTTTTAGTATTTGGTTTGGTCACCAAAAACATGTAGATTAAAGTTCTAGTAAAGTTCAGAGTAACTAATGTTAGGAATTTTATTTATTTTTTTCTTGTGTGTACCTTTTTTATTTCTCCTATTGAATTAAAAAAAAAGCTTCTTCAACATAATAACAAAACTAATACAAAAAAAGTAAAAGAAATATATTCATTTAATATAAAGATAATTAAAAAAAACAATCAAACAAAAAAACAATAAATAACAACAAAACAAACACATCACCTGCAATGATTACATATAAACCTGTTACACTATAGGGGCACGGTGCAGAGCGTTCGACTGGCGTACCGAAGGTCCTGGGTTCGAATCCTGTTGAAGGCTAGGGACTCAAGGATGTCCCTGAGTCTACTCAGCTCTGATAGGTACCTGACGTTAGTTAGGGTAAAGTAAAGGCGGCTGAGCATTGTGATGGCCACACATCTCCTAGTATGCCATGCGTGCCCACAGAAACTGGTGAACGCTTCTTCACCGGCCTTATGATCAATTTGGATCGACGGGTCCTTTAATTTTACAATATCATCTACACACATACCTGTTCATAGAGAATGAAATTTCCCCACTGCTTCGTCATATTAAAGAGATCATTCCAGAAACCCTGTGGTCAGAAAAATGTAAAGCAAATTAGTATTTATACATAGAGTCTGTATGCTGATCTAATTATATCGTATCACAATTTCTCTTGTAATATAGCTTTTCTTGAAAGTTCTTTAGAACGAAAACAGGCCAAGGTAAACATTTGCGATCCTGGAATCTCTTCCGTAATGGATTTACAAACAATCTCACTAGAGGATAATAGTTTCAATTCAGACAGTAATTTATTTTAAAATATTAAACTAAGCTCAGCAAGACGTTTTAGAGTTAGCATTCTATAATGTAATATATTAATAGCTATATGCTAATATGTTCGATTACATATTCTAGGCTTGCCAGATATCTTTAAAAAAAATACTGGACACCTTCCACTTCTGGGTTATCACCGCCCGTAGGAAAATTGGGTATATTGTTTCACAGCACCGGTGTTTTTCTTTTAATTTTATACCGGACAGTGTGCTGAAATACCTGACTGCCCCGCTCAATATCGAATACAGAATACCTGGCGGCGACTATTGTTGTATTGCACGCATAATATGAACATATGTTATTGCCATTCGTCGATAAGTGTGGGTGATTAAGTTTTGTTAGTTTTCAATAGAAGCATTTATTTGACTTTACCTGGTCATCTGGTACGGCCAGTCCGAATGTCTTATCCTGGATGAAGTTGTATTGACCACCGTTGTACTTAGCGTACGTGGTCTCGCTGTCCCTGATAGAGAAAAAAAAGGTGTGCACATTAGTTGCAGCATACAGTTAATTGAAATACGACAGTTATTGAATGGATATCTAAGTGTATTAAAGAATACAAACTAACCACATTTCAAACTGGCACCTAGAACATTGGTTCTCAAAATTTTCTAAAAGGCAATAAATTAGTGGTACTTTTTTTTTCAAACTGGCACATATAACATTAGTCCTCAAAATGTTCAAATAGGCAATAGATTAGTGGTTCTTTTTTTTTTCAAACTGGCACATAGAACATTAGTCCTCAAAATGTTCAAATAGACAATAGATTTGTTATTTTGTTTCTTCAAGCTGGCACATAGAACACTGATCGTCATAATTTGCAAATAGGCAATAGATTAGTGGGTTTTTTTTTTCAAACTGGCACATAGAACACTGGTCGTCAAAATTTGCAAATAGGTAATAGATTAGTGGCACCTTTTCTTAAAATAACACCTCTAAAAAACCACAAACACCGTTCCTTGTTTTTAGTGGGTGACAAATTTCAATTTGTTATTGTTTTGTTAGAAGTGAGGGGAGTTTATCTGTTGTTAGCCTACCAAAGCTATTTTAGAGTAAGACTAACCCTCCCGACCCATAGCCTTAGATGGATTGAGAGCCCATAATCTTTATATCAACTGCTCTTACCACAATAAAGCTGATTGATATTTAAACACAGTACAAGTAGTAAATAAAAACACAGAATGCTAACTCACCAATATCTGTTATGGCAGCCGAACGGTAGTTGAGTCTGTGATGAGAGATACCTGAACAAAAAAAACAACAATGCAACTAACTTCTTGAATGTACAACCTTTTATTGTATTATTTACAGACGCCTATCCCCCTCTTTATACAGATAATCGTGCGCACTACGCTTACGCGGGGATTAGCACAGTTCCACCAAGCACTAAATTTAGAATACCTTAGATTTTCTCAAGAAACTCATGAACTCGTATTATACTCACTTGCGTGCTATATATTTCATAGTACACATCTTTAGTGCTAATCATTTGATATAAAAACGGAATGCCAGTAAGCAATGTTTTAAAGAAGTAAAGTATCCCGTCGGAACAAATTGATCCTTGGGGTCGGTGAAGCACCGTTCACAAGTTTCTGTGGACACGGATTACTAGGATATTGTGTGGCCAGCATAACTCTGTCCCTCGTGAGACCTATTTGATTCATAGGGCATCTGGCGCAGCGATCACAAGTTTCCCTGGCCATGGCTTACGCGGGAATAGCCACATTTACTTATCCCCAAGTAATGTCAGGTACCCATCAAGGGGTAGCCTCTGCGACACACTGAGACACGGGAATATATTCTGGCCTTCGAATCCAGGCCGCTCGGTATGCCAAGCATCTAAGTATAGTATATAAATATTTGTATTGATAAGAATCTCAGTTTTTTTGTGTGTGTGTCTTGATCTTAATAATCATCGGTTATCGTGTAGAAAATGTTCACAGTGAATTTAGAAGTGAATCCTCGCTTACTGGAAGCCGCCGGGCAACACGTCAGATTTTGGAGTCCAGGTGACTGTTCCTTGTCTGTGACCTTTGGGATACCACCAGGAATCATACTGGATGTACCTGTTGGAACAAACACATGGCTTAATTAGTAACTTATCTATCTATAATCTATCTTCTATCTATCTATTTATCATCTTTCTATCTATTTTTTACTATTCATGATCTTTCTATCATCTATGTATCATCTATTTTTCAATAATCGAATCATCTATTATCTATCTATCTATCTCTCTTTCTCGATCTATTAATCTATTTATATGTGTAGGCTATCAATCTATCATCTAACTTTCATCAATCTACTTATCATTTTTCTATCTATTAATCTATCAGTTTATATATTTTTCTTCCATATTTCCATCTATCAATCTATCTATCTATCTATCTATCTATCTATCTATCTATCTATCTATCTATCTATCTATCTATCTATCTATCTATCTATCTATCTATCTATCTATCTATCTATCTATCTATCTATCTATCTATCTATCTGTCCATTTTACTGTTATAAAGCGCCACCTACTGAATTGGTAAACTGGAATTGTTAATATAATTTACAGCATCAACCATTGTTGTTTGATAATTTTTTCCGTCCTCTGTATTATAATAATAGTAGGCACCTAGCGGATTAAAAAAACAATAACAACATCGAAGGTAAAAATACGTATACATACGTATGTCTACGAAAAAAAGTATATGCAGCGTATAAATATGTATATAAAGTGTATAAATGTGTATATCTAGTGTATAAATGTGTATGTTTAGTGTATAAATGTGTATATGAAGTGTATAAATGTGTATATCTAGTGTATAAATGAGTATGTTTAGTGTATAAATGTGTTTGTTTAGTGTATAAATGTGTATATGTAATTTTTCGCCGCCCCCTCCCCACATTTTCTTTCCAATAACGACAACCCACAGAAATAAAGTTTGTATCCTATTTTCTTCAAAGGGAGATAATAAAGGCAATTGTTTAGGAGTACATAACATTTTTTTTTAACTGAAAAACGGAATGCAAACCAAAATGAAATTTAAAGAAATGCGTCGTTTCCAGGAGTCGTTCTTTTTTTTTAAAGCATATTTTTCACTATAATATAGGGCGTTTGCAATCCCGTGACAAAAAGCACGTGATTTGTGTTTACTTTGAGTAATGGTGTACAATTAAATATGGCCGCTGTATTAATAAAGTTCCATATAGGCTCGAGCTTTTTCTAAATGATGTGTTGTGTTTTAAGTCTTGTTAAGATTTAAGCTGTATTATGTATGTTAAATAAAATAGGCTATTTTATTATTATCATAGACATAGATCATAGACGATGTGAGCCTAATAGTGACTTGACTAGATAGCCTGTTCATCAACACTATCACTTGACATCGTAGCCTAGCCTACGAAACATTAAAAGTGTAGGCCTATAAAGTGGAATTGAAAGTGTAAATAGGTCTAGCCGGCCCTAGCCTAATCACATTAATCAATTAATCTACAGTACTACTATTTACCTCCTTATTTTTGAGTAGGATAGCCAATATTCAGATGTGAATTTTGCATGATAAAGAAGTAATTTACTTTCACCACGTTATGTTTGTACCTCAAGTGGGTTCTATATTTACACAAATACGTCACTAAATGTACACAAAAAAACTTAAGCTCCGCCTACTGAAAACGCTCTATTGCTTTGATTTAATTAATCATATCGTTTATCTGACATTTTCTGCACTTAGTGTGTCTGTATATTATAGCATTTCTGTTGCTGTTTTAGTAAAAAAAATAGTTAGACTATGCGGTAGCATGTTTTGTTAAAACAATAACTGTTCTTATACTTGTATACGATGTGTTTAAGTTTTATGCATTTGTGCGTATGTTGTTTTGTGCGTTGCAGTGTGAAAGGAGTCGCATTACTGTAATTATTTAGTATTACTTCTTACATTTTAATATCATGTTGACTTTCTTCTTCTAAAATTATTTTGTTTTTAATTAAAGTTCACTGTAAAATTTCACTGACCGTTGTCCGTCCAATATCCCATATAGTTCAAAGTGATACTTTCAATACGTCTATATGGCGTCTTGCCGTAGTAATACTGCAGAATTTCACCCCATTCCGTCACAGCCTGGGATAAAACATTAATGTCCATCAAATTTAGTTATAGTATAGACACAGAGACAAAAAAAAACACATTCTTATTCAAAGTGTACATCTTATCAAGGGTCATGGTGGCGTGTGCAGCGCGTTCGGCTGGCGTACCGACGGTACTAGGTTCGAATCCTGGTGCAGGTTAGCTTTTTCCCAGGTCTAGTGGGTGTCCCTGTGTCTACCCAGCTCTGATGGGTACCTGACCTGTGCATAGTTCTGGCCACACACTCACCTAGTATGCCGTAACCACAGAAACTGGTGAACGCTGCTTCACCGGACCTACCATCCTGTAAGAATGGGTTTGATTTTCTCTTACAAATAATTAAGTCGTTGGCATTAACTGATTTTTTTGTCTCCCGTCGCCCTCTTGTGGGCAGCGTTTGGCCGACACATGATCACTGACCTGACAATGTATTGCAAAGACTCGATACTTTTTCAAAAAAAAAAATGTTTACCTGGTTAATTCCCTTGTCGCTAAAGTAAACAAGGAAATCCACTTGGAAACTTTTAGGGACCGTGTCAACGAGTCCCAGAATGCCGTAGGAGACCTGCTGTTGCATGAGTGACACGTGACTTGAGGCGGCCATGAACTGGCTCATCGGGGAGATCACCATGGCGTTGCTGGAGTTGTCGAAGATGACGAGTGGCCCACCCCCGGTGCCGGTCTCGAAGAATGGCGTGAACTTCCAGCTGCAACGGTAAAACAAAAGCTTTTTTGTCGCAGTGGCGCGCCTAGAAATATGTAAAGGCGCGCGTGTGTAAAGGAAGTTCAAACCACTAATCTAGCTACGATAAGGTTTTAGATCTGGCGATGGCTAGATATGCCTACAGAGTCTTTAAATATCTACATCTCTCTCTCTCTCTCCATCTCTCTCTCTCTCTCTCTCTCTATCTATCTATCTTTCTCTCTCTCTCGCTGCTAAGCACCTCCTTCTCTTAAGGTTACAAAAAAAAAGTCCTAAGTATAGCTAGATTTACCTGCCCATATTAAGTCCACTGTAGCCGCTCATGTCGCCGCCGTAGCCTAGGTAACCAAGCTCCACGTCAGAGCCAGAGCCGGTCTTAAAGGTGGGGAAGCCACTGATGACGTACTGGGGGTCTTGGGCCGAGGTGCCGGTCCAGTCTTCGAGGTAAGTCTGGAACAGGACACGCGGGTTATAGTGTTCCGTTTTTAAACGCGCTGAATGGCTAATTAGACATTCAAGTTTTAACTCGACCCAGCGAACAAAGGAGAAGAATGTATCAAGTGACAAGCTGTGGGGACCATCCAGGTAAAAAGCAAAATAGGAAAATTGGAAAACAAAAGTGTGGGGGATGGGTGGGGCACACTCTGAGAAGACCGGAGGGCGATGTGGCCAGACAGGCACTAGACTGGAACAATAAGAGGAAGATAAAAGTGGGCAGACCAACGCTGGTGGCCTCACATGTACCCAACTGGCCTAAGATCCAGACCAATGGAGGTGTACTTAAGCCCCCCCCCCCCTCCTTTTTTTTTCAATGGGGACCCCAGGGATTAAGTGAAGTTAAGTCAAATGTACAAAATAATTTACAATTTCCAGACCCGGATTTATCTCCCCTACGACTCCTTGTTTCTAGATAATGATATAATATATTTCTAAGAATTTGTTTCACGTGGTAATTTTCAAATTGAGTGCACAAAATAAAATGATCGCCACCTAGCGGTAGTGGAAACTAGAGCAGTATGGGCAACTCTTCACACAAGATCGCATTGGGTTGCCCAAAAACAATCTTACAGGGCAACAACGAGGGAGATATAAGAGATGAAGACGGAGAAAACAATAGGAGAAAAATATCGGAAAATCTATAAAAAAACTAAAGGGACATGTACAATGTAAGTACCGGTAAATAGAAATCGATCAATATAATAAAACATTCAGGGCCTAGGAGAGGGCCCAGGAAACACAATATCAAACACAATATTTTATTATTGAACTTTCACATTTATGGTAATCAATAATAAGCTTAATAATAATAATAATAGTCATTTCTTATAGCGCTTTTATCCATGTAATATAATGTAGCATGCTCAGTGCGCTCTTGGTGTGAATAACAGTGGCAGATGTATTAGTATGTAAGGCACACAGCCACTAACCAAAGAGAAAGTTCTTTAAGTTCTTTTTAAAAGATTATTTTGTCTCAGATTCTCTCAGTGTCTGAAGTAAACTGTTCCATAAAGAAGGCGCCACAGATTCAAATGACTGCACTCCTAGGTACTTCTTTTTGTGTCTAGCCACACTGAGAGTTCTAAGGAGTGACTGTGATGAAGAGCGCAGTTCCCTTGATGGCTCATGCCTTGATATAAGTTCTCGAAGATAGGAAGGAGCAATGCCATTTATGCATCCGTACGCAAGGGACATAATTGTGTGGTTTATTCGCTTTATCACCGGGAGCCAGTGGATATCCTTTAGAGGTGGGGAGGTATGACCTTGCCTCATCACCCCGAAACCATGCGCGCCGCAGTGTTCTGTACTCTCTGTAATCTCTGCTGCTGGTTCTGGGGCAAACCCCACAGACAACTGTTGCAGTAATCCAACCTTATAAGAGAGACTGCTACGGTATTGGCCAACCTTCTATTGAGTTGAGGTCACAACTGACCCAGGGCGCGTAGATGAGATGAACAAGCCTTAACCACAGCTAGTGGCGTATTTAGCCATGTTCCACATGTTCCATTGGAACAGGGGCCCCCACATAAGGGGGGCTCCCACACATCCCATAATGAACGTTTTTAGTGACAGCACTATTCTTTCGTTGAAAATGTAAAATAAAATTCAATTATCCCACTACAATTTTGAGCACTCCAGTTCAACCAAGCTAAGCGCAACATACAATTTATTTATGATTTTACAAAATGTTACACGAATTAACGTCACTTTTCTGAGGCATGTGAAAGGCAGGGCGAGGCCACGAGGGGCCCTCACATAAATTTTGGAACAGAGCCCCCACAATCCTAAATACGGCCCTAACCAAAGCACTGATATGTGGAACCATTAAAAGCTTATTATAAATAATTATTGTCTAATCATTATCATTTGGTAGTCAAGATGAGGATCAAACCCCTGCTTATGTTTATTATATTTTGATCTCAGATTAACTGAGATGTCCTATAAAATGTTATTATTTGAACGAACATATATGAATTCTCAGTAATTGTTAAGCGGAAGAGATACGTAGTAAACATACGCAATGGGTAGTTAACGTCATGTTCAAAAATATACATATACATTCTTTAGTCATATGATAGTTGTAGAATTTTCAAATACTTATTACAGTTTGATAATTTTTAAGTTATAAATTGTAGCCATTTAATTCTTTTATAAAAGAAAACATCTTAAAATATTAGCTCAAATAAAACGGGTTAATTATCTCCCTTTAATAAAAAAAACTAGTAAAAAAATATTATATATAAACAAATTAGATTTAATAGTGATGCCAAACAAGTTCTGTTTGCAATAAAACAAACATAACCGATTAGATTTAATTCTTATTTCTTTATATAAATCCAGCATTATGATCTTCATGACATGATTTAAATATTAGAGAATTAAAATTAATTTACGTTAAACAGTTGTAAATAGATATTTCCATTTTCTGCATTAATAGTTTGTCAATTTTAGGAGTTTATCTTTTAAATATTAATAATTACAGAAATTACATAATAAAGTGCTGTTAGATAGGTCTCTAATATTTATTTTAAATTAATAAAATAAATTTGTTTTAGAATTACTTATGATGTTGATGAATTTTGATGGGTTGCAATAGTGGCTCATTAACTTTCAGATGGTTTCTCTATCCACCCTGTCGAAAGCCTTTTCAAAGTCTACAAACGTCTTGTACAAGGGAGATTGCCATTCTAAAGATTGTTCAATGATTATCCGCAAAGTGGCAATGTGGTCAGTAAATGATCGGCCTTGTCGAAACCCTGATTGTTCTGGCCTAAGTTTGTGGCTAAGCTTCCTTCATTCTCTCTAATATAATCCTGGTCAGGACCTTGCCTGGAACTGAGAGAAGCATTATTCCTCTCCAGTTGCTGCATACAGAGAGATCACCTTACTTCGGTAGCTTGACCATGTAGTATAATTTCCTTTCGTACGGTACTTTTTCCTCTTCCCATATTTTTTGTAGTAGTGTTTAATTAAAGAAAATGAGCATAACAACTCTATTAAATGTAATTACTCTCTATCAATTAATGAGCGCCTTGTCTTGAATGCTCTTTGCGTATGCTTTAGACAGCTTTCTTATGCGATAAAATTCAACTTGCTGCATTTTAAAATCGTCAATATTCCTCCAATTAAAAAAAGATCTACATATAAGAGAGTTGTAGCTAGATCAAACCGTTAGGCTAAAAAAAAAAATGTTTAGAAAACTCATTTTTCCATGTAATTCTGGATAGGTCCATCTATTTATCTTAATATTTGCCCTTATATAAGTATGTACAGATAGGCAAATGGTTTGAAATCGATTTCATGTCAAGATATGTCCTCAATGCAAATCCATTCAAATGGTCTTTGTCAACGCAAGTTCAACTCACTGAAATGTGACGCTATGTCATTCAGAAACATCGGCTTCAACAGTCAGTTTTCCTAATTCAGAACCGGAAAATGTTGTTTTCCTCTTGGAGGTCTCTTTTGTGCCTTTGAAAAAAGCTTTGCGTGCCAAGTTTGGCACGCGGACCCATAGATTGCCTACCCCAGCACTTATAAGTAACGCTGTAGAAGTTGCGTATGCTGCACTTCATTGCTCTCATCGCCAAATCATGATAAACAACAACAAATTACATATTTATATAGCGCTATTCATAACAAAGTCTTCGAATGCGCTTTACATTTACCATATGCTATTAAAATAAATCGAAAACGTGTGTTTTTAATTTTGTTTTGAAAATGTCTATATTGACGGCTTGTTTAATTGAGTTCGGAAGTTCATTCCACCACAAAGGTGCTACTAACGCGAGCTGCAAATGTTTCTCTTTTTACGCTTGGTACCTTGTGCTGTAGATAGATTTTGTTTGAACGCAGTCCTCTTTTCTCTGATTGTGAAGATCGACCATGGATCTCATGTACTGGGGAGATTGACCATGAAGGCTTTTATAGAACATAGTCAGAACTTTGAATTTCTTCGTTGTTCAGAACAATTTTCGCAGCCATGTTTTGGACATGGAGACGTACGTATACCACTTGTTTTAAAGAACATTCAAAATTCAACTACGTTAAAAGAACACAAACAGCAACAGAGTGTTCTCCCTTTAGCTAAAAAAAAAGTGGCCCAGAGTGACGTCACTTTGAGTAAATACGTCAGAAGAATATGGTTTAACTCTATAAAAACACATAATCAATGTACTTTGTTCTTAACGTTTCAATTCTAGACTCAACTGAAACTCGCATGGGCATGAATGTGTAGCCTATGAGTTAAAGTGAATACACGATAAAAAAAAATGTTTGGCAACAATACTTACCTGAGTAAAAATAGCCAATGGAAGATTCGGGACATTGTAATTTTTGATGGTGGCTACTACAGGCTGAGATCCGGCGTAGTAGAAGTACTCGATATCTTGCCACTGACCAATTTTGTCAAAACCGGAAGTAGCGGAGACATTGGCCATCTAGAAAAAAAAAATGGTTTTGACTAATAGTAATGCAGTATCTTCGATTGTATACATACGGTTCGAACGAGACCTTAATGTTTTCTTAATCCATTAACGCATATAAGTTATCTTTATTCCAGATTGGCACCCGGGCATGGGATGGGTTGCCCGAAAAAAACAACAGGAAAACAAAGGGCTCATTTAAGACACTAATCAAAATCAAAAGCAATTATCGTCTGTAACATGTAAGATGAGAGTCTGCTAACCGGTCGGCTTGTTGTCGTTTCCCTCTTATCAAATGATGCTTGCATTTTACAAATGTAAGCGATACCCAAAATCATGGATTAGCGTAGGACGATATATAATACACATATTTTTGCCGTAGTTCTGAAATCCGAAGTGTTGGTCAAGGATGTCTTCTATGCCCTCTGGGTCATGATCGAATGAGGTTATGGCATTTTAATCTAAATCAAACCTGGAGTAAGGGTTTCGTTCCGATTCACGCCTTACGCGATTTTGAAATACATGAGCTCTAAGGCTTTATCCTTGGTTATACTAAACGTTTATCCTAATTATTTATAGTGTTTTAAAAAGGCTTTTCTGTTTTACGATTACTTTGAATGACATTACCTTTAATGATCCGTCAGACATTGAGTATTTCTTGCCCTGGCTAATGAAGAATGTGTCACCGCTGGTCAGCCATTTGTTTCCGTTGACCGTGAGGGCGTAGGTTCCATCGGTGCTCAAAGATATGCCGAATCCAGCCTGACTGGGCCTCTGGCACGTGACCACTTTACGAGCATTTACATAACATTAGGGCATGAACAACGCAACATCAATTTGACAATTGAAAAAGATAGAGTTAGTGAGATAGAGAGAATGAGGGAGGCCGAATCGAGAGTGAGCCAGAGAGAAAAAGTGAGAGAGTGCGAAAGAGAGTATTTGAGAGTGTGTGAGTGAGAGATTGAGAGAAAGAGGGAATGAAAGAGAGGATTGAGAGAGAGGGATTGAGAGAGGGAGAGAGGTAGTAGGTAAGAGAGGGAGTGAGTTGTGAGAGGGAATGAAGCAGAGAAAGTGAATGAGAGAGGTAGTGAAGGAGAGTAATTGAGAGTGTGTTAGTGAGAGGGGGAGAGGTTGAGAGAGATGGAGTGAGTGAGAGAGGGAGTGAGAGAGAGGGAGTGCTAGAGAGTGAAGGAGTGAGAGGATAGAGAGGGAGTGAGCGAGAGAGGGAGTGAGAGGACGAGAGAGAGGGAATGAGAGAGAGTAATTGAGAGTGTGTTCGTGAGAGAGTAGGTCATAGAGAGAGAGTTAGTGAGAGAGAGGGACTGAGTGAGCTAGGGAGAGCGAGAGAGAGAGAGAGATAGTGAGAGAGAGGGAGTGAGAGAGACTGAGTATCAGTGTGTACAATTAAATAAAAATAGTCCACTTGCAAATGGTGATTAGATAACTGAAACATTTTTCACCTTCAAAACTACAAGACATTTTTACATTGCAATTAAGACTCGTTTAATAGGCACTTTATGATTTGTATTCAAATATATTACTTAAGTTAATACTTAAGTTGTTTTTTTTAAATTGAGCTATAGATCAGCTAAAAAAATTAACTCATGTCCTTGAAGACAGTAGACTAATTGTAGAATTATTGTGTGTCAGTCTCAGGCTATACTAACTACCATGAGAATTCAAGCAAATATATGTAACAAGAAATATATCGTCAAGACTTCAGGCAGCCAGAATACATTAGTTGAATACTAATGAACTTTTTCTTGTATGATAAATTGTGTGATAGTGTATGTGCATGTCTATTTTTATAAGTATAAGCATAGACTATAATATACATGGACCGCTTGCTTTAGTATTTATGCTATATGATGACTCGAAACACTGATTTTTGGAATTTCTGATTCGTTGTTTCTTTTACACTTCCGTTTTATTGAATCACTTCGATTTTCTCAATTAAAAATTAAAATTAAAATCGAAAGTTCTATACAGCCGAAACATTTAAGAAACAACGAGGAGCGTAGAAGTAATTTAAGACAGCCTTATTGGTTGCGCACGAAAAAAAAGTACAGATTAGCTCTAAAAATAGAGCAAGCGGTCCATCTTATTATAATCTATGGTATGAGCTTATTTCTGTGCTTGAGTACATATAATTCTTTTATATTGTTTAGAGAATGTTGAAAGACATAATGTATGTATTCAAGTCAAATTTCCATTTGTTTGGATCAATAAAGAAATCTGTTCTTATCTTATCTCAATCAACTATAAAGTCTATCAATCTTACCGGAAAAAATGAACAAAAACAGAAAGATGTTCAGTTTGCAGAACATGATGAAACGTGGCTGAATGAAACACATTTCAAACCTTCAGCCAGAAATATATATATAAAAAATCTAACAGTATGTGTCTGACCTTTTAGTAATTAATGCCCTTTTTATCCTACAACTTAAGATGTTTGCTAATTACACAATTCAAGCATGGTTAAACGACCCATTCTTTGTCCCAGCAATTTTTTAGAAAACCCAGATTGAACTGAAAACCTGCCTTATCATTGAAGGGACATAATTTTGCACTATCTCATTATTTATGGAACAAAAAAAAAAGGAACAGATTACTGTATCACCTCTAGTGTTTGTCCTGATTAATGACGGTTCTCAAAATATAAAAACATTGATTTTCCAAATGCCCTTTTTTTCGCTCTACTCTACATGTATTTCACCTCGTAAGATTGATGCGATCCTAACAGTTTTTAAATATTTTTGCCTTTTTTTCTTAGAAAAATACTAAACGAAAATTCTTTTGCATCAATCATAAAGTTTGTGAATAGAAATATGTGATTCTTCACGTCTGACGTTCACAATCCATCGTTTACTCACGGCAACATCTTTGGAAATAAAATAAAATGTAATCCACTAAGCTCAGATCTACATCAGAATCTTTTCTTTCTCGCCCAACAACCAGTAACGCAGCAGACATACACGTTTAGTTAATAAATGAACGAATAGGACCGGACATGTTGGGTACACTTTGAACGTTTAGGCTCAACATGCATACATAATCTTAAAGAGCTGTCAATAAAAGAAATATCAAAGCAAGCGGTCCATCGTATTATAGTCTTTGATTTGATCCTGGCTTTGAATGGAATGTATGTACTATTTAACCAAAAATGACGCTTAACTCAGCTCCATCTTGCTAACGTGTCTTATAACAATGTATATAATTGTTATAGTCAAAATTATGTTTATACATTGAATTACATAAAGGTTATAGGAGGGATGGGGGCATTACATATTATAATAATAGTTTTGTAAATTTCTTAAAAGGGGACCAATTAAAATTGTGATGTTGATATTTTGAATTACTTTAAAAAGAATGGTTTTAATCCGGCCTTGATTATATGTATTGAAATAAAGTAATATGAAAACTCCAAAGACCCTCACATATCAATTAGTGAAGAAACCATTCGCCCAACAAACAAACAAACAAACAATAAAATAATAAAATTGGACGTTGAAGGTAAATGGAAATCCCGAAGTGTTAACAATGGTTTATTCTTTCAGCTTTAACTTGTTTGTTAAAATTTTGGCTCAAGATTATAATAAATACACAAACACTCAAACACACAACCAACTCAAAGTATTTTAATCAGGTATTCTTATCTTGAGGCGAAGACATAAATAAAATGTCGACAGATGTGTTTTTTTTTTTAAAGTTGTTTTTCGTTTTATTCTCAGCCTTGAGCACAGCATATCAGCAAAAAACTTAGTAAAAGCAAAATAACTGTAGTTATTGAATGATAGTGGGTGAACGACTAAATTATGAGTGAAAAACTATATTTCAGAGACAAGGAGACAGCGAGATAGAGAAATCATAACAGAAATATTTATTCCAGGCTACAAATATTATGCAAAATGCTGATGGTGGTGGCGAAGGAAGGATTTGAACCCTGGCTGTTGTCGCAGACGATGGTCCGTACGGGTCCCAACTCCATCATGTAGCTAAAGGTCACTGTCTCATAGGCGTTGACCAGGAGGGTCAAGACTATGTCGTCCGTTGTCTTCTGTATTGAATAGAATCGTTTTACCGACATGGGCACCCACTTGCTTGTCTCCCCTAGAAGTAAAACCCGAAGCCTATTTTTGGATGCAAGAACAAAAATATTACGATCACGTGATCTAACTATTTATAGTTTAAATTCCTAGTAGTTAAAATGTTAAAAGTACGTAAACAATAAGATTTTGATGGCCAATTATTTATTTCAAACAAATGTTTATAATAAATATATGAATATATAAATATATATAAATATATAAATGTTTATAATAAATAGATAACTTGCCCTTTCAGACCAGTTTGATCCAAAGGGCAAGTGAAAAAGCGTTCATTTGTTTCTTTGGTCACGGCAAACAAAGAGATAATGTGGCCAGCACAATGTCCATCAACTTCACTTATCTCCAACTACGCTAGGTACAAAGCCCATGATTCAAACCCAAGACCTTCGGTACGCCAGCCCAAGCTTTCTGAAGAATATATGTATTCAATGCTACCATACTCCATTTATAATGTATATATACTTTACTATCTTCTTCAAAGACCCAAGTTTACTTCAACCCTTTCAAAACTAGACGGTCATTCTGTCAAATTATGTTTTCATTGGTCAAAAATGATATGTTTGTATATTTTCTTTCTTGTCACAAAACTTATCAGCTCGCACATGATTTTTTATCATCTTAACTGTCCAGGAACATTAGAACTTCATCTCAATTGGCTTATTAAGGCAAAATAAAAATTTAAGAAATAATAAATTGGACTTTTTTTCTGGGATAACCGGTATCCCTTTCGACTTCTCAGTAGACTGGGACGCGGTGGCCGCCGCGTTCGGCTGGCATACCGAAGGTCCGGGGTTTGAATCCTGGTGAAGGCAAGGATTTGTTTCTGGAGGGTGTCTCCGAGTCTACCCAGCTTTGATGGGTACCTGAACTTAGTAGGGGTAAAGTAAAGGCGGCTGTGCATTGTGCTGGCTACACAATCACCTAGTATACCGTGGCCATAGAAACTGGTGACCGCCGCTTCACCGGCCCTATGGATCAATTTGGGATCGACGGGATACTTTTTTTTTTACTCAAGTAGACCAATATTTAAACTAGCTAAAGTCGTGGACCGCACAAGAGATATAGTATTTACCTTGTCCCCAGCTGTATGATGGGTGTAGTGTAGAACAGACAAAACTCCACAGGTGTGCACCCTGGGCCCAGGTGTAACGGAGTAGCGTCGGAGAACAGGGTCGGCGCCTTGGTGGCATCGGTTCCAGAGTAGATCACACTTTCCGGAAGCTTTGTGGAAACAAGACGATAGGAATGCTCATGTTAAAAGTTATTATAGGATTTAGACTAAACAAATCTATAATAATCAGTCAGCGGAGGATTAATAATCAGTGCCTATATAGTTTAGTATTGACCAGTAGTAAAAGGGGAATTCTTTTAATTTCAAGCGAAGACTATAATAAGATGGACCGCTTGCTCTATTTTTAGAGCTTATATGTTCTTTTTTTCGTGCGCATCCAATAATGCTGTCTTAAATTACTTCTACGATCCTACGTTTGCCTAAATGTTTCCGCTGTATACAACTTTCAATTTAAATTTTAATTTTTCATTGAGCAAATCAAAGCGATTAAATAAAACGGAAGTGCACAGTACAAAAGGGAATCGGGAATTCTGAAAAGAAGCCATTCGAGTCACAAATAGCAGAAAAATTAAAACAAGCGGTCCATCTTATTATAGTCTTTTGTTCAAGTAAAAAAAAAAGATACAGCGTATAGATATTGATAAAACACCAAAGACCCTACATGACCAGATGTCCATCCGCTGGACGGTGTAAGGGCGTAGTTATTTTTCAGATCAGCGGCGAAGACGATGCCGAATGCGTATCCTGAAATGTTGCTGTAAGTTGTGTAGACCTCGCCGTCAGGGCCTGGGTATGAAGAAAATGCTTTCTGAAAAAGTAAATATGTTTAAAAATAGCAATATAGTATTCGAATACCTATAAAGTAGACTGTTTATTGTTAATAGAGTATACAATATCAATATAGTATTCGAATACCTAAAGAGTAGACTGTTCAGTGCTAATAAAGTATAATACACCAATACAGTATTCGAATACCTATAGTGTAGACCAACGGTCGGCAACCTAAGGCACACGTGCCAAACTTGACACGCAGCGCGATGTTCAATGGCACGAAAGAGACCTCCAAGAGTGTTTTTTATTGATAAAAATAAAAGAACAACAACATTTTCCGGTTCTGAATGAGGAGAACTGACTTAAAGCCGATGTTTCTGAATGACATAGCGGCATAATTCAGTGACTTTGTGCATTTACAAGGACCACTGGAATGGATTTGCATTGAAACAAAACATATCTTGCCGTGAAATAAAATTCAAAACATTTAGCTACATGTACATCCCTATATCAAGGCATATATTAAGATAGATAGTTGGGCTTTTTTAGAAGTACATCGAAGCACTTAAAGCGGAGTTTTCTTATCAAAGGCAAGACATTCAAATTTTCAAATTTTCAAATGATGAACCCATTTTTTCGTCAAGCCTAACTGGTTAGGAAAGTCATCTGCTATTCTCAGCTGCTAGGCATTCGCTCTTTTACTTTCAGCTTTTGGTTCAACTTACACTTGTGAATAGATTTCATCGCACATGAAAGCTGTTTGAAGCATACAGAGACGTCACCTACCCTTGACCGCTCATCAGACTAATTACATTTAAAAGTGTTTTTATGCTCATCTTCTTTAATTAAACATAAATAGTCTATAAGTAATTCTAAAATAAATGTATTTGTATAATTAATTTAATAAATATAATATACTTTTTTTCAACAGCATTTTAATATTTAATTTCTGTAATTATAAATGTTTAAAATATAAACTCCTTGAATGGACAAACAATTAGTGCAGGAAATGTTTATTGACAACTGTTAAACTTAAATTATTTTAATCCTCTTATAATTAAATATTTTTACGAATACCATAATGTTGAATTTATGTCAAGAAATAATAATTAGCAATGTTTGTTATATTACAAAACATAACTTGTTTGGCATCACTATTGAATCAAATGTGGACAAGTTGTTTTAATTAAATGAATTATAATTAAACCGTTTTATTTGCGCTAATATTTCTAATATGTTTCTTTTTTTTTCTTTTATAAAGGAATAAAAGACTTAAAATTCAAAACTTTGTTATAATCAAACGGTAAAAAAGTACTTGAAAATGATATAAATATTATAAGACTAAAGAATGTATATGTATATTTTTAAACATTACATTAACTACTCAGTTTGTATGATTACTACGTATCTATTCCGTTTTACGATAGTCGAGTGCTGTCAGTCGGATTTAGTAAATCTGAAAAAAAAAAATGACTTCTAAGTTAAACCATATACTATAATATACATGGACCACTTGCTTTAGTTTTTTATGCTATTATCTTCTTTTTTTTTTTGCAATCCCTGATTCTAAATGAAGTAATTGTTAGACACGTTCCGTTTTATTAAATCGTATTTTTTTCGACTTTAAATGAATATTTCTAGGCCTATTAATCCTATTATCATTGACTATAATAAGATGGACCGCCTGCTCTATTTTTTGAGCTTATATAAGGCGTTTGCAATCACGTGACAAAAAGCACGTGATTTGTGTTTACTTTCTGTAATGGTGTACAATTAATAATGGCCGCTGTATTAATAAAGTTTCATATAGGCTCGAGCTTTTTTTAAATGATGTGTTGTGTTTTAAGTCTTATTAAGATTTAAGCTGTATTTATTATTTTATTATTATCATAGACATAGATCATAGACGATGTGAGCCTATTAGTAACTTGACTAGATAGCCTATTCACCAACACTATCACTTGACATCGTAGCCTAGCCTACGAAACATTAAAAGTGTAGGCCTATAAAGTGAAATTGAAAGTGTAAATAGGTCTAGGTCCTTATTTTTTAGTAGGATAGCCAATATTCAGATGTGAATTTTGCATGATAAAGAGCAACTTCACTTTCACCACGTTACATTTGTACCTCAAGTGGGTTCTTATATTTACACAAATACGTCACTAAAAATAGAGTAAAAACCTAAGCCACGCCCACTGAGAACGCTCTATTCTTTTTCCGTGCGCACACAACACTGATCTATAAATGTTTCCGCTCTTTACAACTTTCGATTTGAATTTTTCATTGAGAAAATTATAGCGAGTAAATAAAACGGAACTTGTATATCAATAACTTAATTTCCTGTATAGCAATTACGTTATTTAGAATCGGGAATTCCGAACATCAGTGTTTCAAGTCATCATATAGCAGAAATACTAAAGCAAGCGGTCCATGTATATTATAGTCTATGGCTATGGTTAAACTGAATCAAAATATTATTTATATTAGCAGGTTTTAGATCCTCATCTTGACTAATGTTACGAAACGGGGTTTGTAATAGTAATATTATTTTCCTAACTTTCTTATTAATAAACAAATAGAAAACGAACAGCGAATGCACCGAGGGAAGAGATATTATTATTATTAATTTATTGTAAACACCAGAAGCACGCTCCCGTAGAACGTTATAGAAGGCGGTGGTCGGTTTTAAAACTCCTATTTTAAATAATCGATAGTTGGCAAGGAAAGATTTCCTCCTCTTTAAGTTCAATTATGTCTCTCATATCCGATACGCAAGTATGGTATCGATAGTAAATATAGCGATACTACCGGACTATAAAATGAGTTGTGGGCGATTCTTTAAGTCTCTTACCTTATTGTCTTTACTGAAGGCAAGTCGCTATTGTTCTGAACCATTGAAATGTTTTAACTTTCTATAATATTTTTTTCTACTGGATTACTTACGATATTTATTTCAAGGAATATTATTATGAGCGTTCTATCAACCTCAATACTTGAAGATATATCTGATTATTAAGCATCAACTGTTTTGTATGTTTCTTTTGACTGAATTGTGTAAATATTTTCATGAAAGCCACAGCCATCATTGAACTGTTAGGATTAATAAATTTCATAGTTATTTTACATCTGGAATTATTGAATCACTGAACTTTGATCGTATGTGTGTGGTTCCTAATTAATAATTTACCTAATAACAAGTCTATATTAAATATACAGTATACAACTGCCAAGAGCCACTATTTACTTGCAATTGAATACAATAAATTCAACACTACTTGATACTCGTTTCATCACGCTTAGGGATGCAAACTGGGACAACCTTAGACAAGAATATCATAATAATCAACAGAATTACTAATGCTATATATTATAACTAAGGAACTATAATATCAATTATACTGGATCAGCATAATTCAGCTGTGATCAAATGATTACTGGGGGCTCAGAGTTATTTACATTTTATAAAGCATTCATAGCATAGTAATGTCATCTTCTACAACAATAACATCGATTTATGAACTGGTAACTCTACAATAACAACTTGAATAATAACATCTAATTGATATTAACCAGGTCAATAAATAATCGTTAATTCTTCAGCGTATACGACAGTGTAGATGACCACTGGTATATGATCTGAAACAACATCATTTAAGCTGATTGATAATCCAAAGGAATATCGTGTTGATGATCTGTGATGTTGAGGTTCAATCCATGCTTTTACTAGCTGGTTACCTAATACTAACAAATGATAGTGTTAAGACAATGATTACCATAAATGTGAAAGCTTAAATACTAATAAAAATATTTTATTTCATATAAATGCAAATAAAAAGGACGATAATCACAATCATGTAAATTTTGTATTAGTCAAATATAAAACCCTTTAGAGATTTTCTCTATGAATAGATTTTGCTTTTGGCCCTGGTCTTGCTACGGAGTAAAATTAATTGTTCTATAAAATTTTTTTTTTAAAAGTATAATAGAACAGGTTGGCTTTTAAGCTGTTGGCACGCTAAATGATTTTGAAATCCTAGTTTGGCACACTGTTAGTAAAAGGTTGCCTACTCTGGAGTAGACTGTTCAGAGCTAGCCTTATAGAGTATTGTATGCCAATATAGTATTCGTTCCTTATATAGTAGACTGCTTAGTGTTAGAGTATTGTATGCCAATATAGTATTCGATACTCATAAAGTAGACTGTTCAGTGCTAATAGAATATTATATGCCAATAGAGTCTGTGATACCAATAAAGTGTTCAATATCTATACTGTTCAATAGCAACATTGTATTTAATAGTGTTTAATGCCTATAGAATATTTAATAACAATGGAGTGTCCAATGTAAAATCTATTAGCATATTAATGCTCTTGACCACAGGACCAAGCATTGAACCAGGGAGGTTCAAAACGGAATACTTTCGCCCTACCACCCGATCACCACAAAATCAAACATAATTTTAAAACAAAAAGTCTGATACACATTTCAAGAAAATGTCAGACCTAAGCAGTTAGTCTGTGATATTCAAATAAAAATTTAAGAAAAGGTCAGACCTAAACAGGAAGTCTGTGATATTCAAATAAAAATATAAGAAAAGTGCTGACCTAAACAGGAAGTCTGTATTTTAAATACAAATTTCAAGAAAAGGGCAGACCTAAACAGGAAGTCTGTATTTTATGGACTAAATCTTTTCCAAAGCATGACCTATTTATCAATGTGTTGATATGGTTGATTAATTTATTCTGATTTTCTTCTGATACATTAATAAATTGTCTTCCATGTTGTGCAGAATTAATGTTGTTGTTGTTTTTTTTTAATTCGTTTCTCTGTACATTGTTAACTACCTTTTTGATTTGGTCATCTATTGCAGTAGCTGGTTTACTTGGTTGCAGAATTTGACCATCTGAATCACAACATCTGCAAAACGAAAACAATGAGCATTACTTCTCCAATTTCCTTAGAAAACATGGAACAACAGAAGTTGATCTTACTTTATCTTTGATAATGATTTGTTATATACCAATATTTAAATGTGAAAGTAGAAACCCCTTTTTCGTTGTTTGCACTGCAGTTATGAGCAGTATAAAAAAAAACAAGGACTGGTTACTGAATGAATCAACTTCACCTCATTAATACTGTGAGGTTAATGAATCCAATGCCATCACCGGGGCCGACGGGGCCGGTACTCAGGGTAGACAGTAAACTGTGTAGTTCAGGTTGTGGTTCGGTATCGTCTGTAGAATTATTGGATTACATGTGTACATGACATTGAACAACTAAACACATTACATTTGCATTGGAAATTAAAGCTATGTAATAATGAAAGTACATAATAGAGAGCATGCAGAATATACATTTAAACTGAATGTAGAGCATACACAATGTTGAAAATACATTAAGTAAAACTTCTAGAATATAGAACATACAGAATAAAGAACATTCAATTCTGGCTACTGCTATATATTGTAAACACATTATTTTGTAATAGTGTTGACAAGTCTCGCTTTAGTAATTACTTTGTTTTAAAACTTGTATTGTTAAGTTATTACTCAACACAACTTAACTAAGGCTTTAAAATAAATATACAATTTTAAATTTTAACCCATAGAGACAATTTTCTCTTTTTTTTTTCAAACACCAGTAAATCCAGATCAATTTTGAAATTGTACTCTGTCTGTGACTGTTGACAGCGCATAGAACTGTTCCCAACGGGATATGTGCTATATAAGTCTTCTTCTTCTTATTATTATTAAATGTGTTTGTTCGTTTTGTATGATCGATAGGCCTATATAGCTAGAAAGACTATGTGAATAAAAGGCTATTCATGTGTGGTCAATTTCACTTTTGTTGACATTTAGGTCTGTGCAAAGACTATAATAAGATGGACCGCTTGCTTTAATATTTCTGCTATTTGACGACTCGAATGACTTCTTTTCGGAATTCCTGATTCCCTTTTGCACTGTACACTTCCGTTTCATATAATCGCTATGATTTTCTCAATGAAAAATGTAAATGAAAATCGAAAGTTGTATACAGCGGAAACATTTAAGCAAACGTATGAGCGTAGAAGTAATTTAAGAAAGCGTTATTGGAAGCGCACGGAATAAAAGAACATATAAGCTCTAAAAATAGAGCAAGCTGTCCATCTTATTATAGTCTTTGGTCTGTGTAAATAAATAATACATGTGTCATAAAAGTTCAAGCTGAGTAGCCAGGCCTTACTGTGATATGGGCTCCCTGGCTGCTCATGTGTGGTCCAGAACGTGTCCTTGAAGGGAGCCAAACCCACGGCGTCAGCGAACAGCGAGGTGACTCCGATGTCCCACTGGCGTAGCCCTGGGTTGTAGTCATGGCTGACCCGTGCCTGAAACATAAGCAGAAGGTGAAAGGTCAAGTAAAGAGATATATAAATATAAATCTTAAAGCATCGTCTCACGTTTCATAGTTTTAAAGTTGTTGTTTTTTTCATTGACATTGTTGACGTCCGGTCGTTTTGCTGTCTGTAGTCGACACATCTATTTTCTATTACCTTTTCCCCCCAGGTGGGGCATAATAGTTCTACAAAAAAATCACCATTTATCCTGTGATAGTGCTTTCCCTTCTCTCTTGCCTTAACTATTGGTTTCGGTTAGACCATGCAACGTCTCCAAGAGCTTTCCAGCATTCCACTCTTTCTTTTCTTCCTTTTGGGTTTTATGTCAGAGATTGTCCAAGGAGATCTTTCCATGAATTTCACTGAGCCATTTCCTTCTTATTCCTCTCAAACTGATTCCTTGTTTGACTTAGTCCCCAAGTAACAGTTTCTGATCGTAATCGGTCGTAGCTTCTTTGGGAAAACCCTAAATGTGAAACTAAGAATATTCATTTTTTTGACATGAAAAAAGAAACACAATATTTCGACCAACAGACTCCAGACTTTTGTCACCATCCGCCTCATAAACATCCTGAAGATGAGCTGATCGTCAAGAATAAAAGAAACGAAGACCTGTGACGAATGGCGAAACAAATACCGATAATCAAAAATATAGCTAGTCGGAAAGGGAGTTACATTGGCCACTATTTCAGGAAAACCGACAGAAGACAGAAGACTGGCGCTCCAAAGAAATCCCTCAGGGCCAAGGAAAATCTGGTCGACCAAAGTTGACTTAAAGAAGGTGATACAATGAAAAGATGATGCAGTGCTTCATGACTTTGGGGCAGGTATATAGGTCTGCCCAAAACAAAGACATGTTGCAATGGCTCTTTGTTCCACAAGGAATAAAAAAGAAATAAGCAAAAAATGTGAACTTGGAAATAACATTCAACTTATCTTCGTAATATAAATAATAATTAGGTGTGAGAATATTATAAGTAAAGGCTTTTGATCCCAACCGAATGAATCCGAATAGGAGAATCTATAAAACGTCGTTAATATTACTGTGTCTTCCAGTTATCTTATCTTAGTTCATTCACCGTGTAAACGGCTAGCTGTTGTTGGTTGAAAAAAATGCAGCTTTCAGACCCCAGAACTACTTCGTTTAACAAGACAAAAGTACTGAGGTCTCATCTAAACTATAAAAAAACACACACTCGTTTTTATATCAATAACATGTGCTAATCAGATTAATTTATTTAGTAGTACTCTTAATTTTTGATTGACACAATAAAGCTGCTCATGTTAGAGTAAGGCCCAATACAAAGGCACATCTTACCTGTGTTACTGTAGGTATTTCCAGAGACTGTAGTATGTGTCTGCTGTACGCTGTGCAGTACTGGATTGAAATATCCCCGAAAGTTTCCGCACCCTTGCCCATTCCAACCAGCCACTTCCGCCCAATGAACAAATCGGTCAGGACAATCTTATTATCGTCAGTTTCCTTGTTCAGCCAATCCTGACAAATTTCATGAACATTACAACATCTGCAAGCAGCTTCCCAGCGGACACACCATGTGGAAGCTACGAAAACACGTGGAAACCACGTTTTTCCCCCGTCGATGCGACTTGGTGTGCCCGCTGGGTTAATACTGGTCTATAGCAAAGCCCGAAACTCCTAAACATTTAAAGACATTTCATAGAGCCGGTTTATGGTAGGAGACGGTTAGAGTAGATCAATATTTACAACGGCACATTGAAATTTACGCCAACAACATTTACCCCAGGGGTCGGCAACCTACGGCACGCGTGCCAAACTTGGCACGCAGAGCAATTTTCATTGGCACGCGATAGACCCTCAAAAAGGCATTTCAAGCCTGTTCTACAAGCAATTTAATGTGCTGGAACAAGATGACTCATAAGCTTTTGGCACGCTGAATAAATTTGAAATCCTACTTCGGCATATTATTATCAAAAGGTTGCCGACCCCTGATTTACCCTATCACTAGCAGCCTAATGTTTTTCTTTATTTTATCTAATGGGCTACTATAATGAACCCGCCACTGAACGTTCACTGCAAGGATGTTAAATTATACAAATATTGCGATGGAGTCCCACGTGAAGTTTTCCTAGACTAGAAAATACATTATAATGTTGCTTTAAATTTATAATGGTATGTAAGTAGTAAGTATGTATTCTCTTCTAATGAATTTTTCTCTATGCATTTTTTCATTTAATTGCACCATTTCCATTCTTAACATGAGATATTGAAATAGCAGAATAATTCACGCCCGTTATTACTAAGGTATATGTTTAGTATTAGCTGCGCTCACAGTATTAAAAATTGAAATTAATGGTTAAGTATGATGATTAAGTATAAGCCAATGAAACACTGACCCATTTTTTTGTATAGCTCTGCCTACAAATATTTTTTAAGTAGAGTAAGGAACGAATCAGACAAAAAAAAAACTTCTATAAATACTTCTCTTATCTTATACATTACAGACGCTTCTTCTATAAATAAGATTATTGCGTCCCACACACATCCGTGGTTTGAGTCTAGTCCTGCATTTCTGTTAGTGTTTTAAATGGTGTTAGTTACTTGTTTTCCTGGTTTGTTCGGGCAACCCATTCCATGCCCGGAAATATAAGTGCAATGTACTTGAAATAACTTGAAAAAAACACCATATTAACAAACAATTGACTTGTATGATTTTGTTTAGAGACTCACCTGTTCGTACATGATAAACGCTCCCCATTTTTGGGTCATGTTGAATAAGTCGATCCAGAATTGCTGAGGAAAAGAAATCACCACAAGAAAACCAATCACAACTTAATCAAAGCATTAGGTTTGGAAACATATTTTATATTACAGCAACAGCAAAATCCATTCAAAACTGCGCAATGTTTATATCTCAAATACTAGCAGAGAACGCCCAATATAATTTTTTTTTTTAAATATGCTCACTACCATACATGTACTGATTTCTAGATAAAACGCAAATTCTCCCTTTTAGACCACGTTGATCCAAGGGGCAAGTCTATTATGGGTTCACAAGTTTCTGTGGTCAAGTGGCATAGCATACTAGGGCAGGGGTCGGCAACCTTTTGAGGCAGAAGAGCCAAAAGTTTCAATTTACACAATTTCCCAGTTTTTAAAGAGCCACTAACTTTTTTTTCAATATTATCGTATTTGATTAGGAGTAGGATTAGCCTACCTAAAGGGCCTACAAAATTGATTTTTTTTATTAAAAATAAATAGCTTTAAATATGTAATAATAGGGGCCTATTTAGTCATATAAAACATACAAATGTTTCGCACAAAATATATTAAAGTATTTTAGCTAGCTCTGCTAGAATAATAAAATTAGTAATCAAATGGTAGGCCTATAACTATAATTATTCAATAATCGATAGTTACAATAGTTACATCAATTGGAGCATTGGCCTTGAATGCTTTTTGAAAGTTTGACTAAATCTGGCTCATAACTTGTTGTTTTCAGTTTCTAGCACGCCTCTAGATTTTTATTTGTTAGTTGGCTTCTTACTTTACTTTTTATTATATTTCATGCAAGAAAACGCTTGCTCGCACGAATATGTTGACTCGAAGATCGTCAGCACTCCAAATGCCAACTTCTTCACCTCACTGTAGCATTTTGGAAGACTATTCCATGCGTCAAATATGAGTGCCTCAACTCGCGGCATTTCTTTTAGAGTTTAGACCTGTCCAGTTGTGCAGCATGTCGTGCATGCTTTTCTGGACCTCCAACGCACAACTTTGCTCCGAAGAAGACTGAACACTACCGCCCGCTGGGTTGCTGACTGGGTGTTTCATATAGTAGTCTAAGTAGTGTTACGAAACGTAAATTCCCTACATTGTAATGTTAATAAACCAACTAAATCATTTAAGCGAATTGCGTTTAAACGATATAAAATATTTCTCAGCTCAAGGTTTCCCCCCGGGTTTTTCCTAACCTAATGAGAGCATTATTGTTTTTTTATTAACCTCGATAAAAACATGAACTGTTCACGTAAACACAGCGTGTCAAGGTCGTCCGGTCTCTCCTTATTTTGTTAGAGCATTATTGCTTGACATTCTGATCACGCAGTCAACATGCAGGCTTGATTTAAATATTCGTGTCACTAGGCTGTCTGGTTTTTCCAACGATTGACCCGTAATATATTTCTACGCGATTCGACACTTTTAGTCAGTTCTTGGCGTACATTCGATCAGATAACATCTAAGATTCTGAGTCTCTGAGTATCGTTTCTATTTGAGTTGTATTATGGAAAATTTATTATTCTACTATTAACTACAATGCTATATGTTCATTGAGGATATTCATTACTAATTGGAATATGTGTAGTTCTTGATTGTGTATATAATATTATTTGGATTCCTACTGGATTGATGTTGTAAATTAAACCAAATTTATCGTTGCTTTCTACACAACTTGGTTAGCGTCAATATTTCAAAGTTATATACATGTGTGTATGTGTAATATTTATTCAACTATATTAATAATCTACACTACCACTCGACATCGAGGTTCTTGCTGTATAATATGAGCCACATAAATAATTATACATGAAGTAAATCAACTGAAAACTCTAAAACTACGCTATGTGAATTGCCAGGGGATTATAAGAACCAGGAATACTCTAGACAACTACAAATAAACTTCAGATTAATATAATAAGATCTTCACTAATACAAGGATACTCACACTAATAATAACAATACTATAACTATTATTTTCATAAATTGAATGGGGGCTCTAGCCGTAATAACATTATAAATCATAATTATACTTGTGTGATCTAAATAGAAGGTCTCATCCATAATTTATTATGGTGAATAAATTGCCTTGTAATAGTAGTGACTAGCGGCTGTCAGCTTCAGCTGTCTGTCTACTCTATCCTCCCAGCCTGTTCATGTCTACTATTGTGTGCCACAGGGGTCTGTCCTCAGCCCATTTCTTTTCACCCTTTACATCCAACCCATCTCCTTTGTCATCGAACGCCACAACCTGAAATATCATTCTTTCGACGGGCTCCTTGCTTCCATCTAAATGTTTCGTGGACACCAAGAACTGGATGACGGAAAACAAATTAAAAGTTGAACAGTGAGGAGACTGAAGCTCTTATCGTCGGTACGAGACGGAGGTTCGTGTCCCTCACTGCGTCCGATCTTCAGCTGGCCGACGCAACAGTACCTTTCTCCGACTGTCAAGAGCCTTGGCGTCTATGTGAACTCCACGCTGTCCATGCAGCCCCACATCTCCTTTCTCACAAAATCTGCTTCGTCCATCTGCGTCGTATTGCCGCCATCCGTCGCTATCTCACTAAGGAAGCTTGTGTTAAGCTTGTCATCTCTCTCGTCTTTTGCCGCTTGGATTATAATTATTGCAATTTGCTCTTGGCTGGCCAAGAACTGTGCTGCCCGATTGGTCGACTCATATCACTCCTCTGCGCCGATCTCTGCACTGGCTACCGCTCGGCTTCTGATGCACTAACTCTTCAGATCCCTCGTGCGAAGCTAGTGTTCGCTGGCCAACGTGCATTGTCCTATGGGGCCCGTCTACAGCTTCGCCAGAGCCCTAGCTGAGTCGGCTGAAGACCCACCTATTCAAGTATCAGTATTCACCTGTACATGTATACATTTTCGTCTTTTATTCGTTGTCTGTACTCTGTAACTGTTGACGGCGTATAGAACTGTTCCCAACGAGATATAGGCTACAAGTATTTTTATTTGGCTATTATTATTACTCTACCTATTATCACTGTTCTCTGTTTAGTGATTTTATCCTGTTTTCAGTATATAGGCTATATATATAATATATATATTTGCAGTATACTTTTTTTTATGAGTTTTGAAAACAACATAATATAGGCCTAATTATTAATATTTGCGCATAGAACTGGAGAGGCGCATGTTGTCATCGAAAGAGCCGCATGCGGCTCGCGAGCCGCAGGTTGCCGACCCCTGTACTAGGGGATTGTGTGGGCCAATACAATGCCGGGTCGCCTTTGCATCCTTATCCCCTTCAACTAATGCCATGTAGAGTCAGGGACATCCTCTGGGCCAGGACGTAAAAAAGAATTATCCCATACATTATATAGCTTACATTTAATTTGTGCTAATATTTGGTCCTTATGTAAAATATGATGTGAAACAATCAAGAAAAAAGGAAGAGACAAAGATTCTACAACTGGTTTGAAGTTTGAAGAGTGTTAGCTCACGTCGTCATCTGGTACAGCAAGTCCAGTCGACTGGTCAGATATGAACAAATACTTTCCACCATTGTACTGGGCGTACGAAGTCTCGTTATCCCTAATTGAACGAAATGTCAACTAGTTATAACAATTAGATTGATATTGTGTCAATGAAACTATTATAACATACGTTTCCAGGAATTGAGACTATCCTATCTATTTTTAAATGCCATTAGACATGGGTGCACTAAACGGTATTATAACTTGGGCCAAAGACTATCATAATAAGACCGCTTGCTATATTTGTAGAGCTGAATAGTTAGTTTGCGCATGCGCGGCCTTCAATAAGTCCTCAAGTTTTTCGGTGCACATCCAAGACTATAATGAGCTGGACCGCTTGCTCTATTTTTAGAGCTTAACACATATTTTTTCCGTGCGCACACTGTCTTTAATGACTCCTAAACTTCCCTAAAGACTTCCGCTGTATAACAATTTCTATTTTAATCTTAATTTTCCAGCTTAGGAATTACTAAACCGGAAGTCTAGAGGACGTAGTGAGATCGGAAATTCCCAAAAGAAGATTTTTGATTCATCAAATAGCAGAAATATTAAAGCAAGCGTCCATCTTAATAATAGTACAGTCTTTACTTGGGCTAAATGATTTTGACTGAGACAAATTTTGTCTAGGTTTAGTAAAATAATATCTCTTAAATCTCAAAGGCCGCTAAATTCCTCTGGTTGAAATTCTTTATTTCCATGCAAATCTGAGCAAGTTTTGAACATATATTTTAATGTCAATGTTTTACATTAGTTGATTAATTTTATTGATTGCAATGATGAACACATAGAACACATAAAAAAACAAAAAACAATTCACATTGATATTGCGTGTAGATATGAAAACTAAGCTACGAAACTCACCAAAACCGGTTGTGACAGGCAAAAGGCAGTTTGGTCTTGTTCCCCAAGTAGCTTTTTTTAGGATCATCACAAATTGTAAGTCGGTCGTTTTCATTGGATAAAGACGTGAAATGTGGGGAGAAAGGAAAGAATATCCGTTTCAAGCAAAGACAAACCAAAACATAATAACATCAATCTGGTCACGGTACACGGTACACGATGTGGCGCGCGCTTATATTGTGTACATAAACTGTTGTGGGGGAGGGTGAGGGAGGTTGCAAGAGATAACATTTTTAATTTGTACAACTCACCTAAAACCATCGGGAATGGTGTCAGCTGTTGGTGTCCACGTCAACACACCACCAATGTGACCTTTTTGGTACCACCACGAGTCGTATTGTGTGTATCTGTACAAGGAAATAATTTAACATAATAAATGACATAATAAAGAAGATTATTGCGTCCTACGATCATCCGTGGTCCGAGTCTAGTCTGTATAAAGGAGTATTTTTTTAAATTATACAAGCATTGGAAGATCGAATATTACGCTGATGCATTATTGAGCAGTATTAGATCGATATGATTAAGTAGAATTATAGACTCTAATTTTGAAATACAACCCAATGACAGACTATTGCAATGCTCAGAACAAATGCATATAAATACTCTTTTTGCCCGAGTGGTATTAGGGCATGGAATGGGTTGCCCGAACAAACCAGGAAAACCAGTAACTTAACATCATTTAAAACATTAATGAAGACGCAAGACTAGATTCGGACCACGGATGAACGTAGGGCGCAATAATCTTCTTTATAGAAGGAGCGTCTGTAATATCTAAGATAAGATGAAAATTATTTCGGTAGTACCACATTCTCTAGCTGTCTTAAGCCAGGGATCGGCAACCTACAGCAGGCGTGCCAGACTTGGCACGCACAGTTATATTCAATGGCATGTGAAAACCACAAAAAATGCGTCTCTTCTCCAAGAAAATAGCATTAGGACTTTACTCTGGTGGCCCATTGAATGTCCTAAAAAAATTCTTCTTTTATCAAAAAGCAAGCACTGGTTTTACTAAATGCCCTCTGCCCACAAAAGAACAATAATACACACAGCGACTTCTAGAATAAAGTCATAAAAATTATATAAATAGAGAAGGAAAAACGACCTACTGGAAAGGCATTTTTTCCCTGTTGATGTAGTTCATTACATCCAGTATAGTAGACTCGTAATTCATGCCCATTTCAGTGTTGTAATAGTAATAGGCACCTGAATAAAGCAATTTGATATGCCATAAAATAGGTTACGCTATAGGTGATCTTTAACAAAAAAAATATGAATAAGTTTGTATTAACCAGGGCTCAGCATTGCATAAAAGACTATGAATGAGCAAAGGTTTTTGTTAGATTGTCTAGCGATTACTGATGCTGGCCAAATAATTTAGTGGACCGCAAACCGAGATCCCAATTTTCGAAAATACCGGGATACCGGACCCAAACGAATTTTTTTTAAATACTGAGATTAGCTTTACCAAAGCCGAGATTTTCGAAATTATCGGTATTTCATTTTAAAAGAAGAATAAAAAAGACCTTGTTATTTTTCGTAGCTTTCACGATTTATTTTAGCAATACATGTTAATAATGAAGGCCCATGTTATATTTCATTTATAAATCTATTAAAAAATTTTATAAATTACAAATGGTATAATATTTGTTCTTTTGATTAAAACGTGACGTTAATATACCGTATTAAAAAAAAATCAAAGTACGATTTTTTACTCCCTTTCTATTAACTTGCATTGTCTGTCTGTCTGCTTGCTTGTAATCTGCTTGGATGTTTGTTTGCAAAACTTTGCATCGATTTTTCGACCACTTCCCGTCGTCCAATCGAGCTAAAACTTGGGCAGCAGACTTGTCCCAACTAACAATACATTATATCAAATTTTCAGCATCATAGCCTTTAAAATTGTCACGAATTCCTTCGTCCAATTTGCGAATCGAAGAGTATATTTCACGTAAATTAAGGCTGCCGTTATCGGAAGAGACGGAAGTAAAAAACATTTTTCGGATATGTTTGTTTTTACGAAATAAATAGAATGAAAACGACACAATGTATCTTTTTATGGTTTTTGCGGACCAAAGCTGGAAAAAAAAGGATGCGCAAAATTTTAGTGTTGAAATTCATAAGGTTTAGTTTATACTTATATTTATTTTAATTTATCAAAATATAAACTAAATGTAAACTTAGTATACAAAAAAAGGGAGTATAATAAAAACTTTGTTTTTATGGGTTAGTTTATTTCTGACTGTTTTTATTTCATCGAAAAATTGTCACCTCTAATTTCTATAACATAATTTCTAAATTAAAAAAAAATTCCGTTTTTTTTTTGGTAAAAAGGGATCGGTTCTGCGATCCCTATAGTGCTTTAGGGATATCTTTAGGGCTATCTAGTATGAGATGTTGTAAGGTGCTCTAAAGATAATGTGTTTAAAGTTTTGTCTTCTTTATGCGTAGTTACAGGAGCCATGCCAACATTTGAAACACAAGGGCGTGAATTTAAATAATACAATCAGTTAAGTATGTCAGCATTTTCTTTATATATATATATATATATATATATATATATATATATATATATATATATATATATATATATATATATATATATATATATAAATAAATAAATATATATATATATATATATAAATATATATATATATATATCAGTCATTTGCAGCTTATATATATATATCAGAATCATTTAAACAAATGAAAAATTTTAAAAGTCTAGCCTTACCATTGTCAGTCCAGTAGCCCATGTAGTTGACAGTGGTATCAAACTGCCTGCGTAACGAATTCTTGTTGTACAATGTACGAAGAAACTTACCCCAACCTGTCATAGCCTAAGGGACGCACGCAATGATCAAATATTATTCTCATGTTTATACAATTAACTAATAGAAACATTTTTTTTTCAAACTTTTATAATGCATGTGTGTATATCTATGCTAATATAAACATCACTACAATATCAAAATCGTTCATGGTCTCATCATCATCAATTCCTTGACCGTTATGGTCGTTGGGGGGAGCGAATGGACACATCAGCAGTCATTTTTCTCCATTTTCGCCTATCTTTAGCGGTTGTCATTAGTTCAGTCATTTGCAGCTTTGTCCAATATTTTATATTGTCAAACCAACATTTCCGCTGACGGTCTTACCGACGCCCACCCTCTAGTGCATAGGTTCTCAACGGGGGCGATATCGCCCCCCGGGGGGGGCGGTGAGAAGCTTTAGGGGGGCGCTGACATTCCCGGGGGCGATTGGGGGGCGATGAAGGGCAAGTGGGCGGTACAAACGTACCTGATATATTTTAACACCTCAGCTATTTGAATCGACTATTTTTTGGAGAATGAAATGTGATGTAGACGCTTGTGATGCTAAATATCTGATATCCCCCAACAGTATGCCCACATATTATTATATTTAATAAGAAATAGGAATCGCAGTGACTTTTCGATGAAGTAGGGGTCAGTATTTGGCAAATATAGTATGCGGCCAGCTGGTCCTGTGGTTGGTTCACCGGACTGTTAACCTTGCTGATCGATCACTGTCGACATAAGATCTGCTAATATTAATGATATTTTGATCTCTAATTAACCGAGATGTTTTTAATGTGTTTCAATTTGACAATATAAAACACATAATGTTGTTAAGCGGTATAGATAAGTAGTAATCATACGAACTGGGTAGTTATTGTAAAGTTTGAAAATATACATATAAATTCTTTAGTCATATAATATTTATATAATTTTCAAATACTTTTTACAGTTTGATAATTTCAAGTTATAAATTGTAAGCCATTTATTTTTTTATAAAAGAAAGAAAAAACAAAAATATTAGATCAAATAAAACGGTCTAATTATCTCCCTTTAACTAAAAAATGTTTCCACATTTGATTCAATATTGCTGCCGAACAAGTTCTGTTTTGTAATATAACAAATATTACTGATGATTAGACCTAGGGCTTTTGCAACCAAAATTGAAACAAAAATAGACAAATAGCTAGCAACACACCAGGCAAAGGATTCGCATTAATATTGATTTATTTAAACCTTTTGTTTAGGCAATTTTTTTTATCTATTAATTCTTACAATTGAATATGTTTCCTTTTCAGTTTTTTTTAAAGATAACTAATCACACAAAAAGTTTAGTCCGCCTAAAAAGAAGCGGAAACTATAGGCCAGATTGGCGGAAGGGGGGGGGGCGGTGAGCGGAAAAAATATTGTAAAAGGGGGCGGTGAGCCGAAAAAGGTTGAGAACCTATGCTCTAGTGCTTGGAGGATTGTTTTTGACAGGTTATTATGCCGCAACACATAACCGAAACATGTTAGCTTGCACCGCTTGATTGTTGCAATGATGGTTTCTTGAGGGCCTGCAAATTGAGGGTATTCTTTCCCAGACATACTCATTAGTCATGTGTTATAGGTAGGAGATTCGAAGGCTTTTTCCCATGGTCTCATTCTTTTTTAAATTGCCGTTTCTTTTATTTTGTTATTATTTTCATGATTAGACTATCATAATGTTGTAAACGGAGCATATTAGTGTTCAATAGTAACAGAGTTAGGGGCCTTTATTTCTATAGTTTTTTTAGTTTCACATAGAGTCGATTAAGTTCTGTAAATCTATAAATCTAACTGGAAACAGAATGCTCGAGAGAGAAATGGAATGACAAATTATGGAAAATGGTAACGTATTACCTGGTTAACTCCCTTATCGCTATAATAAACTAAGAAATCCATGCTGTAATTGGCTGGCACGGCGTCCGCAAGGCCCATAATTCCGTAGGAAAGTTCCAGCCCGGCCGACGAAAACTGGTTGGAGGCGGCCATGAACTGGCTCATGGGGGAGATCACCAGGGCGTTACTGGAGTTGTCGAAGATCACGAGTGGTCCCCCTGTTCGCCCAGTTGCAAATGAGGCACCAGGCTGCCATCTGTATAAGCAAATAGATTTGCACTTGAGTAAAGTAGTCACTAAATGCATGCAGGAATCCTATAGTATATATTCTATAAATCGATTTTCGTTGTAACCTTTGTTGGTGCAAATGATAAAAAAGGAGAAAATAAATAGAGAGAACCGATAGAGATGATACATACATACATATGATAGTTTAATAGTCTATATATAAACATCCTTAATGGTTTACCTTCCCACACTTAAGGCGCTATATCCTGAATGAAAGCCTCCATATGCCAAAAACCCAAGATCCACTTGACTTCCGGGCAGCGTCTTAAAGCTTGGGAAGCTGCTGATCACGTGGTCGCTATCAGAAGCGGATGCACGTGACGCTGATCCTACATATGTCTGAATAGAAATATGAAATGGTAAGTGATAAAACATGTCTGTTTTTTTTAAATAAAATAAAATGATGTAGTTTTTCTATCGTTTTTTTTTTGAACAAAAAAAAAAGTTCCATCATTACGAATAGATCTAGTCTACTTTTACCTATTATATAAGGAACTTTGCATTAATTATTTTATAAAATTGTATTTCTATACACCTATGATTCAATGGGCCGTATTGCTGCTGAGAGTTAACACCCTTGCCCCTTATACAAGTCAATCTTATATACCGTAATTGTAAAATGGGCAAGGGTGTTAACTCTCAGCAGCAATACGGGCCCATTGGTGGTGTCTAGAGTAGGTTCTACAATAATTCCCATAGAAAAATCCAACAAATAATTCGCCAAATATTTATCATTTTTATAATTTATCATGTTATCCTATTTAGATGTTATCATTGCACGCGACAAAAAACGGGTTATTGCTAGCATAATTTATTATTTATTGGTTCACACCTGAGTGAAGATTACCAGAGGTAAATCCGGGTGGGTGTACGTCTTGATGGACGCTGACACTGGCAGAGATCCGGCTTGGTACTTGTAGCTGGTGCTTTGCCATAGACCGGTGGTATCTCTACCTGACGTTGTAGCCGTGCTCACCAGCTGTGTGAATGGATGGGGAAATTAGAGAAATGGGTCTAAGTTTATGTAATAGTTATAGTTTTTGTTTATTTTAACGTTGTTTTTTTGCAGTGTTTTTAACATTGCATAAATAGATCATCATCATTCCGATCCAGCAGCCATCTGGGCACTTGCCCTTCGGTCTGAGGCTATGACAGACAGTCAAAAAGATGATGGGCAACTGTTTCATTTTGGTGTTTACAGAGAGGCATGTCGCCACTAAATAGATATATAGATAGATACCCATGTTCCATTCATAATATAAGATATTTCAATTATTGTATTCCAACTTTGTAGTTAATGAAAGTGATGGCCTTTAAAAAAATTTTTTTTTTAAATAATTGTGACAAAGATCCCGTGACTATTGACAAGGACGGTTACTGTGTACATAAAACTCTTGACAACACGATAACATAATAATAATGATGGATATTTATATAACGATTATATCTTCTATTCATTCTATTACATTTAGTATGCTCAGTGCACTCTTTGTATAAATTGCAGTGGAGGTGTTTGAGGAACGTACGGCACACAGCCACTAGTTAAAAAGACAGGTTTTTAAACTCTTTCAAAAAAGGTCTTTTGTCTCAGAATATCTCAGTATTTCTGCCAATCTGTTCCTCATAGTGATGGCATAAAAACTCAGATCTGATGTCAACAGCGCTGACAGACATAGCCCAGGGTTCAGCAACCTACGGACGTGTGCCAGACTTGTCACGCAGAGCTATTTTCTCTGGCACGCGGAAGACCCACAAAAGGGCAATTCAAGTCTCTTCTACAACAGAGAAAATAGAAGTATGACTTCATGACTGTTGGCACGCTAAATGAGTTAAAAATCCTACCTTGGCAAACTAATATCAAAAGGTTGCCGACCCCTGGTCGGCCTACTAAAGACTGGTGTGACAGATGGCAAGTGGTTCTGTAAACATCTACCTACCACTAAACTTTGATCAGCCGTGGAATACTGTTTCCAGGCATTGTTGAAAAATGTGTCTCCGCTGGTCAGCCAGGTCGCTCCGTTGACCGCTAAACTGTACGACCCATTAGTGACGATGGTCACACTCATCCCACGCTGGGCTAATGCTGAACACGTAAGAATAAAAGTTTTATTTTAATACGTCATAATATACAGTTATTTTCTTTTTCTTTTAACAAAATATATTGTAATCAATCGCTTCTCGTTCATGTTGACGGGCATAAATCCTAGGACTATTATAGTTGCTATGTGTTTGTATTTATCTCGTTTTTTAGTTGTTGTTTTTTTTATGAACTTCCTTTGTTCTGCTTTGACCTCTCCGTTAAAGATCGGTATACTGGTTCTTCAACCTTGTATATTTCTCGTGTTCGTAGTGTGGGGTAGGCTTTGGCATGTTTACGGAACATTGTTCTTTTCTTTTGAAGATGAGAAAGAAAATAAAAGATTGTTCTTGTTACCCTGGGTTCCTTTATTATTAGCATAAATATCATGAAATTGTAGTCTTATAGTCATTGCATTATAGTCTTTGATTGGATATAGACTACACGAATTTATTAGTTTAAAAAATGCATTTCTATGCCTTTAAAATATATCTTTAACTAATTTTTAATTGTTTTCTTTAGATATATACGTAATAAAAACAAAATTTGGTTTTGCAGAACCTTGCGATTTGTTTTACTTGTGCTTGGAATCGCATCACGTGATTTATAAGCCAACTTTGCATTGGTGAGTCATAAAGTTAACTCTTTAAAACACGGCTTAATTTTGTATAATGCAAACATAGTAAAGCTCTAATACTAATATGGTGAACGCTGCTTCACCGGCTCTATGGTTCATTTTTGGTCCGACGGGATACTTTACTTTACTTACTTACTAATATTATAGACGTAAACAATACAATTTCGTTGCAGCTAAAGTTAGGCCAAAAATTATCCAACACTCACCCTGTCGGAAAAACATACAAATTAACCAAATGTAAACAAACATGTTTTAAGAAAAATAGTTGTTGTTTTTAAAAATAGCTTAGGCCTAAACTGAACAAATAGTTCAAATGCCTCAATCTTCACTCAATCTACTTAAAAGTCATCAGATAATGAGATTGTTTGATTGTGAAGACTAACACTAAGCCTACTAAAAAAAAAAGAATAAGAACTACAACCCAGTTTTTGTTAAGAGATCTGTAACATTGTTTTAAGGGCTTTGATATTGTGGGCTTTATCCAAATGTGGGGCCAGCTGTGCGTTATCAATGCTTTTCTGACACCGGTGCGGTTTTGACGGTCTATCGCGGTCGTTTAACGGGTTATTGAATATAAGATCTGCACTTACAGGCCAACGTTTAAACAAATATAGGGCTAGAATATATGCCAAGAACAATATACTTTTGACAAGACATAAATCTCGGACATTTTGACGATGATAGTGCACACAATAATGAATAGCTTAGTTATATTTGCACATACTAAAAACATTGGGTGAAAAGATCAGACCGGTTGGTTCCTGTAGTTAGTACACCGGACTGTCCACAAAACAGCCCGGGGTTCTAGCCCTGTCGCCGACCTATCCCTGCAGCCCTGAAGGATGTAATAATTTTCTATCTAGAAGAAACGTCTGTAAACTTATAAGTCAAGTCTTTATGGGACCTTGCATAACAAAAATCATTAGCTCCTTTTCACAATATTACAGATAATCTTTGAAGTAAGACACACTATCTATAACTTTTCACAATATGACAGATAATCTTTGAAGTAAGACACACTATCTATAACTTTTCACAATATTACAGATAATCTTTGAAGTAAGACACACTATCTATAACTTTTCACAATATGATATATAATCTTTGAAGTAAGACACACTATCTATAACTTTTCACAATATTACAGATAATCTTTGAAGTAAGACACACTATCTATAACTTTTCACAATATGACAGATAATCTTTGAAGTAAGACACACTATCTATAACTTTTCACAATATGACAGATAATCTTTGAAGTAAGACACACTATCTATAACTTTTCACAATATTACAGATAATCTTTGAAGTAAGACACACTATCTATAACTTTTCACAATATTACAGATAATCTTTGAAGTAAGACACACTATCTATAACTTTTCACAATATGACAGAAAATCTTTGAAGTAAGACACACTATCTATAACTTTTCACAATATTACAGATAATCTTTGAAGTAAGACACACTATCTATAACTTTTCACAATATGACAGATAATCTTTGAAATAAGACACACTATCTATAACTTTTCACAATATTACAGATAATCTTTGAAGTAAGACACACTATCTATAACTTTTCACAATATGATATATAATCTTTGAAGTAAGACACGCGATCTATAACTTTTCACAATATGACAGATAATCTTTGAAGTAAGACACACTATCTATAACGTTTCACAATATTACAGATAATCTTTGAAGTAAGACACACTATCTATAACTTTTCACAATATTACAGATAATCTTTGAAGTAAGACACACTATCTATAACTTTTCACAATATGACATATAATCTTTGAAGTAAGACACGCGATCTATAACTTTTCACAATATGACAGATAATCTTTGAAGTAAGACACACTATCTATAACTTTTCACAATATTACAGATAATCTTTGAAGTAAGACACACTATCTATAACTTTTCACAATATTACAGATAATCTTTGAAGTAAGACACACCATCTATAACTTTAATACAAAAACAAATCTTTCGATCATCGACTTTAAAAAAAAGAAGACATTCATGTGTTTCAAAGAAAGCATCTAGTATGTTATCGGAGTACACCCCTGACCTTGGTTGTAGTTAGATAACAAAGTCCTCTATTATAACCGTTTTTTTTTTTCATTTTAAAATCTATCGTGTTCTTCCTATACGCTAGTACTTGTGTACGGGGTACTTAGTCACCATTCATCCGTGTCGTGTAGTTTGCTTGCTTTTCCACATTCATTTCTGTTTCTTTTCAGCAGATTAATAGATAATTGCAGAATCTAATACTTTAAATATAAATATTGTACTGTAAGCCTATTTGGGAGTAGGTGGCTGCTGAGGCAGGCGATAGATATTTGAAAAATAATTTTCCATTTGGTTGCGTTAACAATCAACAATATTAGCCGTGAGAAGAGTTAAAAAAAAGAAAATAGTTAACTTTTTTTTTATTGGGGGAAATAAACTGGTCATGGCATACCAGGGGATTGTGTGTACAGTTATTCTCCCTAAACAAATGATATTAATGTGTAAGCAAAGTACATTAATGAATTGAACGCAACAACAACATATGAATATATAATAGCTTGCTGCGTTCAGTAGTTTTATTTTCATGCCAAGTGCTAAAGTTATAAGCTAAAAGTTATTGTTCAGTTAGTTGACACTGCTACGCTTCGCTAACAACATCCAGGAGGGGGCTCAACCAAGGACGCAATCCCTGTTTGCTACGCTTATGGTGCTCAGAACGGCCGGGCTGGGATTCCGGCTGTTGTCGCAGGTGATGTTCTGAACGGGGCCCTGCTGTCCCAGAACGTAACGGAAGTTGACCGTCTCGTAGGCGTTGACCAGTAGAAGGATCAAAACGTCGTCGGGGGTCTGCTGGATCCCGAAGAAGCGCTTTGGAGATAGAGGCACCCATTTGTCTTGTTCACCCAGCAATACTACACGTGTGCTGAAAGAAAAATCATAAAAAATCGTAAATCATATTGCTAATATTCTTGTTAACTTTTCATGGATTTTTGTAAATAGTTGCCAAATGTTTCTTACACCCTTATGAGAAGATACAAATCCCCAATAAAGTTTTAAAAATAGAAAATGAAAAAAAAAGACGTTTCACCAATAGACACAATTCCGTATCTTAGACCTATGTTTCAGACGCTCCTTCTACTCGGAAGATTATTGTGTCCTTCGCTTATCCGAGGTTTAATTAAGTCTAGTCTTGCATTTTGTTTAGTGTTTTAAATGGTGTTAAGCTACTGTTTTTTTTCTGTTTTGTTGAGGCAACCACTGCCCGGATACCACTCGGAATGTAAGAGTACTTATATGCATTTCTTCTTGCATGTGTTGTTTTCGTCCTTATGTTTATCCGGGCATTTTAATAGAAGTTAAGAACATAAATTAAAATCTGTACTATTCAGACATGAGTAATATGACAAAATATCTATATTTAGTTTTGGTTATAAGATAATGCGAAATGGTTTCATTTCAAATATGTTAAACTACCGTTGAGAAAAGCAGACTAATTTTCTATTGTATAAAACTGTCATTTCTGTACCGGCTTTCAAATAATGTTTGTATGTTATACAAATTTATAAGTCGTTCAATTGTGGACTTTTTCCTCTGGCCTAACGGGGATAATATGAAGAAGAAGAAAGATAATGAAATGTTTTTGCACTTGTTTATTTTATAGAGTTGTTTTGATTTTATATAGTACGTTTGACCTTACCGCTATATTGTTCATTAAACATTGAGAATCTACTGGAGGAATCTACTGGAGGAATTCGGGGATTTCAAAATGTCCCCAGACTGTTGGTTATTGAAAAGGAATTTATTAGCTTATGAATGTATGAATGTATTAATTTATTAATTGATTTAGGCGCGTGTGCTTTTTGAATTTTATTTGAGGATTTAAAAAATTATTTTAATACGCGCACAATACATTATGGGGGCTTGCGAGCCGAGCGTCAGTGCGTTCGTCTGGCGTACCGAAGGTCCTGGGTTTGAATTCCGGTAAAGGTTAGGGTTCGTTCCCGGGTCTGGAGTGCGTCCTTGAGTCTACCCAGCTCTGATGTGTACGTGACCTTAGTAGGGTTAAAGTAAAGGTGGCTGTGCATTGTGCTAGCCACACAATCACCTAGTAAGCCGTAGCCACAGAAACTTGATAACGCTGCAGCACCATCCCTACAGCCCAAAGGATCAAGATGGTTTCGACTGGGATACCTAAGTTGTTGTTTTTTAAAGCTGAAGATGTATAATTACTGTCCTCTCTCTCTCTCTCTCTCTCTCTCTCTCTCTCTCTCTCTCTCTCTCTCTTTCTCATCTTCTCCTCTTTCTTTTATTGTATGTTTTTCTCTCTCCCTCTCTCTGTTCTCTATTTTTCACTGTGTCTCTTTTTCTACATGTAAACTATAAAGACTGCACAGTTACATAATATAATATTGAAACCATGCAAACAGTGGTTGGATAATAAAGCGTTTATTATTACAGCTTTCATGCACATGGTAAGAATTCACGGGTTACAGGACACACATGCTATTCCTCATCAAAATGGAATTCCCACAATGCAGCGAGCCTATGACGTCAAAACGGAAAGCACGTCCTGCGCAGGACGTTAATCAGCGCAGGACCGGAAGCGTAACCATGGCAGTAGATCGTCTGGACGGGGCCGCCGTTTGTGGCCACACTGACTGCCACGGTCTCGTTCACGTTGAGGTATAGGACCACGTTGACGTCATCTGTCGTAGGCTGGATGAGTGAAAACCGTTTGGCAGAGACCGGGACCCATTTGTCTAACTCTCCGAGTAGTGTTACATTATATCTGCATGGCAAGGTGAATAGAGACAAAATTGGGATTTTTAACGCTTTTAAAATTAAATTAGTTTTTATATCAACTTATCTCCTATCTTAAATTCGCTTTTTAGATATAGGCCTAGGTCATGTTTTTTAGTGCTCAAGGTTCTTGGGCTAATGACACAGACATTTTTTAAGTGATAGTATTGAACAAATTTAAAAAAAAATACATTTTATAATTTTTATAAATGATCTTATCAGCATTCGGATACTAGATACTACAAACACTATTTACAATCATAACCAACTGCTAACTCAAATTTAATAGAAAGCTCTTCACTTGGTCTTTAACTACTTTAAGTTTAACTTTTCGTTACTGGAGGAAATAATTACAAATTAAGAAATTTATTTAATTTATAAATTCAAAGTATGTTGTATAGAAGTTGGTTATGGAAATAAATCATAATGACTCTAGTTGTCGTCTTTTTTTTGTGTTGTATTTTCGTCCATCGCAGTTTTGTTTCAAAAAGCTCTCTGTAGGATGAAAATTGACTGGGTTCTTATATATTACAGGCGCTCATTCTATAAAGAAGATTATTGTGTCCAACGCTCATCTGTGGTTCAAGTCAAGTCTTGCACCTTTATTAATGTTTTAAACAATGTTACGTTACTGGTTTTGATGGTTTGTTCAGGCAACCCATTCCATGCCCGTACGCCACTCGGGAAGAAAGAGTACTTATATGCATTTGTTCTCGAATAAGGGATAAGGAAAGAGTATTATAGGTTGGCTAAACTGATAATGACAACCAACGTTTTAACATAATTTTAAAACCATAATGCAATATTTGGTGGATTATTTTGTTGTTGTTGCAGTAATAGTTTTCTTACATAGCACAACGGTCTGTAAATTTTAAGACGATAAAGTAGGGGAAAAGCCGTCGGCGTAATGTGTAATACGAATGAGCTCAGTTTTCATTGGCTAAAATGCACAAAATGCACTTCCGGTATATAACAGATTGCCATTCCAAAAGTAAAATCCGTTTTGTGAGTGTGTGTGAGTGTGTGTTATTTCTATTTTCAGTGGCCTAGCAGTGTTTATGTATATAGTGAACTGCACTAGAACCCGGAAGTCTTAGGGTCCAACTGGCAACGGAGCGCAGTAATCATTTCCTTTCAGATAGGCGAATCAAATAGATAATGAAGTGTACCTAGCATTCTACATTTTCGCATCGTTATAAAAAAATCCGTTCTTCGTTTTAAATCGTATGTAAAAAATTTTTAACTGAAAGTGTCCCAAGATTGAAGTTTGAGACAGCCCTTTTCTAACACCATGCAACGCTACTGTTTATTTTGGCCTTATAGCGCACATATAGAATGTTTATAAAGTAGCCTATATTACCTTCCTATTTGTAACACTGGTGACGTGTAATACAGGCAGAAGTCTACAGTGGTACACTCTGGTCCCAGGTGCAAAGGGTTAGCATCAGAGAATGTCTCCGGCAAATTGGTGGAGTCAGTTCCAGAGAAGATGACGCTTTCAGACATCTGTGAAGAAGATTTTTTTAATGTAACTGTGTGGAATCAAAGACTATAATAAGATCGACCTCTTGCTCTATTTTTAGAGCTTATATTATGTGCTTTTCCCGTGCGCATCCAATAACGTTGTCTTAAATGACGTCTGCGCTCCTACGTTATCCTAAATGTTTCCGCTGTATACAACTTTCGATTTTAATTTTTCATAGAGAAAATCATAGCGATTAAATAAAACGGAAGTGTACAGTGCAAAAGGGAACCGGGAATTCCGAAAAGAAGTCATTCGAGTCATCAAATAGCAGAAATATTAAAGCAAGCGCTCCATCTTATTGTAGCCTTTGGTGGAATTGAAATTTTCAGACAAACATTTTAGGCATTCTGGAGATTATAAATGCCTGTTCGAGATTATTATGCCTACTAGAGATTAAAATGCGAGACATAAAAACACAAACGTTGTATTGCTTATGGATTTGCTAGATACCGTTTTATTCAAAGGACTGGTTTATGTTACTGTACCTTGCCGAATGTCCAGCCACTTGACGGCGTCAGGTCGTAGTTGTTCTTCAGCTCAGCGGCCACCACGATGCCGAAGATGTAGCCAGAGATGTTGGTGTAGGTGGTGTAGACTTCGCCGTCTGGACCAGAGTACACTGGGAAGGCTTTCTGTTGGAGTAGAATGTGTCATAATATTGATACAAGTGACACACACATAGGGAAAAATCAGTAAATTTTATAAGTGGCTTTAAGACAGAAATCTCAAGCGCATAAACACAAACTAAACTCATTTTAAAGTAAGTAGTGACCATAGGGCAGGTGAAGCAGCGTTCAGCAGTTTCTGTGGCCACGGCATACGAGAGGATCTTATAAGTTTACAGACGTTCCTTCTAGATAGAAGATTATTACGTCCACTAGGCCCAAAACTCCTGCAGGGCGACAGGGATCCGCCGGTGGCAGGGATAGAACCCGCGACCTGTCAGTTGGTTTTTGGTTGACAATCCGGTGATCTAACCGCTGGACCACCCGGATGTGTGGTTAGCATAATGGCAAGCCGCCTTTACTTTACCCCAATTATTGTCAGGTACCCATCAGAGCTGGGTGGACTCAGGGGCACCGTCATGTTCCAGGAAAAAATCCTAACCTGCACCAGAATTCGAACCCAGAACCTTCGGATCGCCAGTTGAACGCAGCTCAGCCACTGTGACTCATATGTTTTAAGTAGCCATTCATCAAACATGATATACAAATGACCATCTTACAAGAGTACAGAAATTACGCTGCTTAATGGATGCTGCAAATACATGTGTAATAATATATAACAGATGCGTATGTCTATACAAGTCTATATTATTATTCTATTTACCCTCTTGATCTGGTCGTCGATGGCCGTGGCCGGTTTACTAGGTTGAAGAATTCTTCCCTGTGCATCGCAACATCTGTGGAAATTAGCGAATTGAATGTGAAGACTAAAAACGTACTCAGAATCATTCACAACTTCATGCAAACTACTTGATAATTAGCATATTGTTTGAACAAAAACAACCAAGAATCAAATGTTAAAATTAATTTACGTAGCATTATCAAATACAAATATATAGACTCTAAAACCCATCTGCCTTTAACATTATTCAACTCAAATACTTGTGTTGCTTTTCTTGATAATGCAGCATGCCGGAAACTTTAAAAAAAATATATTTAGGGTGCTTGTGTGTTTACTTTTAAGGTTCCAAGACATTTTGGATTTACCGTGACTCAAACTTCCTATACAAACCTTGTCCCAAGCAGTGCTATAGTCTAGCTTCAGGGGTTGATAATCCACGGAACGCGTGCAAGGCTTGGCACGCCGAATAATTTTCACTGGCACGCGGAAGACACAAAAAATCCAGTCTTTCGAAGAAATCGATTGGTTGAGTAGGTTGACTTTTCTGGCTGTTGGCACGCTGAATGATTTAGAAATCTCGCTTTGGCACACTACTGACAAAAGGTTGCCAACACCTGGGTCTAGCTAATTATCTGATTGATTTACGATGGGAAAGTGAATAAACAGACTTTTATAGAATCATAAAGAGAGTTACCTCATCAAAACCGTTGAGTTTATATAACCGATACCGTCACCGGGGCCAACGGGGCCGGTACTCAGTGTAGCAATCAGGCTGTTTAGCCGGGTCTGTGGCTCTGTTTTACCTGCAAGCACAATCGAAATGAAACGATATTAAAAAACCCAAGAGACCGTAGAGAGACCAGTATGAGATTTTTACATAACACTAATTGTAGTCAGAAGGAGTATAGATGTTAAATCTACTTTTTTAAATTTATAAAAGGGGCACTTAATAATGCTCTTAATGCATCAATAAAACGTATAAATAATTATAAATAAATAACATGAAATGTATATTTCAATGATAATAACCAAAAAGATAAAATATATTTAAAAATTTGATGATTAAAATTGATCTATGTCTTGTAGAAAAAAAAATACTTCTATGAACTGAAAATTGGTGCTTCACCGTACATATGAATCGATTCGGTCCGAATAATACTTTACTTGTTTACTTTTTGGCACATAATTGTTATTGATGTATGGCGGGAATTCGAATTGTTAGAGGATAAAAGAAGTAAAGGTGCCCTCAGACTTCAGACTTATCCTGAATGGGATAAAATGTAAGCATAATGTGATGCTGGGATAAAGTAACTTATTTTTGAAAATTGTTTTTTTTTTTAAACAAAGTATTTTTAATGATTTGAATAAGTTCACTAAGTTTTCCACCCCATCCCCCTGTTCTTTTTTTTTTCTTTTGCGGACGAGCATTCTATAAAATAATAAAGGTAAAAGCTAGAAACAAGCTAGAAGCAACTACTGTAGAGTAGAGAAATGATGAACAAGACGCTGTTAAACAAGCAACTACTATAGAGTAGAGAACTGATAAACAAGACGCTGTTAGGGGCACACGTTACTGCTCACTTCCGTATGGACTTCCAGGCTGGACCTCTGTTGTCCAGAACGTGTCCTTGAACGGCGCCACGCCCAAGGCATCCACAAACATGGAGGTGATGCCGATGTTCCACTGTCGGCCCCCGGGCTGGTAGTCTCCGCTGACCCGGGCCTAAGAAGTCATGCACTTAGTCATTAGTATTGTAGTCGATAACATTGAATATAACATAATTGTATCAGTGGTGTAACTAGCGTATATGTTTCCATTAGAAATGTTACTTTTCATAGATTATGTAAGTTAACTAGGGCCCAGGGGTCAGCAACCTTTTGATAAGAGTGTGCTAAAGTATGATTTTTAATTCTTTCAGGGTGTCAAAAGCCTGAAAGCCAGCCATCCTGTTGTATGACTAAATTTCTTGTAGAAGATACTTGAATAGACCTTTAAGGCCTCTTCAGCGTGTCATTGAAAATCAATCGGCGTGCCAAGTCTAGCACGCGTGCCTTAGGTTGCCGAACCCCAAACTAGGGCCTAATATTACGATAGTGCCATCTTGGAGCATCTATCCACACCTTGGCACTTACCCCTAGTCGCCACTGAACTGTATGTATACATGTGTATATTTAATTAATAAAGCGTTTCTATTTAGCAACACTGATTAAAACAAAACACAACTATAAAGTAGCCAATAGGAAAACTCAGCAGGCGCTATCACAGAATATGTAAATTTATCCTGTGGATGCAATGCTAATTACTTTTACCATAGTTTCTATACAAGTCTGAATAACCTGTATAGATAATAAGCTTACTCATAAGCAAAGCTTTCTATAATGTACATGTAATTGAAAAGTTGGTGTTTACAGTTCAAAACATCATTTTTTTTAAATATAATAATAAGGCGTATATATTGTAACACAACATTTTCATTAGAAACCATTTTGTTTTCGATCTATATGTAAACACTTGCGGACTTATATAGAGTTTGTGCGAATCTGCATGTGTAGGCTAATACTATGTGCATAGACCAACCGGGTAAATACTTACACTAATGGGTAGCAAGCATTCAACACGGACTTAAGGCTAATGTTCCTTATTTTAAAAGAGAAATCCTCACTACAGTACCTGTGACACTGTGGGTATTTCTAAAGACTGTAGAATGTGTCGGCTGTAGGACATACAGTACTGGATTCCGATGTTTTTGTAGAGTTCTGCCCCTTTGCCCATCCCGACCAACCAGTGACGACCCAGGAAGAGATCCGATTGGAGGACGCGGTTTAAATCAGTTTCTTTATCTAGCCAATCCTGGAGGAAAGATTTTATTGTTTCTGGTTATTCCAAATCAGACAAACTGAGGCATCAAAATATATATTAAACAAATAATATTTAGGCAAAAGGGGTAGAAAAGAAGTAGATTAATTACATAAATGGCAATATGTACAGACCTAAAGTAAAAATAAATAAATAAAGTAACCGAATCCTTTTTCATACTATTTTGATCTTTAAAACTGGGTATATGGTACATTTCTCTGGTCACATCAAACAGAGGGATTAGTGGCCAACACAAATCCAGTCCTTAAGGAATGTCTCATGTCCCTCCGGTGAGTAGAAGTAGGGATTGTACTTCCCATTTTCAAGCTCAAATCCAAAATTTTTTCTGTGGCGTTTTCACATTATTTTTTGAACTAATTTGAGCAAGGGATGTGTAGGCAAGCAGACACACTAATAGCATGAAGACAGTGCCCAAAAATGTGTACCATCATACCGGCTGCCAGCGCCAACAAGTAATTACTGGCATACCAACTGATCGGTAGGTGAATAGATATATTTTTTTTTACAATATATATTGATAGGTTGAGATTAAAGTAAAAGTAAAAGTAAAGCAGCGTTCCACCAGTTTCAGAGCTGGGTAGACTCAGGGACACCCTCCGCCCCGAGAACAAAATCTAAGCCTTCATCAGGATTCGAACCCAGGACCTTCGGTACGACAGACGAGCTCGCTGCCGATCGGCCACCGCGCCCCTTTAGTTAAAGCAATTTCAATCTAAATGTATTAACATATTTTTGTTCAGAGATAGATAGAGATATTAATTAATAGATAGATGAATAGGTGAATCGATGAATGCGTGGATAGGGGGATAGAGATAGATATCTTGACGGAATGTGAATATTGAATTGATGGATGGATAGATATATACATGCATTCTAGCTACATGCTTTCTTTTATTGTTTAGGAGCCTATAAAAACAATGACAATGACAAAAAGTCAAAAACTAGTAAAAAAATTTTAAGCCGCAACATTTTGTTCCTTTACTGGTAAAGTTCAAAGTTCATCATACCTGTTCATACATGATAAATGATCCCCATTGTTGGGTCATGTTGAACAAGTCTATCCAAAATTGCTGCAATGATAATCGAAGATTAGATTTAAAAGGATTAAGATAAGATAATATTACATTATTGATACAAACAAATGGAAATTTGACTTGATTACATAAATTCCGTCTTTTTCGGCAAATTTAAAAGAATTATTTATACAAACAAACAAAAAATGTATTCTCGATGCAATGATCAAAATGACAACCACCTTACAAATTGGAAGTTATAGCCTATAGACTATAGACTATAGTATAGTTGCAGAGAGTTTGATTTAGCTTTTATTATGTTTAGCTTTTATTACGTTTGAATAAGAAACCTGTATTGTTAGTTTTATGGTTATTATTTGCTTGTTGTTTCGTTCCATGCACTGATTGGTTTACCTACATCATCGTCAGGAACTGCCAGACCGGAACTAGGATCGGCTATGAAATTGTATCGCCCTCCGTTGTATTTAGCATAAGGTGTTTCGCTGTCCCTGTGGGTGAGATGGAATAACAAAGAGACTATGAATGGTTTATATGTATAAAAGTAGGACCCGCCAACTACGTATATATATATATATATATATATTATTTTCTTTTCCTTTACTTTTATCATTAAAATGTGCATTCGCTCCTTCTATAGTGAAGGTAATTACGTCCTACATATATGCGGGGTTAAAGTCTAATCTTCCATTTTGAAAAGACTAGCAGACGATATTGAACATACTGTAGGAACATACCAGTATCTGTTGTGACAAGAGAAGGGCAATTTGATCTGATCTGACAAGTATCTGTGGATACACAAATAGATCAAATAATAGTCATTGGAGAGGCATTCATACTATGTGTGGGAATGAAGTCAGAGTGATGAATGAAGTCAGAGTGATGAATGAAGTCAGAGTGATGAATGAAGTCAGAGAGATGAATGAAGTCAGAGTGATGAAAGAAAGAAAGAAGTAGAGAGAATGTGCACGAGAGATATGGCGAAAGTAATAAACATAAAGAAGGAAATGATAAAGGGACGGACGGAAGGATGGGAGAACGGAAGAAAGGACGGACGGAAGGATGGGAGAACGGAAGAAAGGACGGACGGAAGGATGGGAGAACGGAAGAAAGGACGGCGGAAGGATGGGAGAACGGAAGAAAGGACGGACGGAAGGAAGGGTGAACGGAAGAAAGGACGGACGGAAGGAAGGGAGAACGGAAGAAAGGACGGACGGAAGAATGGGAGAACGGAAGAACGGACGGAAGGATGGGAGAACGGAAGAAAGGACGGCGGAAGGATGGGAGAAAAGAAGAAAGGACGGACGGAAGGAAGGGAGAACGGAAGAAAGGACGGACGGAAAGAAGGGAGAACGGAAGAAAGGACGGACGGAAGGAAGAACGGAAGAAAGGACGGACGGAAGGAAGGGAGAACGGAAGAAAGGACGGGCGGAAAGAAGGGAGAACGGAAGAAAGGACGGACGGAAGGAAGGGAGAACGGAAGAAAGGACGGACGGAAGGAAGGGAGAACGGAAGAAAGGACGGACGGAAGGAAGGGAGAACGGAAGAAAGGACGGACGGGCGGTAGAGGAAAGAATGAAAGGAAGGCTGAAAGCACGAGAGGAAAGGAGAAAGGAAAGAAGGGAGGAAGGAAAGCAGTAAGGCGCAGAGATTGTAAGAGAGGTGAATTACTTGAAGCCATCTGGAAATACTGCGGGATCTGGAGTCCATGTCAACACACCTTGTTTGTGTCCTTTCTTATACCACCATGAATCATACTGGGTGTACCTGTTAAGTATAACCATAACTTGTACGTGATAGAAGAGGCTGGTCGCCAGTAAGGTAATGGCCTTGTTCAAACAATCATGTTTAGACAATGAGACAGAAAATGAAGTTAACCACAGTTTTGAGCACTCCGCACGCGCTCCTAATTTATTTTAGAAACTATTTTAAGCCTTCGAGACCCCCCCCCCCCTCCTTCCCCCTCACTCACCGTTTCCGCTACACGGAACTTTCCGTTCCAAATTTGAAGCTGAAGTAAATGCCAAATTATTATTTTTTTAATTGTGTGCTTTTGTTGTTTTTCAATCGTAGATTGATACAGACCATGAAGAGACTATGAAAACCTACCCTGGATTTTCGGACCAGTCGTTTTTGAGCTGCAATATAAGCTTAGTGTAAGTTACAGTGGCATATTGACTTACTGAAATGGTATTTTCTGCTCGGCAATGTACTTGGCTACGTCCAAAATGGTCGTCTCATAGTTTTTACCTTTCTCTGTGTTATAATAGTAGTATGCACCTGAATAGGAAAACAGAGACATAAAAAAGAGAGAGAAACGAAAACAATCGCTCATTAACCCTTAAAGTCCCGGGCTCGTATATAGCGGAACTGAAGGCAGCATAGATAGAAGTAGGTCGGTACGGGAAGGGTTAACATTTGATCAACCCTAAAAGCTTTTTCTGCATACAGACTATGTACACATCGGTAATGTTTCTATGTGTGATTTTTCAGAGAACCTATAATAATGGTGTTGTTTAGTTTTCAATTGTATTGTATTTGACTTCTACATTAGAAACAGGAGGTTACAGAATGCTGTAAACCAGTGTTGGGGAGGGGGGGGGGTTGAGGCGTTGGTATTATAATTGAGAGTCCTCAGTTCTTGGTTTCGAATCAAGGTGGGGGGGGGGGGGGGAAACGACCATTTTTGTTCCACTAGTCTGCATGTCGTCTTTGAGTCTTCCCAACGGCCATTGGGGTAGCTAAGGGGAAGCGGTAGGGGGATGGGGGGCATATATTTCCGTGCGCCAAGGTAAAGTGGTGCCAAAATGACGCTTACAACGTTACTTTTAGAAAAAATGTGATTAAAGTGGGCCGGGTCGTCAATTGTATAGTTGGTCCCCAGGGCGCAAGATGTCCTAAGCTAAGGTCCCTTGCGTTCCAGATATTGTTTATGAGAAGTGAAGACGGCTGGACATTGTACTGGTCACACAAATCCTCCACCGCCGTTAAGCAGCGGCCACCGAAAGTGCGGTGCTACTCAATATTTCAATAGTTATATGGATCCACATGGTCAGAAGAGGGAAACTTTATTTATTTTACTCAATAAGGTGCCAGTAAACAATGACTGTTGATCAGAGAGGCGCTAGTGGAGGGTCATTACCTGTCTACGACCATCTGGGGCACGGTGGCCGTACCGAAAGTCGTCGGTTCGAATCTAGTATGGCGTGGCCACAGAAACTGGTGAACGCTGCTTCACCGGCCCTATGGATCAATATCCGACGGGAGACTTTACTTTTCTACTGCCATATTAAGTATAGTCCATATCAGTAATTTTTAAACAAGGTCAACCTTAAGTAGGCCTACTAATGGAAGGTCTAGTTTTGACCGTTACAATGTTCTATGTTCTATAAAAACTTACCGTTGTCCGTCCAATACCCCATGTAGTTCAATGTCGTCCCAAAGCGTCTTCTGTCTGTATTTCTTTTGTACAGATTTCTCAGCAGACTGCCCCATTCGATCATGGCCTAATCAAGTGAAATCACACAAAAAAAAAGTATTTTTCACATACACCAACAGACATGATATGTTCTAACATTAATAGCGCTTAGTGTCTATATTATGAGAACTTGGATAAAGGGTCATAGTCTTTCAATATTACGATATTTTACTCAGACCTAACATTAAGATATAACTAAGAGCCTACTGACTACTCGGAATACTACTACTACACAAAAATCGTGATGCCTTTATTCTTAACAAATCATATAGTCTAGGTCCTACTGTATTACTGAAAAAAGCGAATAAACCCAAATAAGATTATTTTTAAAAGTGGAATGAATAAATCATTGAGTTTTCTTTAATACTACAAGCAGCATTCTTTGAGCTGGAGTCAAACATCCACAACTTTATTAGGTTGAAACTCTTTGGCATCAATTTTCAAGCGGAGATGCTGCTGCTTCGAAGTTCTACCACAGGTCATGGCAAACTTTGCCTTTACTGGCAAGAGTTCTCTAAGCTCATAAGCAAACCGGTACTTTTTTTAAATCAGGGTCGGCAACCTACGGCACGCGTACCAGACTTGGTACGCAGAGCGATTTATAATGACACGCGGAAGATCCCCCAAAAAGGCAATTCAAATCTTTTCCACAAGTGCTAGAGCAAAGTGACTATTAGGATGTTGGCACGCTGAAGGAATTAAAAATCCTACTTTGGTATACTAATATCAAAAGGATGCCTACTCCTGTCCTATATTATCCTATATGGCTTAGGCCAGATGTCGGCAACCTTTTCATAATAGTGTGCCAAAGTAGGATTTCTAATTCATTCAGCGGGCCAAAAGCCAAAAAGTCATTCTGCTTTTGCATTCACTTTCTTGTAGAAGAGACCTGAATTGCCAATTCAGTAGTCCTCTGCGTGTCATTGGAGATTGCTCTGTGTGCCAAGTCTGGCACGCATGCCATAGTTTGTCGACTCCTGGCTTTTGTCACTGATGTTGTTTTGTTACATGTACCTGATTAATGCCCTTGTCACTATAGTAAACAATGAAGTCCATGCTGTAATTCTGAGGCACGTTATCCACCAATCCCATGATTCCGTAGCTCAGTTGCTGATATTGCTGCGAGAACTGGTTGGAGGCGGCCATGAACTGGCTGAGAGGGGAGATCACCATGGCGTTGCTGGCGTTGTCAAAGATGACGATCGGTCCGCCGCTGATTCCGGTGACTAAAGATGCGCCGTACTGCCACCTGTGATGTAGAACAAGTGAATTTATTAACACATCTTTTCCCTTCTACAATTGGTTGAACTGCTCAGATAAACATAAAGACAAAAACACTTTCCTTATCCCTTATGCGAGAACAAATGCATATAAGTTCTCTTTCTTCCCGAGTGGCATTCGCGCATGGAATCGGTTGCCTGAACAAATCAGGAAAACCAATAACTGAACGTCATTTAAAACATGTATCAAGATGCAAGTCTAGACGAGGACCACGGATGAGCGTAGGACGCAACGATCTTCTTTATAGAAGGAGCGTCTGTAATATATAAGATAATATAAGGTTCATCATAGGTAGTGAAAAGAGGGTGCCATCTTTTTTAACTGTTTTCAAAACACAAAGTATGGAATCTACTTCCCATCCAACTCAGACCGACAAGTTATATAACTTAAAAAACCACACTATGTTAATATTTACCTACGTTAAACATTTTTTCCAGACCCTTGCTGTTTTTTGAAAGTCTGTTAATACTACAATTATTTGCTTTGTTCTATGTTTGTAAAGTTTTGAGATTATTAATTAGCTTTAGATATATATACGTTTTAGTCCAGAGAATTATATCCGTAGTCTTGCTTGTATGTTGCGCTCTGCGCTTACATTATGTTTGTTGGCAGCGCTATACTAATAGAATTATTATTAAGTACAGTAGTACCTTGGGTTAAGAATTTCCCAGCGGGCACACCACGTCGTATCGACGAGAAGAAACGTGTTTTCACGTGTTTTCGTGGTTTCCACGTTTTTTTCCCGTCAATACTACGTGTTGTGCCCACTGGGTAATTCGTTCCAAAACTCGGTTCGTAGATTCGTAGCCATAAACTTTCGTAACCCTATATATTGCAATCAATGAAATACAGACAATCCGTAACAAGATTAAATATCGTTCTTTTTTTTTTTTAAACTAACATCCGATCGTTTACTTGACAATTCGCAAAGAATACGCTAACTTCACGTATTTAATAAAGATAAAGAAAACACGTCATGGGGAGTTTGCTTTATTTCGACACTGTTGCGTTTAAAGACGCGAAGATTTTCAGAGTGGTAAATCAAAATGGACATAATCTTACAGTCACCACTGCCGTTGGCACAGAACAGTAGAGTTCTCATGTTCTCCATTGGTTTGAACTTTTGTACCCCGGCAGTGCTTATTTTGCAACGTTAAACCTTGCTCTCTCTCTCTCTCTCTCTCTCTCTCTCGCTTTCCTTCGTAATCCGAGGCTCTGTTCGTTACCCAAGACAAAAAATTCGATGTTGTTCGTAACCTGAATCTTTCTTGGCCCGAGTCGGTTCGTAGCCCGTGGTACCACTTTAATTATGTTCATCTTTTATGTTTTCTTTCTACTAGCCATCTTTCCTAGAAGTTTGTTGGTGTTATCAGCCTTTAATTACTTTTATTAGTTTGCATTTGATGCGAGGGAGGGAACTCACCAGCCTGTCCTTAGGTCGCTATAACCAGCCATATCTCCACCGTAAGCAAGGAATCCGATTCCCCCATTGGACAAAAACTGGAAACAGGGGAAGCTACTGATGACGTGGGAAGAGTCCGGTGCTGACGTCTTGGATGCTGACCCCTTGTATGTCTGGATGGCAGAAGAGACGATAAGGAAATGTTAATAAATGCCATAGCGTTACGTGACGTTTTGGCGCTGCCGTTTTGGCGCTGACCGTTTTGGCGCCGACCGTTTTGGCACTGGACTTTTTGGCCGGTTACTCGTATGCACAGAATAGAAATATACTTATTCTGTGCTCATCTGTGGATGTATCTACATGATAAAATATATATTTTCCGCTGGTTTTAGGCGAAATGAAATGGTTCTTCGACCCCTATTAAGATTTAACATTTAATGTTGGTATATTCTTTTAATTCCATCTTAAAAAATTCAACGTGACCTAACCCTAACCCTAACCCTAAAAATAACAAATACTAAATCATATCAAGGGAGATAATAGTACTAATTTTAGGTCAGTGGCAATGATTTTAGTAAACAATTTTTTCACTGCACAATTTGCATTTGAAAAAAAAAATTGTATATGCTTATACCAGTACCGATACTCATATTGATAAAAATACGTAAAATGAACAATCAATTAATTAATGTTTTACATTATAAATGTAATTTTTGAAACACCTTTCTAGCTACTAGCTTGTTTTCATTAGTGCGCATTTACTTCGTTTAAAAGTACATTATAAAGTTAATATTAAGTATATTTTGAAAAGCCTTATGTTAAGGTTTGAAGACTTAAAATAAAAGAGGAATAGTCTAGACAGGGATAGGCAACCAACGGTAAACGTACCAGACTTATTACGCAAAAAGATTTCCAATGGCACGCAGAAGACTCCTAAAAAAACTATTCAAGTATCATCTATTAGAAATAGAGTACTAAAGCAGGGCGACTTTTAGACTGTTGACACGCTGAATGAATTAGAAATCCCACTTTGGCATACTGTTATCAAAAGTTTGCCATTCGCTGGTCTAAACTTTAGGCTAAAGAGTGTTGGGGCCAGGGCACTTATACACTTACACATGCTTATACACGCTGAGTGGCGCCATCGCAGAGTACTGTGTTGTACATGTTGTGGAAAGCCTAAATAATACCATCAAAAATAAGTATTTTTCGATGGCACTAGGCAACCCCCAAGAAATGGTCGTTCGACCTTCAAAGAGGTCGCGACCCACAGGCTGGGAACCGCTGGTTTACACTATCTGTGTACGTGTTAGAGATGAGGATCAAACTAAACGCGAACCGAACACACCGAACTCGAACTCTGTTTGCGACAGAACCGAACCCAAAGACTTTCAATAATTATAATAGCAGTAAATACGTCCGCCTTTATTTCTTACCTGTGAGAATACAGCCAGTGGTAGGTTTGGGTAGTTGTACGTTTTTATGGATGCAGTCACAGGTAGTGAGCCAGCCAGGTAGTCGAAATTGGTACTCTGCCATTGCCCGATACTGTCGGTGCCAGATGTGCTCCAACTGCGGTTCAGCTTCATGTGAGATGAAAGAAAAAAGTGATATGAAATGACTAAACATATACCTTTTGTTAGTAGTAACATAGAAAAACATACACATAAACATAAACATACACATAACACAAAGCCAAAACATGTTTTAATGCAAATTAATGTCACGGCCTATCCCCCTTTCCTTTATGCACAAATAGCACAGTGATGGGCTCTTACCCAAACCCCATTACTATATGTCAGGGTTAGTGTGACTAAATTTTAGCTGATCATGTCCACACACACAAAATAAAAACAAAGTCTAATGAAAGACGTGCCTACTCGTTTTCAAATTGTACCGAAAATACAAGTGTTGTTTATTTAAGGGGGGAACATGCGTTATTAATATAGTTGTAATAATTAAACAGTTTAAATGAAAGGCATAATTTAAGCATTAATTGAAGTTCTCTTAAATGCTTGCGTTAACACCGTTTGACGTCACCTCAACATGGAGGTGGAACGCTGCAGATAGATCTGAGCGGAAGGAAACACATGCTGCAGTGCCGCATGCCATGAAATGTCTGCTAAACGCGAAAGCTATCTGATTTTGGCATCAAGACTACACCGGTAGTTTCCCGGCCCAATCCGTTATTTGCATAGATCAGTGACATAAACTTAAACTGTGCTAATATTATACAGATAGCCCAACTTTTGACATTTTGTGTGTTGGTTTCTACCTTGCTATGTCCATTACGTCATACGTTGTTGATTTGACATAATTAGAGATATTGTGAGATTTTTCAAATGTTATTAATAACTGAAACCTATGCAAATAATTGTCTATAAGATAAATGAAACGGCTATTATATTCCTTAAGAATTTTAATAACATTCCTTTGAAAAAATGGAGTTTGAGGTATTTGCAAAGAAGACATTTATATGTTTACTTAATTCTTGACCCCTCCAAGGTCAAGCTCATGGCCAAATAAGTTTAAAAAAATCAAAATAGACCTTTGATTCCCCTTTCAGTCTATATACTTTCTGGGGTCTAGCAAAAGCATTAGCATGTCAATAATTACATTTTCAAAGGTATCTAAAACGCTCTCAAAAGCCCCCACACCACAGCATCTTTATATACCACAGGTCGTGGTTTAACCACGAAGGCTAATGCACATAATTTCCTGTTGTCAATGGTGTATCGTGTCTACATCCGCCTACCATCGGCCCTCCCAGATGAGTGACCCACCTTCAGACTGCCGTCTCCAGTGCTGTACTGTTTGCCGCCATTGTTGAAGAAAGTGAAGCCGCTGGTCAGCCAGATGTTTTCATTCACAGTCAGGCTGTAGCTGCCGTCGGTGACGATGTTCACAGCAAAGTCAGACAACCCTGTTGACATATTTTTTTACTGTCCATTTACTCATAGCATCATTACATCACTCAGAGTTCAGATTATATACTGTTTATGGCTAAATGTAAAATGAAGATCCGCATAGAGCAGGGGTCGGCAACCTTTTGCTAATAGTATGCCAAAGTAGGATTTCTAATTTATTCAGCGTGCCAACAGCCTAAAAGTCATCCTGCTCTTACACTCAGTTTCTTGTAGAAGAGATTTGAGTTGCTTTTTTTTTAGTCTTCCGTGTGCCATTTAATAAAAAGCTCTGCGTTCCAAGCCTGGCACGCGTTCCGTAGGTTGCCAACCCCTGGTATAGAGGATATTTGGGGCTTTAAATAAACCCATCACTTCAAGTCCCTTTGGCTTTGATTCTATTCATTTAAAGTGACAATATTTTAATAGTTATTTTGTTTCCTACATTTTGGTGACAAATGGACCTCCTGTTAGCCTCAACGTGTAAATGTCTTTGATGAAAGAAAACTTAGCTTTCTAGGACGGATGGTACCGTGAAGTGGAGGGGTGATGGGGGTATTCAGTTTGTGATAACACAAAGTAACAGTTTATTTGCCAGTTCATTTCTGAAAATGGTTTCATTTTATGAGTTTATAAATACATACTAAATAATTGCCTTAAAAAAACGGACAAGCTTTCCGGCTCTCACGTCAAGGGCGTAACGATTCTCAGGGGCGGACCAGGGGGCACGCCAAGGTACGTTCTGCGCTCATTGGTTCCTCTCCACCGAGACTCGGGGCCACTCGGCGCTGTAATGAACCTCGGACGCGCTGCGGGGACTGTCCCCCCGTGCGTTTGCCCACCGGTGTTTTATTAATGTGAATGTATCGGCGGTTTACATACTTCGCCAGTCTTTGAGGCCCATGGGTACAGAAGTGCGCTCGTATACCTGCACCTTCGCCCGGTAGTACGAATTCCAGACTATAGGTCTGGACATCCAGACACCACGGCGTGGTTTTGAGGCTGCGCTCATTGCTTCCTCTCCACTGTCCCCTATTGCTGTAACCCACCCTTGTTCTATTGATGCAGTCGTACTGGTGGTTTCCACACTTCGCCGACGATAAGGCTCATGCGTACAGAAGTGTTAAGCAAATACAAGACTATAACTATAATGATGACGATTGCATGAAAATAAAGTATAAACAATAGCGTGCCGTGTGCTGACACATTTCGCAAGTGTTCTTACTTCTTAATACATGTACATATTATTCAATCTGAATGGCGATCGAAATAAAACAACAAAACGCATCAATGTGCAAAAGTGTGTTGGACAAAAAGTAGTACAAAAACACAACTTTTTAAAAATAACCAATACAAACATAAGCATTTCTTATGTAAGTTGGCTAGTGACTTGCTGAAAACATATTTTCGGTTCTTCTAGGTTTGCGATAGTGTATTTCGGTTCGATTTGTAATCAATGATGTTGAATTTCGGTTTGGGTTCGGGTCGATCGCAGGCAAGGTTCGAGTTTGGTGCTTTCGGCTCCATTCCCGTTGCTAACATGTACACGAAATGGCTAATTGTTCAGTCAACGACATTGAATAGCCTGCAATGACTTACGAGATTTAACATCTTTTTTTTACCGATGGTATTTTCTTTAGTTTAACGTTCGTTATATTTTTGGAAACATCAAATAAAGGCGAAAGTACTTAGTAAATTAGATCTACCTACCTTTGTCAGCAGTGAGAAGAATAAGAAATATGAACACCTTCATATTTATCCGATGTTCATGGCAGTTCTAATGTAGGCCTGTCAGAATTTTGACCTACAAAATATTTCTGATAAGATGAAAACGAACTTTTCTTTAAACATAAAGAGTAATCTATGTAGCCTATAGACGTTTATAAAATTAGCAATAGCCAATGTTATGGTTCTCATATCATTATTAGCTAGGATAGGAGTCCTATAGGTCTACATCTACTATGAAAAAGAAAGTACGATTGTTTTTTTTAACGAACATGTATTTAGTTATTCAGAGCTGTATTTTTGTTTATCTATATAGGCCTATAATTTTTTTTTAGCATTGGTAGAGTTTTTTTCATTAACAAATTGAGCAGGAAAAATAAAGGGTCCAACGGATTTATTAGGCAGAAAGATCAAATTCACAATGGGAACTGAGCATATGGACTTATAAAGGCCTATTATATAGATTCTGAAATAATGCAGCGAGTAGTTTATAGTGTATTTCGAAGAGAAGAAAGGTTTGCTATTGTTCAGAATTACTACTAACTAATTAGATCTGAATCTTTCTTTTAGTGGATTGATGGTGGAATTTTTTTTTAATTAAAAGGCCAGGTCTCACTAAGACTTGTCAATAGCAAATCAAAAATTATGTAACGAAACTTTCACAATAATGGTTACCCATCAATTGTACTTAATTGTCAAGTTTTAATTCTAGCAATTTTATTGCTAGAAAGTCATCAGATATGTTTATCACAATGTCAAGAGATACCCTTATTACCATTAGTTGTTGGCATAGTAATACTATTGAAGACACAGATGTGCAAGTAATCAGACAAACTGGGTAGTTCATTTAATGTTACAAAACGCACGGATAAAATGTTGTGTCATGTTGTATTTATATCATTTTCAACTCTTTTTTAACGATTGTATCCTTTTTAAAGTTATAAATTAAATGCCATTTATTTATTTTATAAATAAACAATAACAAAAAAATATACCGGTATTAGAAGTATTAACGCCTAGAAAACGGTTCATTAGCTCCCTTTAATTGAATTAAAGTTAACAAAGTTGATTAAAATTTTAGTGATGTCTAACAAGCTATATTTTGTGATATAACTATTAGGTATTATTTATTTATACAAATTCAGCATTATGGTTTTCATTTCAAGGTATACAATAATTATAGGTTAAACAGTTGAAAGTAGCCTAAACTTTTCCTGCATTGTCGATTTAAAGAATTTATTTTTAAAATATTCAAAAAAATGTGAACAATTACATAATAATAATATAATACTAGTATATAAAAACATATTGTATTTATTAAAATAATAAAAAAAATAAATGTGTCCCAAAAATAACTATATTTATACTTAATGCATCAATTAATTAATGTGTGCCAAATTTTTGAATGCTCTGCGCTAATTGTTCACTTCTGAGTGGTCAAGTGTAAACGACCTCTTTTGTAGGCTTAAATAAAACCGCTTTTCATCTGTGATAAAATCTGTTCACACACGTGTGGAACTAAATGCTGAAAGTAGGGCGAATGCCTTGCAGTTGAGAATACCAGACGACATTCCCAAGCAGACGACTTCCTGATTTTTTCGCAAATTGGCACGTTTTAATGCCCATTATTTGGATATTCTTAAACGTAACTTGCAGCATTATTAAATCGTCAATATCCCTCCATTAAAATAATGATCCAGATCTAATTAGTTAGTAGTAAGATCAAGCAGGCCAGGCTGGATTAGGTATGAAAACATGTGTCCATCAATTTGAAAGTCTTGCTTTTGTTTAGGAAACTCCGCTTTGAAAACTTCAATGTACTTCTGAAACAGCTCGTCTTTTTTTTTTTTATGTTTATTGATCTGGATGTGCTTTAAAATAGGGAAATACATAAACGTTTCTAAATTGATTTTTGACAAGATAAATCCAGTTACAGCTCAGATCCATGCAAGTGCCCATTGGCTACAGTTCTTGCAAACGCAAGTTCAACTCATTGAAATGTGTCGTCATTGAACAGCCAGTCCACCTCATTCAATTTCACCGAGAAACACCTTAATTGCTTCCAGACAAGAAAGAAATCTAGGCCAGGGGTCGGCAACCTATGGCACGCGTGCCAGAATTGGCACGCAGAGCGATTATTATTATTTTCAATGGCAAGTCTTTCTATAAGAAATGGAGTGCAAGAACAGGAAACATTAAGGCTCTTGGCACGCTGAATGGACTAGAAATTATGTTTTAACACAATATATTGAAAAGGTTGCCGACCCCTTATCTAGGCTATTCCAGACTTTACCTCGTCTAAGGCAGCAAACACTGTAGCCGCACAATTCTATATTTAGTATCAATATTTTGCCTGTAAATCAATAAAGGGTGAGAAACTATAAAACTGTGTTAGCGATAGATTTCACCACAGAGCACAAGCCCAATGATGAGATCTACGCGACACAAACTTTCCTAAACTTTGAAGGTCGACCTAAAACTTGCATTTCATGAAATTTGACAAGCAGCAGCAATTAATTATGCTGATTTGTGTTGTTTTCACTTGCATTGTATTATCTCCCTAATTGATGCAGAAAAAAAAAAGGGGGGGGGGCTTTCGCGTGCCATTGAAAATCGCACTGCATGCCACGTTTCGTAGATCCCTGGTGTATATTACTAATTACAAAAGAACTTTTTTAGTCGAGATCCTTTCTTAGCCCACAGTAGTGTACTAAGCTTGACCTACTTAACGATTAAATTTTTTATTTTTTTTTATTGATAATGAGAATGTGCTAAATTTAAGAAAACATTTGACCTACTTGTTTAAATGATTTTTTTTTGACTGATCAAATAAAACATCAGATAACAAAATCAGCCTACAGTTGATGTAAAACTAAGTTTGACCATTATGCAATTAATAAAATGAAGCTGAAAAGTTTGTACTATCGGAATGAGTTCAAAAGTTTTTCTTAACTCCAGTTAACTTTATGAAACATGTATACATATGTGTAACGATGTTTATTAAGCTCATTTAAAGTAAAGTCAGTACCCTTCGGACCCAGCGGGGCTGTTGAAGCAGCGTTCACCAGTATCTGTGGCCACTGCATACGAGGGGATGTGTGGCGAGCACAATGCAAAAGCCGCAATTTACTTTACCCCCAACTAGTGTCAGGTACCCATCAGATCTGGGTGGACTCAGTGGCACCCTCAAGTCCCGAGAAAAAAGTCCTAGTCTGCACCAGGATTCAAACCCAAAACTTTCAAATCGCCAGTCGAACGCGCTGTCGCTCGGCCACCACGCCCCGCTCACTTACAGCTGTCTATTGTTGCCTTGCCTGTTTCAGTTGTTGTTGGCGGGCATATTTATTTACACTCTTTAATACACACTAATTACTACAGATAATAAAAATAATCTAGCTCTTCTATCCATGCTATTAATAGTAGGGCCTTTGCTCAATGAGTTCTTGGACAAAAATACAGATAATTATTTACAATATTTTTCAATATAATATATGTTCTTGCATATTTACTAAATTAATGTCATGTCCATTTTAAGAACAAAGCACAGTTGATTAAATATATAGATTTAAATATGTTTTAATATCTCTCGACTGGACAATTATAAAATGATGAAGACATTTCAAGACATTCAACAAACACAGTTCAAACAAACACAGTCATTGTAAACTGAACACAAAGTTCAAACAAACACAGTCATTGTAAACTGAACACAAAGTTAAAACAAACACAGTCATTGTAAACTGAACACAAAGTTCAAACAAACACAGTCATTGTAAAACTGAACACAAAGTTAAAACAAACACAGTCATTGTAAACTGAACACAAAGTTATAACAAACACAGTCATTGTAAACTGAACACAAAGTTAAAACAAACACAGTCATTGTAAACTGAGCACAAAGTTAAAACAAACACAGTCATTGTAAACTGAACACAAAGTTAAAAGAAACACAGTCTTTGTAAACTGAACACAAGAGTTAAAACCAAAACCACTTGATAATCTCTGTACTCAAGTTTATTAATAGATAAATTTATTAGCTCTTATAAGTCTGAAAAATATATTACACTATTTACACATAGGGTAAATATATTTAATTTAGACAATCCCATTTCCAGAAGGGAAACAAAGAAAAATTAAAGGCCAGATAATACAATCTTCGAAATGAAAAAAATAATTCTTTTACAAAAAATATGAACTATAATACAATTGTTTAGTTTTTAAAACTTAAAAAAAAATGTTTATGTGCCATTGGGTCTCAAATATATTTTAAAATAAAAACCATATAATTATAAAACAATGCTTTTGTTTGTTTACTAAAGAAAGAAATTGAACATACAACAAGACTTGGGACACAAAAAAAAGTTTTTTTCAATTTAGTGATTAAATAATCAGTGATTACTGACCATGTTGATAAATCATCACCTGAATACCATCAGGGGGGCTATGTTACTTAAAGTCTTAAAACTTTGAAGGATTTATTGTTCGTACTCTTGTACTGACCTGACTAACTGTAATTATGCATTGACTAAAAGAAAAAAAAAATGAATGATTTATCGGTTAAGGGCTACTTGAATCTACACAATTTCAACAACCAAAAAAATATTTAAAAAAATGATGATGAAAATTTACTTTAAGGCTGCTCCTAATCAAGTTATAAGATTAAAAAAAAAAAAAAAAAACGTTTAAAGTTTTCAACAAGATGATTGATTACAAGACAATAGTGCATAGTCTCTAGATACATAAACCCGGTACAATTGTAAATATATATATAATATTTTGTGTATGATGTTATAAAACTCTACACATCACCAATTACTGAGCATAGGATTACATTGAACAGTTCAACAACTATCAAGTATTTCAAACAAAAGAAAAACAATGAGTTATGGAAATAAAAAAAATAGTTTGATCAAAGACAATAATAAGATGGACCGCTTGCTTTGATATTTCTGCTGTTTGATAACTTTGAACACTTGGTTTTGGAATTTCCTATCGAGCTAAGTCCTCTAGACTTCCAGGTTTAGTTATTCGCTATGATTTTCTCATTGGAAAATTAAGATTAAAAATCAAAAGTTGCATACAGCGGAAACCATTGATGCAATCGTAGAAGAGTAGAAGTCATTCAAGACAGCTTTATTGGCTGCGCACTGAAAAAAAAGAACATATAAGCTCTAAATATGGAGCAAGCTGTCCATCTTATTATAGTCTTTGATTTGATATAGAACTTTATGTGTGTGTTTTTATTTGTATCCTACGACAAAAAGGCTGCTAAATATTCAGTAAATGTGCTGATATACAAACTATGTGTATAATAAACTGGGTGTATAATTCATTGTGTAAAATCAAATACAACTTCTGTTTTAAAAGTCAGAGTACAACTAAGTGCTTATTCAACAGTCTCATAATAACAGCATTATAATATAGGAGGTACAATTTCTGCTAACCATACCTCAACCACCCCCTCCCAGGTGTATATTTATATCAAAGCCTTGGAAACTTAGCAGGGGCAAGGCCTTGTCCACAAAGAGTCACCCCTGACCATGCCATACAAATAAAATAGGCCGGCCACCAAAACAATTTAGCCTGGGGTGGGGGGTGGGGGGGGGGGTATGGTAGCCAGGGCTAGAAGACACTTGATCAACAACAAGCAAGAGAATAATGTCACAATATTAAGAGAATAATGTCACAATATAACCGTATGAATGTATGGAAGACCAAATTATTATTTTTTTATCATTTTGGTAGCAAGGCCAACAGAGGCCCATATGAACCGAACAAGCGTTATATCAATCTATATACACACACAAAGACACAACAGATGAATCTGATCCCCCATTCTGTGTGGTTACAAAAATCAGAGAATCAACACAGACACAACAACGGGAACCAACAGGAGGGCTTAGCTGACGTAATACGACACAAAAAAAAACCAGCTTAGAAATACACCACCATCAAAACAAAGGCTCTGCTTAGTGTGAACTCAATGAATCACTTTAGAGATGAATGAGAAAAAAAAAAGAACACTTCAAATAAAAATGAAACATTTATATCTTGATATTTTTTCTACTCAATAACCATTAAACAGACAAAACACAAAGCAACACTTTAAAATTATACAAAGATATTTTGATTTTAAAATGTACATTTAGAACAATTTTATATATTATAATGCTTTAAGACATCTTCAGTCTACATCTGATCCTTTCTTAACCCTAAACACAGTCATAAATGTATTCAATTCAAAATAAATAATTTGTTTTTACCCTCATTTTGGTAAAATAAAATTGTATTTTTAGCTCTAAATGCAATCTCCTCCAAAAATTAATGTTAAAAATAAAAAGGCAATTTGTAGCTTTAAAGTAAATTGGAAAACTCTTAGTCTTTGGTACAATAAAATACAAGTCCAGAATTTGACCAAACTTAAAAAAACACATTCCTAATACATATTTACTTCTCTCATAATGAAACCAAGAGTGCTACCCTCATAGTGCTGGCTAAGGGCTACTCTTAACGACTCAAAAAAAAAATGTCCAGTATAACCTTAGTCCTACTGGCATAATGATATATAAATATTCAACTTCTAATCTGGCTTGATCTGTAAATGTCAAAATCATGTTGTGTTTATACTATATTGAAATTTATAACCAGGGATTATATAAAAATAATAGGTTATCCAAAGGAATTTAATGAATTGATTTGTGCGAATCTAACAAGATTCTTTTCAAATATTTTATTCACAAGCTAGACAATCAGGTGCTTCTTGGGGTGAAAGATTACCTTTAAAAAACAAAACAATTACTTTTTAAAACTGGTTATTACTTTTTAAACCAGCAAAATCAAATTTCACATGTTCCTTTTGTCATCCCAAATGGTCAAACCTACATTTCATAAGTAATCACCTGTCACTTAAATAACATTTATATTACCTTGTAAGTAAAACATTTAAAGGATTAAATGAAATGGATTCCTTAAATAAAATTATAGACATTGATTGTAACATTCTCCGTCCAATCATTTACAAGGAAACTTGTACTGAAATAATAAGTTGAAAACAATGAAACTATAGAGTCAGCTATTTTTATCATCCTTATATTTGATAGTCATAAAAAAAAATAACGACGACATCTTAAGACCAAACATTATAGTAACCATCAAATATCAGTTGATACTCTGTTTAAAAAAACAATAACAACAACCACAAGGCTATATCCACTGTGTGTGTGTGTCGGGGGGGGGGAATAGAGTTATGGAGAGGGGCATTCTATTTACATTGGCAAGTAAAAAAAATATGTAAACAATGCTTTCATTGTACTGTAATATGTTTTGGGTGGCATCAGGAGACAGTCTCAACCAAGAAGACTTTAAAAAAAGAAAAGTAAATATGAGTTTAACAACACTATAGATACATGCAGTTTCACAACCATGAGATGAACGCTTAATGTGACAGCATATGAACAGTTGTGTGTATAATGAAACCACAGCACAAGGTGATCTATCTACACTGATTCATGTAATAGGTTTATAAATATAGAAGATATTCAGCTTTAACAAATTGTTTTCAATTGAACCAATGAACAAAAAACAAACAATTACCTCGGGAAGAAAATTTCTTTTTGTATATTCACAGAATCATTAAATATATTTATTACCGACAAGAATATATATCTATAACATATATATATATATAGTATAGCCAGTTGATATATGAACATTTTACATACAAACAATGGTGAACCATATAATGCTTTGGGATCAACAAAAGACGGAACAAAATCTATATATAAGATATAAGAAGAACAAATACATCTACTTATTGTTGAGTAAGCCCCTGGTCTATATATACATGGACTGGCAATAAAAGAACCAAATGGTTTGGTGCTATCGATCAAGTGACCTAAAACATTTAGTTTTTCCAAAGAAGACTAATACAAAATGCAGAAGAAACAAAATAACAGGGAAAATTTTGAATTTACAGAACCTACACAATGTATTCATTCATTTCAATTTTTTTTTTTCACTACTTGAGTAAACATTAAAATACTTAAAAAAAAAAAAAACTATTTCAAAAATATAATTTATAATCTAACTACTTCAACTGAGTGTCTAATTTGTTATGGGTATGTAAAGGCGTCTGATAAGTCAAAAGGACAGCCCAACCATGTCTATATAGACCAGTGACATTGGCTCACAGTCACCAAGCTTCACATTTGTCTGTTCTGCAGAGTTATTCTTTCTTTTTTTTTTTTGCCATCATCCTAGTCAGGTATAAGGTAGTCTAAATTTGCCATCATCCTAGTCATAAGTAGTCTAACTAGCAAACATATCACGTAAAGGTGACATGAAGGTTCATGAAATTATTAACCAAGTTGAAGAACAGGCTGGTGGAGCTTTGTGGCTTTGTAGCCCAGCCCCGCCCGTACAAGCACGCTCATACACGCACGCAGAATGGAACTAAAGTATAAACAGCCATACACTTGTCATGTTAGGCACAATGTGAACTGGATTAAATAGATTAACCTAAGCCTCTACCTGAAGAGCACCCAAGCAGCGCTTTTAGTCATTATAGAAGGGGAGATAATGATCTAAGCCAAAAAGAACAACAGAATAGTTAGTAACCTGATCTACAATTATTCTCATCACTCTATCCCTTCAACCCATTGCTGCCCTTGCCCTATGTCAGTTGGTTAATTTGTTGATATACTTTCAATATGAACTCAGATGTTGTACAGAAAGTATTTTGTACTTTAACTGTAACGGTACACTTGTACACAACTCACACACTTTTATTTTTATTTAAACCATGGTCAAAACTAAAATGTAACAGAGTAGAAACAAAAACCAACTGCAAAACAAACAGTTAGGCATGTACAAATAGGATGTACTTGAAAACATAATCTGCTAGTATACATATATATAGCAATGTAAACATAGCAATCTACACAATAGACTACACAAAAGTAGATGTACACAATCAACAAAGATTGTCTTTTTCAAAAAAACTTCTTATCTTACATATTGCAGACGCTACTTTTATAAATCATCTATTGTTTTAATCTAGGAAACAGAGAAAACAAATAAGGATATTCAAACAATTTTCTCTAACCAGTAGAAACTTATTAAATTAGTCACACAAAATAAACATGAAAAAATTCAAATGCTAGTTGATTATTGAAAGAAACTAAAAAAATGTATCATCAGAATACCCAAATTGTCTAGAAGATTTAAAAAAAAAAAACAACGCTCACATCATGTTTTTGTGGGTTGGGGATATGGGAGGCAAGGGTGTATAGCAAAATGTACTAAAGAAATTTATGAAAAATTGCCAACTTACAGATGTTCAGAAAAAACAACAACTAAAAAACAGCAACACAAAATGTTGGGGACAAGGGTAAACCATGCACAACTAAAGGCTAAAAATATAATGTGAGGGGCTCACAGCCTCAATGTAACTGCAACACTACAACCCTCCTCATTCAGGAAGACAAGAGAAATATTTGTACACAACACAAGCAGCCTCCTCTTGAAATATATACTCCCACAACACAAGCAGCCTCCACTTGAAATATATACTCCACAGTGAAAATACATACTCCCATAGTGAAACAAGCACATCAACTTGTGTCCCTTTAAAATTAACACTCTTGGCATGTAATCCAAATGAAATTATTTTCTTTTCTTTATTTAAAAGCTTGACGTGTAACGTTTCCAAATGGAATCAACCATGGGAAGGTGGTACATTTTCCTCCATTTGGGTAGAAATATATCAAGGTGGGGGACAAGACCGCCTCGCAAAGAACGTAGTTGATGGTCAGGTCATTCAAAGTGGGCTGTGTCCCCCTTTAATTCCATCCATTTCATCAGTTCTTTCTTTAATAAAAGCCAAACAGGTGATTCCAATCAAACATTGGATGTTTTTGTAGAGTCCAAGAATCTTTCATGTGAAAGCATGTTCTGCAATCAAACAATAGGAAAGCCTGTTATTAATTTATTACAAAATATTGTTTGCACTTTGTTTTTTTTCACATAATATAACAAACTTGACATATAATCATTCTATTCATTATTTTTTTTTATGTACATGTATGTTTGTAGTAAGCCATATTTTTTATGTACATGTATGTTTGTTGTAAGTCATATAACCAAGCGGGACAAAAGTCGGATATGTTTTGTTTTTTTAAATTATATCCTCGTGTACGTTGCTGAATTTGTTAAATTGAAATAAATAAAAGTATGCCTGATTGGGAAAATAAAAATAAATGGTGACAATTTAAAAAGCACCAAAAAAACATAACCAAGAGTTAATACCCCTTGATTTGCTTTTGTTGAACAGGTTTTCATGACTATTTTGTTTTGCTCAACAGTCTTTGTTATTTTGTTAACATTTTATGATTTCTATGTTTTTTTATTGCTCCTTTTCTTGATCTTTTTTTTTTCTTTAAAAATTTTTAAAAAAAAAGGCGCATAGATAAATGTGTCAGTGAGACAACTACCAAACTATAAATACAAATGACAATTTCGTTATTATCTGCTCTCTACTCCAAGGAAGATTTTAAATTATCACATTGTAACTTTTAGGAATAGCCACTTACTGTCAAGGTGTTAATCTCATGGGAGTATGCCCCGATTTCTTTGGCAGCCTTCTCATCATGCTGAAATAAATTACAGAATGTATATTTAGCAATTTTAGCTACAGTCTCAACTCTTAGGGCGGAATATCCCCTCACTAAATGGCTATTTATAGAAAGTCGCTAGCGATTCTATTCGTTCAAGATTAAATGAATGTAAGAAAAAAAAAAGCTTTTCTTCCAGGCCAAACATTTATCCATTTTAAAGCTGAAACAACCAGCTAATACTGAAAGTAACTTAAGGAGACCAAAATCATTTTGATAACTGTATGTCAGTTACTCAAAAAGCTTATATTTTATTTCTCCTAAATTATATTTTTAAGCTATTTAAATTTTAACATCATTGATTTATAGCACTGTATCTGTAAAAGCAACATTAATAAAAATTTATTGCTGGTAAAACATTTGCAGAAGCTACAATATATTTACATAGATTATAGTAAAAAAAAAAAGAAGTAAATTTTTACTCATATTTATTTTACTTTGATATTAGCAGTGAACGAAATGTATCCCTCTATTAGCAGTGAACCAAATTTATCGCTCATCACTTATTGGCATAGTGAAAAAAATCAAATGCTCTCACCTTTCCATTCATATACTGGCCATTAATCTCTAAAGGACAAAGATAACTGTCAGGATCTGTTTCAGACTTTGTTCTTTTATGACTGAAGAGTCCAAACTTTCCTTTCTGAAACACAATCCAGAATAAAAGAAACATTAGCTGTATCTTAAAAGAATGGCCCAAGTAATTAAATATAAATAATTTCAGCAGTAATTGAAAATAAATAATTTAACAGTAATTATAAACAAAATAATTGAATAGTAATTATAAATAAATAATTGAACAGTAATTATAAATCAATAATTGAACAGTAATTATAAAGAAATAATTGAACAGTAATTATAAAGAAATAATTGAAAAGTAATTATAAAGAAATAACTGAACTGTAATTATAAAGAAATAATTGAACAATCACAAATAAACAGCTCAATATAACCATTTTTACCACCATAAATCACATGCATGAAACATTTATGAGTTAGTGAGATTCAAAGTCAAGACATACCTTGACCTTGTTATTTGGCATTAAAGGTATGTAACCCTGCTGGGACTCATGCTCCCTTTTCCTAGTCTGAGTTTCTGGACCTATCAAACTGATGAAATGGGTGTTAAGGTGCCGTCTCAGCAGCGTCTTACTGGGCGGAATAGACAGCAGGACAGCAAACAATTCTGAATTAAATCTCGGCTCAAGGACCTGAAAGTGAAAACAAAGACCAAATTCTTGGGTTTAAAGTGAATTCTGTGACTGGGTATTTTTTTACTTCTCCAGAGAAGCTAAGTAAACAACTGTTTTAAATAGGGATGTTAAACGAAAACCAGAATACCGGATGCCGGTTTTGAAACTGAAAACCAGTTTTGATTTTCAAAACCGGATTTCGGTTTGTTGGTTGGAAGGTAATCATTACTTAAAGTAGCACACTTTTTTTTTTGGTTCTGATGGAAATGTGAAAAAAAAAGTTTCTTGAATTGCCTTGCTAATTAGTGTTAGATATTGTGTTTCTTTTTTCTCCAAATACCAACTATGGCTTGCGATAAAAACATCAAACCAAGTGTTAAGCTACAGTTACAATTAAGAGGAATTTTTTTTACTTGTCGGCTCATCTTTAAGATGTGCGCTACTCTTTGATGAAGCTACACCATCGTCTCTCGAGACGGACGGATGCCGACTACAACGACGGACTCTTTGATGTGCGCAATGGACGCAAACTAGTTTTGTCTTGTGACCCTGAACAATTCGGCTAGACACCGCGTCTGTGCTTTATTATGAACGGCACTATTAAATACACAAATTTTCATTGGTGCCACGCGATCCTTTTCATCAATACATTATTTTAAAATCTAAGTCTAGGGTGTACACATTTTTTTTATCACTATTAAAAGCTATTATCGGTTTTAATCAATTAGTCCAGATTTTATTTTTGTTCTAAAGAATGTTATGGTAAAGTGTACAAATCATATTGTATTCACACAAATCAACCCCTGGAATGCCATGCAAACACTAATTATGTTTGTTCTATTTTTCAATTATTCCTACCAAGCTACCCACATTTGGCTTCTCCGGACTGTGACTTGTGACATTGCGGAAGGGGGGGGGGGGGGGCAAAATCCGTTTTTAAACCGGTTTTATAGATCCGAAAACCGGTTTTGAAAAAAACAAAACGGTTTTAACATCCCTAGTTTTAAACAGACGGTATTAGCCAACAAATGATTTAAATACATACCAGGAGTGCTCCGTGTACCCCACTGCCCCTTAAGTTGGGGGCGTACTCTGAGAGGTCTATGGTACGCAGCCATTCCATCACCCTGTGATTCGTCCACAGGACAACTTCACCTGGTATTCCTTTCATATGGTGGGGCTGTGGCACAAAATAAGTAGATTAGGTTAAGCCAAATGCCTGGCTCAAACTAACATTATAGAGCTTTACAAATCTGAAAAGCCCACGTCTAATGCTACAAGCAATGATCCTAACAAGAGAAACAGTACCTCATCGGGTGCTGGCCGCCGCCGCAAACAGTTGGGGTTGAAATTGTTGAGGCGGAGGATCTGAATGGCCCGTTTGATGGACACGTGATGAACCTCGTTGGTCACTTTTAAACTAAACAAATCTTCCTGGATGAACGGAAATTATTTTTTTAAGAAAATAAGAACCAAAGAAAATATTTCCAATCAATAATGGCATTCATGCAGAAGCATTCTTTAGCTAAGAGAAAATAAACACCTGCAAGATATATAAGTAAACCATGATGAATAATATAATAAAGAAGACCAAGTGATTTGGTAAGGGTAACTTACAACAGTGAGGTAGTTCAACATTCTGCCATCCACTCTGGCATCATAAAAAGAATCTTTATATTGTGGTAAGCCAATATCATCTAGCCATCCTGTAACACAAATATTTATGAAATTAGGTAACAAAGAAGATCTTGTAGATAAAAACATCAAGAATTTTGGGGGCATGAAGTTCGTGGGTTCAAATCCTGGTGAAGGCTAATCTTTGTCCCTGAGTCTTACCCAGCTCAGGTGGTTACCTGACTTTACTTGGGGTAAAGTAAAGGCGGCTGGGTAGTGTGCTGGCCACACAATCACCTAGTATGTCCCTGAGTCTTACCCAGCTCAGATAGTTACCCGACTTTACTTGGGGTAAAGTAAAGGTGGCTGGGCATTGTACTGGCCATGCAATCCAACGATTACAATAACTGGTGAACGCTGCTTCACGGGCCCTATGCATCAATTTGGTCCAACGGGATACTTTACTTACTCATGAATTTGATCAAAATATTGCAAATAAATGTGTTGTTACCACTTAAAATTGGTATGCAAAGAATCATTATAATTATATATTTTCATTTAATTTACTGGTACAATAATTTTGCTGTCAGTGTCTTTATTTCCTTCTGTCCCTTAAATCAATTATTTAGAACAATAAGGCAGAATATGGACTCAAGGATAATTAATAACTATATGGATAATCGGATGGATTATTTTTGGAAACATTACAAAATATTTCCTGATGTTAGCGAACTAAGCTAAGTTACTTCACTTTTAAGGTATAATAAAATAATGCACGAGACAAGTATATTATTTTGGAGTATCAAAACATTTTTTTTTAAACAGCTTCAGGACAGTAATGTCTTTTTTTTTAAATGCATGCTTGGAATTGCACTGAAAAATAAAGATTTACTATTTAAATTTTAATCAAAATCGGTTGTAAAAAAAAAAGTACTCACTGGCAACAAAGTTATAATCCAGCTCTAAAAACAAGTCAATGCGGTCAGCTGCCATGGCTTGCATTGCAAGGAGAAGCTTCTTTCTGTGCAGGGCGTTCTTCATCCCCAGCTCCTGAAACATTCAGACACAGACATTAGGACAACAAAAGGTGCATAGTACACTAGGGACTTTTTTGTATTGTTTAATTAAATTGAACTATGTAAATATGAATTGTGCAAAACTTATAGAAGTCTATGTTCCTTTTTTATTATTATTACATGAGATTATATATTAAACACTTATTGCTTATTGCTATTATTATTATTATTATTAAACATAATGTTTATTTGCTACAATAGCTGCCATCTTACGTAAACTATAGGTTTTAAAGTCCTCTATATTATCACCAATGAAAGTCTGTATTGTAACGAGCTATTTCACATTGTCAAACCATTCTAGTAGATTGAAAAAAAAATCAAGGTAACCTTTTCCAGATCATGATGAGAACATCTAAGTAACTGCTCTCCATTTTTGACCCATCTTTTACAGTCCACCAGGTACATGTTCAAACCAATGTCATTCATCCAGGCAGTCACTCTGTCTGTGTCCCATCTAGCAAATGGAACATCTGAATTAGCTCTGCAAATACAAAATGTGGGTATGTAAACAGAAGTGTAAATAAAAGCAAGCATTTGATTGGATAAAAACGTTAAAACATATACTTGATCTATTTGAATTCTGCAATAAAAATAGGAAGATTGTTGTGTTGTTTTTTTTACTGTGATTGTTTTTTGTTTTTTTAAGTACTGAAAAACAAATGGGGCAGAGTGGCCAAGCGGCAGCACATTTGACTGGAGTACTGAAGACCTGGGTTTGAATCCTGGTGAATGCTAGGATTTGTTTTCAGGTCTGGATGGTGTCCCTGAGTCTAGCCAGCTCTGATGGGTGCCTGACTATATTTTGGGTAAAGTAAAGGAGGCTGTGCTTGCCACATAATCCCCTAGTATGCTGTGGCTACAGAAAGTGGTGAATGCTGCATTACCTTTGGTAAATCATGCCTCCAACAGTTTCTAGTAAAGAGTATAAATAAAAAATAGATCAATTAATTCACAATATATAATACATTACTACATACATTCTGCCTTTGACATCTCTGTTCCATGCTAATCTTGCAGACGCCGTGGCCCTGACGCCGCCTCGCTTGAACTCCCCGTCCGGCGCCCGCTCTCTACTGCCCTCAAAGTCCTGCGAACTGCTGCGTTTCAATTTACCAAAGAGCCTCAGCAGGCCACGCTTCTTCTTGTACTCCCTGTGGTCATGTCCATAGTGCTGAAGACCATCTTCATCATCAGTTAAAACTTCAGTGTGGGCTAATGAAGAACAAGGCAACAAATTATTAACATTTCGGCAATATATATAATGTAGCATTTTAACAAGTGTAAAAACTATTGTACGGTTGACACATTTTTTTATGTAATTTTTTTTATTCACATATTCAGAAAGTGAAACTAATATATACAAAGACAATTTTTCACAGGGAAAAAAAAGCCCGTGTCTTTTTACTTTTCTTTCTAAAACTTTATTTCGTCACCATATATTGTCATTTTATGATTATATCATATATCCTAAAGATGGCCTGACAAGTTCTGCATCAACTCTGAACTTAAGTGCCAGTATAAAATACAAACTTAGGAATTTGTTATTATGAGTTTATATATATTAAACTGTCTAAAACGTTTAACATTATAGACATCTATAGTAATAAAAAGTAATATTAACATGGAGTATACAAAAATGTAGCCAATAGATTATAATATATAGGCTTCTATATAAGACATTATAAGTATTTAACATCTACAAAATAATATATAATAGAATTAAATAATTTATAATATCAATACATTTAATAGGCCTATATACCATATGTTTATTTATACTTATACTAATTAACTGATTAATGTATAAGACGAGTAGATTAGTGGATTAGTAGAAAAGTTTACAAACAACTGTAACATTTCAATGATTGAATGAAAAGCACACAATTTTTTTAATTAAATGTTTTTTTTTATTCAACTACTGTCCAATATAGACTCAAAATTTGCATACCAGAAGTTTTCAAGACAGACGACAAACACGACATGGTTCCAAATGAATTCCAAGTCCAAGTTCACTACAACTATCACTAAAACTACTAGATCTAGACTTAAGCAATTTCATCCAACATAGCATTCGCATCTAATTCAAGAACTAAATTTTAGAGTCAACCTGACAGAATTAGATCTAGATTTAGTCCAATTCTTGTCCAAAATGCAATCACCGGAAAATTATGGGATGGACGGTAAATCTAAATTTTAAAAGTTAAACACAGCAAAAGAGCAACAGGAAGTGTCCGATCTTCAATAAAGTATAAACATAAGAAATCACCTTTTCCCGTGACCAACTTGTGCAGACAGCACATTATACGAATTTATTTTGTTATTATTTAATTTAACACTTAACATTAACACACACCGCTTTAAATACTAATTCACGGGAGAAAGATATTTGTGGGTGTTTATGCTACAAAATGGCGTGAATAGAGTAAACACTTTCCTCCTTCAGCTTAGTCCTGAATACAATTGAATTGTTTTGTTTGTTGTGACGCACCTAAATGTAGGGGGGTCATAGGTCAGGTGAAATTAACATAACACTAGAGTCAAGAGTGGGATTGTCGTCAATGGCAGCTGTGTGTCGAGATTTTGTAATTTTTTTTTTTTTTGCAAAGGGGGAAACACCGCGCGGCGAACCAATTAGAGAGCTCGTTTTAGAATAAAAACTAAGTAACAGATGATCTAGTTAAAAGGTGTGCAGCTAGCTCATCCCACGCCGTGGCAACACCACTCATCACCCCCCACACACACACACACGAGCAACTGGTTATCAAGTCTGTACTGTACACAGTACGAGACTAGAGTAGAGTAGTTGGCATAAATACGGTGGATTCAAGAAAGTCTTGAAATTGCTAAAGAAACTTCGACGCGTTTTGTTTAAACGATACCTAGTCACGGTTACTTTCTACCAAACTTGGTTTCCAATTCATTGTGTTATGGGTCATCTGCGATATTTATGTTCCTAAATTACTAATACATTTTTTATCTATTTTATTTCACCAATTTTTAATTCTTTTTTTTTTACGACTTTATAAAGGGTGATGTAACAGTTGTTGAACTAGCCCAACTACAGTCTAGTTGATAAACTGCAAAGATGTTACACAACTCCCTTGCGAGTTGCGAGAGATGTAGGCCTACGCCATACACTGAAAGCTTTTGATGTTCGCACAATAAGCGTTTTGGGGCAAGGAGGGTGGGGTACGAATATCGTGAATCTGTGAGACACAAAATAGACATGTTATGGCAAGGGAAACCCTTGCAATAGGCTATTATCAATTCTCGAGGATGCCACCGAGAGCTCTGTGTGTGTGTGTTAATATTCCTAGCCACTTCGCTATAAAAGCACGGAATGGTATTTTCTGGAAACACGACGGCGTGGGCTACGCTAACTCGTACAAGTTAAAGCACACAGGATCTTTTACGTGGTATAGGCTAATTAGTCACGCGATAGTGAACGCTTGCCTAATACATTTGATCATCTTAATTAAAGAGATCCCTTTTTTTTCCTATACTGACAACAGAATCCACATACAGTGAACCATGAGTTAACATGGTATTATCAGACGGGTAAAACCAAACTAAAATTATATAGGCTACTGTTTCACGGGTCAAAATGACATACTCTCTATTGAGGGAAGGGAAGAGTGGAGAGGCGGGGGTATACTTATTCGGGTAGAATAACGATACAACGAGATCAATATCATTACAAGTAAACGAACCAAACGTCAGAAATACCGGTAATCTGCTGAAATCTGTAACTTCCACCCAAAACACCTGGAAGTCGTCTGGAAGTCATGATTTTGTTTGTTTATTTTTTTCTTCTCTTTATTTTAAAACCAACATCAACAACAAGACAAGGAAAACAATAAGTTGTCTGGTTAATTAGGTCAACTAAGGTCTGGTAGCAGAAGCAGTTTTTCTTTTAAATACCTATTCTGAATCATTGGTGTTTTTTTTTATATTGATTCTACCAAGTTCTGATGAGTACCGGCACATACAATTAATGTGCGGGTTGTCACACAGTTTCGTTATGAGCACTTGGGAAACAACAATAAAAAAAAACCAAAACATCCTTGTTAACAGCCTTATAGACTAAATATGGTTTGCAAATGGGTGATTTTTGTTTTTGCATGAAGATAGGTTTTCACATAAATGTGCAGAGGTGCTAACATTTATTGACATGCAGATTGATCAACATTTGCTAGAGTCGAAAAAGCGACACAGTAAGTTATGCAGACGCCAGTGGCCTCACATGGGAGGGGGGGCATATGCCCGGGGGCGACACTTATAGCCTAAGTATTGCACTAAACGAAGCAATGTCAGTACGCAAGGGGGCGTCGCTGAAACTTTTGCCCTGGGGCGCTACATAGGCTTGTGATGGCCCTGTCAGACGCGAAATATCTGCAGCTGGATAATAACACAACTGCTTTATATAAAGCCCGTGTGCCGCTTGATCGCAGATTGGGCCAAGTGTGCTCTTTGATATGTGTATGTCTGCGGTTTGTTTTCGGTAAAAAAAAAAACTAAACATAACAAAACATTTCTCTGAGTTTTACTAACAGCTCAAAAGAATACCGGCATTAACAAAAAATAAAATTGAACCAACACTTCTAAGCAAGCTACTGCCTCAATAGTCATTGCATTATCTAGTTGGATAGACTTTGTGTCAAAATAATAAAATAATTTATCATACCTTTGGGCCATGTACATTAAAACAAACAAACCAATTAAAACACATCAGGATCCGGGCATCAAGCAACGCAGTAAAGCATGAACCGAGAACCTCAATAATGAAAGCCAATCAATCAATTTAGCGGGGGAAGCAATGGTGGGAGCAGACAGCCCAATTGTGTTATCAAACGACAACAAAGGTATTAGAAATCAAACGATTGTTATTGCCGCTCATGGAAAATTAAATAACAAAACAAAAATTAAATGTGTATGCACCCATACATTTTTAAAAAAACGGAAGCAAAAACAAACAACAACACCTGGCAAAACACTTCGAAACTAACACTTTGCTTGCAATGTGAAGATTCAAATAGAAATAAGTTATAAGTTTACAGACGTTCCTTCTAGATAGAAGATTATTACGTCTACTAGGCCCAAAACTCATGCAGGGCGACAGGGATCCGCCGGTGGCAGGGATAGAACCCACGACCTGTCAGTTTGGTTTTTGGTTGACAGTCCGGTGAACTAACCGCTGGACCAGCCACAGTAACAGTAACTAGTAACGGTATTTCTATACATTTGGGTGCACGCTTTGGGAAAGACAAAAGCATCAACACTGCACATTTCTTGTCTTTACGTCACACCGCATCGATAAACAACTTAAGGCTTTTGTACAAGAAGGGAACCAGGATTCAGCTTGTTTACATTTTTTATACCGCACTTTAAAAAAACGTGCCGAGAAAGGAGCACAAAGAAGCAAACGATAGACGCACATTTATTTAAAGTTGGGGGGGGGGGGGGGGAACGGTGAGCAAAAGAGGGGTAGGAAGGGGGGGACCCACCAACAGATGCTTTCATTCACTGCAGTCTTTTAGGACCACTAGAAACAGACAACTTTTTTTTTACTATACCAATGACCTACGGTCAGTTTTGGACAACTGGTGAGTTGGTTTTTTATGGCCCTAAATTCTATAAAATCATTTACATTATCATTTTTATATATTAAAGAAATGTAATATATGAGCAGCACAGGTGAAACTAAAGTCCAGATTAAATGCAGACTGGTATAGTTATGTTTAATTTAAAGACCACAGCTTTGGCAACAAGAATATATATTTATATAATATATATATAAGAGTTACACCCAGGTGTTTGGCCCAGGACCCATGATGGGTCAAAAAAGTATATATATATAAAGTTTAGTTTTATAAAAGGCAATTGTGTTATTCTTCAGACTACCGTATACACATTATTTTATAAATATGTATAAGTTATAAGTATATATAAATGTATATATGAGATAAAAAGAATACAAGATTGGGATATATGGATACACATATTGATACTTTTTTTTATTATCAGGGCATTTTAGGGTGGGTGGATTGATCTCTCTATTTTTCTCCATAGTGTTTATCATATTAGAATTATTATTTTTTTATTATATCCACTATTTTCATTATTTTTAAAACACAATCAAAACAAAAAAAAAATGAAACTATAAACTTGCTTTTTTCAAACCAGTTTGTGTGCAAAGTCATGCTGGGAGATTGTATTAAATTAGAAAAAAAAAATCTAAGAAATGGATTCATCTTTATCTACTCAAAGCACAAAATAAAAAATAAACAAAGAATTTAGAGAAACCAAAATTTGATTGGTTGGTTCATGCAGTCCATGTAAAATGTGTTACTTACCTGCTGCCAAATACAATTCCTCAAAATGTTCTTTACACATTTTTAGAACATTTTTTGATCACTTTTTATTATTAATTATCTATGTATTGCTTAAGGCCTAGAGGAATTATATTCATGTTCTTAGTTGTTTGTTGCTCAATGTTAAATGCTCTCTGAGCTTACATTATGTTGGGTGGCAGGGCTATACAAATAGAATTATTCTTATTATAATCTATTAGCTAGCCTCTGGGCCTTACTTAGCCATGACCTTGCTTCAGAGAGGGGTTCCGTTTAATTTGAGTTTCAGTTTAGTACTATGTTTCAACTACTTTAGTTTAACCCCTCTTATTTCATCTATTAGCCAGCCTCTGGGCCTTACTTAGCCATGACCTTGCTTCAGAGAGAGGGGTTCCATTTAATTTGAGTCTTAGTTTAGTTCTGTTTCAACTTATGTTTAACCCCCATATTTCATTTAAATATGCACAAATTTGTTTTACTGGTACAGGACGGCTTGATGAGAATTAAATACAGGGATATTTCTCTAAAATAATTGCAAAATTCCCAAACTTTTCCTAAAAATTTCTGAAAATTCAAAAACCAATATTTACTTAATTAGGATATGTAAATTGTCTATAAATGTAAACAGCACTGCATATAGGCAGACTGAATAGAAAATTAATATTGTTGATTTTTTTTTAGTATTCACAGAACTAATAGAAACAGCTCTGGAATAATGCTCCAAAGAAAAATTCCTCATACGAGTTAAGGACTTGTCCTTTTTAGACGAATTCATCAACATTTCACAAACTTGAACAAACAAGTCAGTTTTCCTAAAAACAAATTTTTCAATCCGTATAAACCATTTAAATGGCAAACTACAGGTATGGTGAACCATAAAAATGTTTTACAAAAGGGCCACAAATAATTTCTAATTAATTATAAATTCCAAGATACAGATGTTACGCAAGGTCTCACTTATCTCCCCTGTCACTTGTATATACCTGCAACAGCTATGCTTTTATACTCTCTACATTCGACAAGATTGTTGCGCAGTGGGTTCAGCAACATTACAGAAACTGCACTTTGGTACGGATTGAGACACCCAAATATTCTTTACCATCGGCCAAACTCAAGAAGTTAAACTTCTATATAGTCCACCCAAAAAAAACAAAAGAGCTGGGATAAACTATTAAATTTTTACTTTTCCAAAAGGGACAGAATCCTATTAAACATATTGGTGGGTATAGTGAGCGTGTGTGTGTTAATTGGAAACTTGTGAATAAATGATGAGGTTATTTAACTTCCATGCAACCAGAAAAAAAAAAAGAAAACAGGCCACGGAGTACACAATTCAGGCCAGGCACAGGATGCCTGTGAAATGGTCACCTAGATTCGGGGCTGAGCTGCTTCGTTTGCCCGACCTAACACGCAGCAGCGTTTTCCCGAGGCTGTGGAACCCTCTGGACTTTTTCCCATCCCGCACATCCTCTTTACTGCGGTGCTTAGGTAACGTACCGTAGCCGCCTGTTCCTGGGGATGGAGCACTTGTGGGCGACTGGTCATCTTTCTTTCTATAAGTAGGGGGCTGCAGATAAATAGTAAAAAAACAACAATTAAAATAATAGTTACGAATTACAAACATTGCCCAATTGGGCTAATAAAACATTAAGAAATTCACAAAACAATTTATACTGGTTTGAAATATCTTAATGTTTGCTAGCGTATATAGGTAGTCCAAATAAAAAAATAGAATAAAATATAAATAGTTTATCTTATCTATTACAGACACTCCTTATCCATAGTCTGACTAGTCTTGCATTTTTATTCTTAACAACTAGCTTTAGGGTCCCTTAACTTAACTACACAGTTTTTCACTTTTTAATGATTGAAAATAATTTTTGTTCCACTTTCCTGTCCATTTTAGCTAAATTCACAAACTTTCTCATAACCTTTGTCATTTTGCAAAAACAAAAAATACAATCAAATCCATTTTCCCAAACTTTGACAACCCATATGAACACTGCAGCCACTGTATATGTATGAAGTGTTGAAATTAAAATTTTATTTTTGGATGTTTTTTTTTCAATACTCAATAATTCAAAGAAAAAAAAACTACGGGTAATTTTTAATTAAATTCAATTGTTTCCATTTTGGTAAAATTTACAAACTTTTCCCATCCTTGGTCTGTTTTTACAAACTGTCTTAAACTTAAAAGACAGTGTCAGTTTTTGCTAAATTTTCTCAAACCTTGGACAGTTTTCACACACTGTCTAAACTTATAAGAGCCAAGCAGATTCCCCCCCTCACTTTACCTGAACTAGCCCTGCCAGCACTAAGACCCAAACTTCTGTACTGTCTCTGACTAATGTTAACCCTTCCCGTACCGACCTACTTCTATCTATGCTGCCTTCAGTTCTGCAATATACGCGCCCGGGACTGTAAGGGTTAAGATACCCATCAGATCTGAACAAAGTCAAGCTCAAGTTAAAAAGTCATGTTTTCCCCTGGAATTGAACTCCAGCTCTTCAAAACTGTATTTGGACAAACTGCAACCAGACCTCAGTTTCCACAGTAACTATGTTATCTTAAGGTAATTGTTTAGTAACAAAAACAACAAACAAAAAAAACCATCTCCAATACTTCAGTGCTAGGCACTAATGCTGTACACCTATAGGTCTAGATCCAAACAGACTAATGAAAAACTATTGAGTTACCTTCTTAGAGCCAGGCACTAGGTTCTCACAACTATTAGATCTGGTCATACCCAAGGCCTGCCTTGAGATGAGTGGGATTGTGGACACAGTGTTGCCGCCATTGAAATTGTTCATCTGATGCACTACAGATAAAAACAAACAAACAATCCAAATTTAAAGTCAAAGTAAAGTAAAGTACCAGTAGGACCAAATTGATCCATAGACCTATTGATCCACACACACATTTTTAGCTTGGTTACCAAACATATCTCAATCACAGATAGTGAAAAATGCACACATTAGAATTTTTTCACCAACTAAAACTGTGTCATCTGAGAACAACCAAGATTCACGGGGTCCGAGCCATACAAATCAACACACACAAACTGATACACTACAACGGAGGGGGAGCGCGTTCGGCTGGCGAATTGTCCGTCCTTGGTCAAAGGCTAGGGTTAATTACCTGTCTGATGGGTGTCCCTGAGTCTACCCAGCTCTAATGGGTAGCTGATTTTAGTTGGGGTAAAGTGCTGGCCACACAATCGCGTGACCACAAAAAATGGTGAACGCTGCTTAAACAGCCCTATGTATAGAGTTGGTCCAACAGGATTATTTTATTTTTTAGCAGAATTTTCAAACTCAATATCTAAGTTTCACAAACAAATGCTGCGCATAACCTGGGTATTCTTAGGCGATGATACTTTATACACAACAATGGTCTTAACTAGTCAATGAAAGGAACAACTTACTAGGTGTGCTGGAGGCACTAGGAGAGGATAAGTAATGTCTCCCATCAGATCTGTCGTCAGGATGGAACATGGGCTGTGCAGAGAGAGAAAATAATACAGCCCACATTAGCTCAGGCGCACACTGTGTGACATTCAAAGCTAACTCATTGCACACAGCAATTATACCCCACTTTACAAAGGCCATGCAATGACTAATTAATTCCCCACATAGACTTACAGATTTGGGAAATGTATTAACAAATAGTTAAGCTAAGCTAAGAGGTTCTATAAAGTTACTGTATGGTACGGCCTATTGTAGAGTATCTGCAGATTAACAAGCCAAAACATATTCTTGGCATTATCAGCGTTGTATTGCCACTTAATCCCATTGTATGCTGTGAACAAGCTACCTCACCAGTCCACTAAATGAACATGGAATAATAGGAATAGTTTATTGCCAGAAAGCCCAAACAAATAAAAACTATTTGCCGCACATATTCACAGATATCCCTGTTGTGAGCTATTTTATATTAGACATTGTACTTTTATTAATTATTTTATTGTGAGTTATTTTATTTATGCGTAATAATAATCTTTAAGTGATATGTCTGAGGTATGACATTGTTCTTAGTTAAGGAAGTGACAGAGTCTTGTTAGGTTGTCTGGGGATGAATGGTGTATTGTTTTTTCTTTATAATTCACAAAGATATTGGTCTCATTATTGTTTAATATTAAAACAATATTAAAGATTGAAGTGTTTTCTGTTGCCTTGAATTATAGAACAATTTATACTCCAACAATCCCATGGGGTCCTGTGTGGCTCTACTGGCACCGAAAGAGACTTACATAGTGCTGATCCCTCAGTGCAGCATCTCCCACAGATGGGGTCGTAGACGAGCTTGTGGAGCTGGTGTCCCCATCTTCCAAGTTCATTAAGAGCTCTTCCACTGCTGAAATTTGAGCAAAGACAATTAAATTTGACCCCATCAGCTAGAAAAAACAACATTAACAACAGTGATAATTTGCTAGTACAAAATGATGCCATTAAAAAATATCATGTAATATTTTCATAAAAACAAATAATTTTTATTAAAACATCAAATTACCAGTCATTTACAAACTGTGACCCAAACATATAACAATAGAGTTACCTTTCCTTCCCTGGGCTTGCACTAAAATTTCCTCCACTCTTCTGTACCTTTTAAATAATCTCCTCATGTCTTCCAGTTTACGTTCCTGTAGTACAGAAGTGGGAAATAAAAGGATTAGTATAACAATTGCAAACAGCTAAATGCTCCTAAATAAAAACTCTACATTTAAAATACTAGGTTTGTATAGTCCTAGAAAGTTTTGTTTTTTCCCTTCTTTGGTTTTACATGTCTATTCTAATTAACTTTGTACAGAAGTGAAAGTTTTTGATATCTCTATAAGTCTCTTAAATTGACAATTTTCTCTCTCCTTAAAATCTAGAGTAGACACATGTAAATTAACAAAAAGTTTTTTCCATTAAGTTCAAATATCAACTGAAATCGACGCACATGCTACCGTAAGCAGTACTGTAAGATTAAACTCTTAAATAATGACACAAATCTTGAAATGTTATAGAATGTTACAATAAATCTCACCTTCTCTTCATTGGCTAACATCAACGTGTCAACTGCTCGCTTTAATTTCTCAACCTCAGTGTCTGTAAAGATAGGAAAGAATTCCAAATTGAGATGACCATAGGTCAGCAAATCATACACTTCTAACCAGCAAAAGCTTTTTTTCATCTTTAAATCTAATTCTTCTAAATTTTTTATTATTTAAAAAAAAACAACACTTTCCCAGCACTTGCTGCAATCACACACATGTCCTTAAAATAGTGAATCAATATTTGTTGTGAACTTTACATGCTTGTAGCTTTATATTTTTCCTCATTTGTGTAAGAAATAAATTATCTATTTTAATTACAGTGCATTTGAAACTAGTTTATTATATCTGGGTCTCAATAGGGACTGTAACAAGAAGGGTGGCTTATGTAATTGAATAAGTGGTGATTTAAAAAAAATTTAAATGTGTTCCGAAGTTACCCCATTTTTTTGTCGACAGTTTTAAAAATTCCTCTTTTTACTTTTTTTTTTGTTTTTTTTTACTATTTAAAGGGATGAAACATTTTAAATATGAAATAAGTGGCTTTTTTCTTTTTCCTTAACTCTGGTTTCTTTCATGGTTTTCAATACACATACAAAGAAAGAAGTTTCAACGCTCTCATTCCAAGAGAGCTTGAGCTATCAAAGAGATAACATTATTTACATGGTAGGGTGTTATCATGAATATAAAGCATTATTTCTTGTTTAGAGTTTCTCAGTATTAAATAAGTTTGACACCAGCAAACTCCTAAAATTGTATCCCACATCTTTATTCTTTTTTTGTTAGTTAATCTCTGACCAATTTCTGACTTTTAACAAGAGACTCAATAAGTCTATAAAATAAGGGAGGGAATACATTTATTAACCATTGCAATCACTCATGTAAGATTTTAGAACATTTCCATATCACTTAATATTATTTTCTTTTGTAAAATAGTTCATAATATCAAACAAAATACAAAGTTTTGTAACAGATTTTTTTTTTACAGATAAATATAGTTTCAACCTACCAGCACTATCTAGAGGCAATGTGCCATTTCTTCCAAGTCTCAGTCTTAGCTCTGAATTCTCAGCATCTTTCATTAACAGTTTGGCTTCTAGTTCTGCCACTTGTCTCTGTTGAAGACAACAACAAGGTTAAGAGTTAAAAGCACTTCAAGGTGTTTGACGCAGTTGGACATCAGTGTTTATTATAAGTTTATACAAGAAAATTGCATTGACATTCATTTACATGCTTAGTACAGAGAATCCAAATAACAAAATATGAAACAGTGTTATGACTGGCCTTACCTGCACTGCCCTGAATCTCTCGTCCAGTTCCCTTTTGTCTTTCTCTGTTGAGGTCAGCTTCATTTTCAAGTGGGAAACTTCCGCCATCAGATCTAGTTTATGGTGCTCCAGGCTGGACCTCGTCAAAAGCTCCTATGAAGAAAAAGAGAACAAGAAAGCAATTTAAATAAAATCAAACAATTATAATATTGAGCAGAAGCCTGGGTACCATTCAGCAGCAGGGTCGCCTCCATGCCTTAATGTAGGGATCCTTAATAATTTGTTAATACATAGTTATTCATATGATAAAATAAATGACAGGGTGGACCAAGAATCGTCTTTGCAAACTTATATAAAAGTATATTTTCAATTTAGGGATACACAATATAATACCAAGGAGAGATAAGATATTATTATCATATTAAGCTTTTGAAAATTAGGACATCTTGGTAAAAAAAGATTATTACCGTAAGTTGCAAGAAACATTTATGTACTTTTATAATGAATTGTTTAAAGAATTTTCATGTATTAAACAGACTAAATTCCTAATATTCTGCCTATAAATAAGGCAGGCATAAACACAGTAATAGATCATCCTTAGCCAGTGAATGCAAGTGAATTTGGGAGATTCTAGGATGTGGCCAGTGGCCAAAGAAACCATTTGGTTTGCTGATTTGAGATACCCATATGGAGATAAGGTGTATTACCTTTACATGTCAAAAAATGACCCACCAGGGCTGGTGGAATTTCACAACCATTCTTTAGTAAACAGTTGTAGGGGATAAAATACTTAGATGTAAACAATAAAGAAAAAATATTTAAATACTGACATTTTTTGTTTGTTTTCTAGGGAGGTCAAGTCAGAATTTATTATCTGTAGGAGAGAAGCAGAAGAAGAAAGCTCAGTTAATAGAAAGTAACATCTGCACATAATCCCACATTTGATTTGATGTTCCATGCAGGCTATTCTATATATAACAAGTACACAATTTCAGATATCCTCAACAATGCACTGCATTTTTCTACATGGAAAAAATATATGTGAAGGGTAAAAGAATGTTCTTAAATAAAAACTAAATATTATGGGATGCTCCCCCCCCCTCCGCCCCATACACTGCCTTTCCTCTGTACATTGTTTGAGAATCCAGAACATCTACCAAATGTGTAATGATTGCCTTTAAATCTGCCAGAAGGGGGCAATCTGCTACCATCACTGTGTACCAGGCACATACACATCTTTTTTTTTTAACCATTCACCTTGATTCTCCCCTGGATGCCCATCAAACAGATGGTAAGAACATGTTTCTATAGTGGGCAGAGTATGACAGAGTTGTCAAGCAAAGGTACATATATACAGTATATGCACTGTCTATACAGTACACAATTCACCAATACACTTTGTCAGCAACTATGTCCTTCACCTCAATATCCTTATATTGCTCACACACATGTTCTCTCAATGCCCTCATGTCCTTCATCTCAATATCCTTATATTGCTCACACACATGTTCTCTCAATGCCCTCATGTCCTTCACCTCAATATCCTTATATTGCTCACACACATGTTATCTCAATGCCCTCATGTCCTTCACCTCAATATCCTTATATTGCTCACACACATGTTCTCTCAATGCCCTCATGTCCTTCACCTCAATATCCTTATATTGCTCACACACATGTTCTCTCAATGCCCTCATGTCCTTCATCTCAATATCCTTATATTGCTCACACACATGTTCTCTCAATGCCCTCATGTCCTTCACCTCAATATCCTTATATTGCTCACACACATGTTCTCTCAATGCCCTCATGTCCTTCACCTCAATATCCTTATATTGCTCACACACATGTTCTCTCAATGCCCTCATGTCCTTCATCTCAATATCCTTATATTGCTCACACACATGTTCTCTCAATGCCCTCATGTCCTTCACCTCAATATCCTTATATTGCTCACACACATGTTCTCTCAATGCCCTCAACAACAAATAAATAAAGTATCCCGGTCGGACTGAATTGATCCATAGGGCCAGTGAAGCAGTGTTCACCAGTTTCTGTAACCACGGCATACTAGGGATGCCATGGGATTGTGTGGCCAGCACAATGCTCAGCAGCTTTAACTTTACCCCAACTAAGGCCTGGTAATCATTAGAGCTGGGTACACTAGGGGACACCCTCCAGTCCCTGGAAAGAAAACTTTTTTTTGCCTTCACCAGGATTCAAACCCAGGATCTTTCGTACGCGCTGCAGCTCAACCATCTAATAAACTACAACAGACAATTGCAGCTCAACCATCTAAAAAACTACAACAGACGATTGCAGCTCAACCATCTAAAAAACTACAACAGACGATTGCAGCTCAACCATCTACAAAACTACAGCAGACGATTGTTTCCCATTGGCTATAATTTTGAAAAAGAATAGCTGATTCCATCTCAAATTACATTTTTTTTTAAAGTCACTGTTTTTATGAGGCTGAGATTAGAACTGGGTACTATTGTGAGAAAGCCATGGGCATCTGTTCTATATAATGAGCTAGTGCAGAAGGAAAGGAATTAAGTGTTACCCAAAGCTGTTTGCTATTTCCCAGTAAACCTTTAAATTAGAAGAAGAATAAAAGAAAAACGGCCCTTTTCCCCAAGAATAACTATTAATTTAAACTTCTAACACCAGAGAAAAACAGGAGATTGAAATCTCATACGTTCACATGATATCAGCCGTTCACATGATAAGTTCACATGATATCAGCCGTGATTGAAGTACTAAAGGGTTAGATGGCTTTTGCTAAACAAGGACACACTGATGGTTTTTGCTAAACAACGACACGCTGGCTAGATCTGGATTACCAAAATCTACCACTCTAACCCTGCTAGAGCCCACCATTTGGATACGTGTAATGTGGACAGGAATTACAATACTTCATAATATATTTTTTCAAAAGCAGTTTCTGTTGATCAGTAAGGTGACCCTAACGGTTTGAAAAACTAAAGGGACCCCTGGGCTCAAGCGCTAGAAAAAACAAAAAAAAAAACAACAACAACAACACTGTTTATTTCGTGACTTCTTAGCAAACAGTGCGGCAATGATGTCATTTAAAATCAAAAAGTCTAAACCAGTTTTCAACTAGCACTCTGTCGGTTTATTTTAACCAGTTTTTTTTAAATCTTCAAGTTTGATGAAACTGGTGGCAGAGCACAAAGAAATGAAACGCGATATACCACACCTCCTACCTCCCCTCCCCCATGGGGCCTCCCCTCCTTATCCCAACAACTGTGAACCCGCAGTAAGCTTGTAATGCGCCTCCAGAACGGAACTATCGCCCAATATGTCAAGAAATCAAGTCTTTGTTCTCCGCCCTATTATCTATATTTATAGAACAAAAAAGGTATTTCCTGAACATGTCAGACCAAAAACAAAAAACGTATGAATGGAGATAAAAAAAAAAGATAAATAGTTTGTGGAATATCCAATCTTTGTCTACAGCAAAAAGAAACGGAAAAATATACATCCTAAATACGGACCCTGCGTACGTGTATACATTGACGACGAGAGAACGAATCACTTGGACTGCCATCATATGAATTATGAATCATATAACGTAACCCGCATAACAAATCCACATGGGCGTGTCAGAACAGGTTTTCTTATTTACGTTTCCCTCCTTATGATTCCTTCATTTTGGTTTTGTTGAATAAAACTAGAAACAGGACCGGCTCTAGGGTTTTTGACGCTCTAGGCGCAAACAAATTGTCCGTCCTCATTAAAGTGCCTTCGGCGGGGAGAAACTGAGTAGAGTTAGGGCATACTTTCTTATTTTCTAAGACAACTTTAAAAAAATAAAAACTTCGCCTCTCATTACCTAGTAATTCGTCTTCCTTTACTAGTAGCGCGCAGAAGTACTAGACTGTAATCCAGTTTATATTTTTAAATCTCCAAATTTAAATTTAAAAAAACCCTCAATTTTGCGCCCTAGGCGGTCGCCTAGGTTGCCTATATGGATGAGCCGACCCTGACTAGAAACAAGGACCCCATGCGTAGATTTACACGGTCCGTCTGTGCCGTCATGTTCAATCAAACCACCACCAACCTAAGTCCTACAGTCAGGTGGGTGGTGAATTACGTCACCATCTGCCATCATCATTAGCTCCCAGCCATCAATTATGGATGGAATTCAGGCGTGCGTACGTGCTTGTAGAAAGATGGCTATGTGGAATCTATGACCACATAGTTCAGGTTAAATTTATAACCACGGCTGAAAAAAAGTTTTCCTCGCAAAATGCTGAGCGATGTTTACATTGGAAAAGGGGGGGGGGGGCAGTTAAGGTCTCTTTAAATCCAGCGCTAACAAAAATTTAGAATACACAACGGCGGACATCAGAACCGTTCAAGACGTGCATATGACGTCAGGGAATCCCCACAAAGTTATTTGTTTATGGTCATATTTTTTTTTTAAACGTGTTTGTGTAGGAACATCATCATCAACGCCACCCCCACCGCACACACACACACACACACAAACCAGGGGCGTAGGCCACAATCAGGAGCTCTCTGGGCTTCTCGGTCTTAGGCAAGTTTCTCTGTCGCCAGTTTTTTTATGTTTTTTTTTTTTGGGGGGGGGGGGGGGGTGTCTATTTTTTTTTTACCTTGGGGGATAGTCGTGTTTTTAGTCAGTACAGCTTGTACAGCTAATCCACTAGGACCTCATCAGATTTTGTGTAAGGCAAAGTATTGGGGGGGGGGGGGAGGGGGCATTTAAACAAACGAACTTAATCCTACCCATCTAGTCATAAAGGTATAAGCACTTTAAAAAATGTTGGTTTTCCGGCCCCCTTTTATATTAGTAGGCCCTAATTTAAAAACAAAACAAAACGGTAATTATAAACCATCAATACATCTAAATTCTTTACTTCACAGACAGATGGAAAAAGATGGTTTTTTTTTGCCTTTCTTGTATACCGCTACTGACACTTGATATAGTATAGGGCCAAATATACGTTTGATTAGAAGTTTATGGTCATCTAATGTGCCCCCCCCCCCCCTTTGTGTATCCTGGTTTGAGTTGCACAATATTCAGTAGGGCCTACTGTACCAATGGGCCGTGGCAGATTCCTGTTATGATCAATGTTCTATGGTGCCCCCCCCTCCCTTTTTCTTTGAAGCCAGATTTTGCTGAATGGTTTATCCAGCCCTGACCCTACGGTCAGTCCCATCCTCCACCCCTTGCCGGTGTCCATTCATATATTTCAAAACATGCAAGGTACGGTATAGTCAAACAAACATGCATACACATTCACAGACGCCCTCTTGTTCACGCTCAATTCTGTACCACAAGGGTAGCCCTGAAAGCAAACAACCAGTTCATAGTGCTTCTGTCCCTTGACTTTGTATCGTAAGAGATTGACGGGGGAAGGGAGGGCTTTGACCCTTGTACCCGAGGGTGATTTCTACCAGATAAAGTATACACAAAGATGTACATTGTCCAGTCCACACTTTTCTTTGACTTACATCAGGCTTAATTTAAAAAAAAAAAAGGGGGGGGGGTGGACGACTCGTTGGTCCGCTTATCACAAATGGACACAACACCACGTACAGTCAAGCTTATGGCAGCAGGTGTCGAAAACTTAAAGAAAATGTAATCGGTGAATGGGTGTGTCAAAAAATGAGAGAGGGGGGGGGGATGTTACGGGCGCAATGCACGTTGCGGTATACACACAATAATATTATTGTTGGGCAAAGTGTCGATTGAAGAGAAAACATCTTGTAATTGAAAACCATTTTTTTTTTCTCGCACAGGGAGAAGGGAGGGGAGACACCAACCAACATAACAAGAACTTCATTCATCCAGTTTCTTACGGCCTTACATTTCATTTTGTTCACTTTTAAAATGTTCTTAATATGGAGCACGTGCACAGATGCGCGGAAATAATTGCACGAGCACAGGGAGGGGAGCCTTGAGCGTTTAGCTGAAATTTGAAACTCTTGAGCCGAACAGTAATAGTTTGCCATTGCTACGGTAGTACGTTGACGAACATTCCTATGCGACGTGGCCGTTTTTTTTTAATTTAATAGTTTGATTTATTACAGACCAAATTCTAATCGGCTGATAGGATAGTAAGAGTTAATGTAATCCCCAAAAAAAAACGTGAATGGTTTTAGGCATATTTACATATTGAAATATTATCGCATCGACTATTATAAGAGGTGCTAAACACAAGCGGGTCGGGGCTTGGAGGCTTACATATTAATATAGAACGTAGTAAAGTACCAGTCGGACCAAATTGATTCATAGGGCCGGTGAAGCAGCGTTCACCATATTATTATACAGGCCTCCAATGATTTGAGACGAACTATCATTTGAGGCTTAACGAATCATTGTCTACCTGAGAGAAGGAAATAAATGGTTACAAAATCAGTACTGTCTCCCTCTCTTTCCTTTTTTATTTACCTATATACTGAATAGTACTATATTTGCAACTGTTTATCTCCAGAGATATTGTAGGTGAGGTGGTAATTTATATACGTATATATAATATATTTATATATAATAAATATATACCTGAATAAATAATACATGTGTAAATAATTAACAACATTGAACATATGATCACACGTACATACACACCCACGGAGTGAAGTGTACTATATTCTTACCACTAGTTCCTGCAGTTTATTTTCCCACAAGGACATGTAGACGCCCGTGCTGGCAGGGCGGTTCAGGTGGCTGTAGCCGTTGGTGTAGCGGGACATTTTCTGCGGCGGCCCCCTACACTTTCCACATTCAGGCTGGCCTGCGCCCCCACCTTTCTGCCTTCAGAACTCCGCCCTGGACCTCGTCAGCTCCCCGAGGGGAAATCGCACCCCACTCCTCCCCAACCGACACACGCAAATAAATACACCGAGTATATAAAACTGAAAAGTCCCCACTCCTCCCTGGGAGGACTTGGGCACTAGCGTCTCCTCAGTAAATATGAACTCTGGTGTATCATCACATCACAGGTGTCTTCTCTTCGGATGATATCCACAGCATGTCCAATAAAAGCATCAGCAGCAGCCGTGCGCTCCTCAACACGGTCAAACCCCGAAAAGATGTACGCAGTTGTTCAAGACGCGGTGAACCGAAACCCCCAGAGAATCGGACCGAGCAATCAGGTGTGCCTAGTTAACACTAAAAACGAAAATGTCAGTTCCATGTCTGAAATATTGCAGCCTGCATCATCGATTGAAATCCAAACGTGTATTTTTGTTCTTCTTCTTAAATCAACTCCTACTTCCCATTATGTAGTTATTGATTCCAATGTTCATATAATCCAGTCATGTTTTTTAGAGAAATCACTTCTTTTCTTTAACTTTTTTCAACAAACTAAACAGGCGAAAGATTAACTTTTTAAAACGCGCGGAACAAAAAATAAAACAACAATAGCAACAAAACTGTAAAAACAGCATGACAATTTTTTTGTTCAGAACAGTAGGATCAATGATCGCAACGATTACTTTTTTAAAATGTATTAATAATAGAAATGAGTTGTCACGCGAGCTATATATAGACATCGGCTGATTGGACGAAATGGACATTGAAACTTCAATGACTCAGAGAGTTTACACAACACGACTATTGACAATAAGTTGAAGCATCAGAAAAATTATACAGGGTTATTAAAAAAAATATGGAACCGATTTCATGACAAATTACTTCAGTTCTCAAGGATCGTCATGAAATGAGTCACAGTGACCGTTAGAAAAGAAATAGTGATGTAAGTTTTGAATGGCTGCCACTGGGGGGGGGGGGGGGGGATAGTACTGTAGTCGCAGCAGTGTTCTCCCTGCAAAGTTGAGTTAATGCTATTCGTTATGAAATCGGTTCCTTCTTTTTTTTTTAACAGCTCTGTATTACCAATAGAAAATAAAACAAAAGAAGAATCTAAAATGCAACTTAGACAAGACTCTATAATATTATTAAGGAGCGCAGCAGTAAATGAAAAAACAAGAATAAACCACACAAAATAAAAATAACTCCCGTTTAAACGCCCTATTATTATTATTATATATTTTTTTACACATTAGGTATTATATATATAAAATGCTGCCAATCGCCATGCAGAAACTTAAAGCCAATGAGCGGAAACTTTAAGAAGAGCAGGGCCAGAACCAAAATAGCACCTTGATAAACTCAACCTTTGATAAACTCAACCTTTGATAAACTCAACCTTTGATAAACTCAACCTTTGATAAGCTCAACCTTTTTCTAAACTCAACCTTTGATAAAGTCAACCTTTGATAAAGTCAACCTTTGATAAGCTCAACCTTTGATAAGCTCAACCTTTGATAAACTCAACCTTTGATAAACTCAACCTTTGATGAACTCAACCTTTGATAAACTCAACCTTTGACAAACTCAACCTTGATAAACTCAACCTTTGATAAGCTCAACCTTTGATAAACTCAACCTTTGATAAACTCGACCTTTGATAAGCTCAACCTTTGATAAACTCAACCTTTGATAAACTCAACCTTTGATAAACTCAACATTTGACAAACTCAACCTTTGATAAACTCAACATTTGATAAACTCAACCTTTGCATGCAAAGTCTGAAAGATCCCTTTATCAGCAGAAACGGCAAATAAGGCAACCAAATAAATTTGTAAAGATTTCAGGTCATAGAACATCATGGCTTTGTCCGACTCGCGCAATGTATTTATTCTCTCGCAAAGTCACTTCAGGATAGTGAAGTTCTCCATCTATTTATTTGTGTATTTTAAAAATATTTAAAAGTTTATTGAATATTAAAAAAAAACTGTTTACATATTCTCGAGTTACCTTACTTTACAAAATTATTGCTCTATAAAAAAAAATTTATTTTTTTTTAAATATATTTACAGATTACAGTCAGGTGTTAGCCAAGAAACACCTGAAGATAGGACAAATCACCAGGTATTAGAACATACATGTACATGCACTCAAAGTGCACAGATGATTTGGGTAACAGTTTTATCAACTATAAAGTATAGGCCGAGCAGACGTAAACATTCTAAATAGTAGTACGTTTTTATATGTTTTTTTTTTATAATTTAAAAAAAAAAGATAAGAAAAAGCAAAAATAAAACGCCAAACTAGAGATGGACCCAACGACATACATCAACAAAACGAAGCAAAATAGTTCACCATCTATCAGTATCAGTCAAAATTATAATATGGATGTTAGTCTATATACTTGGAGCTATTTGGAGTAAACATGTACTACAGACAACTTTCTATTGAAATATAAAGTACACAAAAGTAAAGTATCCAGTCGGACCGAATTGATCCATGGGGCCGGTGAAGCAGCGTTCAATAGTTTCCGTGGCCAGGGCATACTAGGAGATTGTGTTGCCAGCACAATGCACATCCGCCTTTACTTTGCCCAACTAAGGTCAGGTACCCATCAAAGCTGGGTAGACGCAGGGAACAACCTCCAGACCCGAGAACAGACCCTAGCCTTCAACAGGATTCGGTACGGCAACCGAACGCGCTGCCGCTCGCCCACCATGCCCCTACTCTTGAAATATAACAATACTTTATTTAATAATACTTTTGTCTTTCTATCAACGACAGCACGGGCGTACAGCCATATGGCAATGAGGATTTCAACATTGAGTCCTTTCAGTCTTCAAAACCAACACGACTAGACTATTCAGTTAATGCGCGTCGGGCGTGCGCACTCAAGAAATAAACCGCGCGCACATACTCGAGTGAGTTCATCTGACTTGTAGTCTTAGCGCGTGCTTAACAAATTTTTTGGGACAATCCATTAAAAAAAAAAAATAACGCTTCTGTCCTTGAGCTTTCAGGACATACATAGGTACTTCCTAGAACAAAAAGCCAAAAAAGAACGAAAAAACGATGCCTCGAGGGCTGGGGATGCCAGGGATCTACAGAAAGAGATGAAGAAGGACGCGGCCCTTCAATTTTTTTGTGTAGTCTGAAGGTCGAGACGATTCGCTTCAGGGGAAACAGGATTCCAGTTCCAGTAGCAAGAGGAGAGAAGAAAAACGTGTTCTTAGAGGCCTGGAAGACAAATATCCAGACAGACGATTTCAAACAATAGGCAAGTTGGCAGAGGAAATTGTAAGATTCAGGTATCTGTGTGTATGTGCAGTAAAAGGTTGGGGGGGGGGGGGTGTCATGCATAGGGCATTCTTAAGGTGGGTCAGATAAACAAATTTATTGTTGTGCGTTTTCCTTCAGAGCCAAGTTTTTGTGTGTCATGAATGTCTACAAAGCATACTAAGAAGATCAACATATTTTATAACGTTGAAAATACATTATTCTCGGTGGTTCTCAAATAGTATCCAGAACTTGAATCATCAATTTAAAATTATTAACACATAAAGTCTGAGAATCGTTTTCTTTTTTTTTTGTTTATTATTGCTCTTTTTAAATAGCATTGACTTTCGGTTTGCGTTTATAAACATGAACTAAAGTTAAGCAAGTAGTAAGTAAACTAATCCCGTCGGACCAAATTGATCCAGGGCCGCGGTGAAGCAGCGTTCACCAGTTGTTGTTTTTTATTTTGGCCGCAGCATACTAGTGAATTGTGAGGCCAGCACAAAGCTCAGACGCTTTTTTAAGTTAAGTTAACCTTTTGGGAAATGAGTGTCAAGGGTTCACCAATTTGTATTTCGGACATGGGCGCATACTATTTTGTGTAACCAGCACGATGCCAAACTGCCTAGACTTTGAACAAAGGGTCTCTAGTACCCACTTGAGTAACTTAGAATCACCGATGCCATAGAAGCTTATTGATAAATAAAATACACCCAGCTTGACCACACACAACAAACGCCCAGTAAACCCCATTCGGCGCCCTGGTGATAGAACAAACCGGCGCCCTGGTGATAGAACAAACCGTCCCTTCGGTATATAAATTATGTTTATTCAAATGAAAAAGATACGAAGCTACAAACATTCACAGTGCAAAGACCAAAGAGAAAGAAAAAAAAAAACCACACTGAATTTTAGTGGCTTCGGGAACAAAGAGTAACATTCCATTATCTTCAAGCTTAAAAAAAGAACATAATCAAAGACAAAAAAAAAGTTGTGAAGACAGCAAGAACATTAAAGATAGAGTGCGATTCAACAGGCAACAAAAAGCTTTCAACAAAAACTTGACGTTAACATTAAAGATGTATTAAACGACGGAAGTTTGCCACACGAAAGTGTTCACTGGAGACGAAAAGAGAACATTCACTTTCTGTTTTTTCATCTTCTCCGCACCTGACATTATTACTATCTATTCACATTTATATTGTCTCTTTCTTCTTAGTCATTATTGTTTTGTTGTTGCTTTTATGAATGATTTTGTGTGAACATAAATGTAAAGAGTAATAACACGCAAAACAAATTTTGAGACTACAGAGCAAATAATATATGGAGATTGCATTTTTAAATTAGGTGCGTGTATGGACTACAGCAGGAATCGACTACTTTTAGATTTTAGATAATATTTTAGATTTTAGATAGTGTGCCAAAGTAGAATTTCTAAATCATTCAGTGTGCCAACATCCTTTAATGTCATCTTGCTCTTTTCATGTAGAAGATACTGGAAACTCCTTTCTGGTGGTCCTTACACGTGCCATTTTAATTAAAAAAATCTCTGCGTGCCAAGTCAGGCTCGCGTTTCGTAGGTTGCCGATCACAGGACTACAGCCATGTTTAAGTAAACCAAAAGAAATAAGTGTTCGCCTACAAACACAATTGTAAGTCATTGAATGTTTCTTTCTCTTATTGTCATATTCGATGCTGAGAGTTAAAATACTTATCTGTACATCCGTTTTTAAAAAAATTACAAAAACTAGAAAAAAAATAGATCGATTTTCTCAGCCTTTCCAAACCTGAGTGAACCTTGAAATAGTCAACAGAACCAGAACTTCATTTATCCCACTTAATAGCGTTTTTATAGAATATATTAGTAGAACATTTTTTTAACGTTCAAACTATTCTATTAATTTGAAACTTCATCAACTATATACCGAAAATTTCGCGCCGTTTATTTCACAATAGAGCGTTCTTAGTAGGCGGAGCTTAAGTTTTTTTGTGTACATTTAGTGACGTATTTGTGTAAATATAGAACCCACTTGAGGTACAAACATAACGTGGTGAAAGTAAATTACTTCTTTATCATGCAAAATTCACATCTGAATATTGGCTATCCTACTAAAAAATAAGGAGGTAAATAGTAGTACTGTAGATTAATTGATTAATGTGATTAGGCTAGGGCCGGCTAGACCTATTTACACTTTCAATTTCACTTTATAGGCCTACACTTTTAATGTTTCGTAGGCTAGGCTACGATGTCAAGTGATATTGTTGGTGAATAGGCTATCTAGTCAAGTCACTATTAGGCTCACATCATCTATGATCTATGTCTATGATAATAATAAAATAGCCTATTTTATTTAACATACATAATACAGCTTAAATCTTCATAAGACTTAAAACACAACAATCATTTAAAAAAAGCTCGAGCCTATATGGAACTTTATTAATACAGCGGCCATATTTAATTGTACACCATTACTCAAAGTAAACACAAATCACGTGCTTTTTGTCACGGGATTGCAAACGCCCTATTAATTCGCTCACTTCCGTTTATTTTCTCCTTGAATCTATGTTTTGACTGACTTATTATGAACACTTGAACGCAATGTAAAAGTGGTAGAACTGCTCTGATTAAAAAAAATGTTTCTTTGGGTATCCTGTGGGGTTGCTTATATTAAATGAAATGTCGAACAGATGATAACATCATAACTCGCCCCAGAGTTAAAAAAAACAAACAACATACATAAGGTTTATAGTAGGGGAGGAGGGCTGGATGGAGGAAGACAAAATCTAAACAAGTTGGGTCAGGTTTCAGGTTACCGCAAAATATGACGGAGATGAGTGAGTTTTTTTTTTGTTTAGTGGTGGGGTTTGTAAAAGGTGAATTTTTCTAAGGGAAATCAAAGCCTTCAGCATTTTCTGATAGAGAGTTAGATATAAAGATATAGATAGATAGAGAAACAGGGGGAGGGAGATAGTAGATACATTTAATAAATGCATTGGATGAGACTTTAGAGAAACATACGGAATGAAAGATAGTCTAGATAGATTGATAAATGAAGAGTTGTCTATAAACATGTGTAGATAAAGAGATAGATAGATGGATGGGTTGATGGATTGCCGAATCAACTACTCTAGAGACCAACAAATGGGCCAAACCGACAAACCCACAACGGAGAATTCGCTATAATATGTTGAGCCTATGAACGAGGGATAAAAAACAAAAAATAACAAATAAATAAATGCAAAACAGATACACTCTAAGGCTGTTTAATTAAAGACCAAGTGAAGAGGTTTTTCTCAAAGGAACGAGATTTGGAATAGCCTCATACGGAGGTGACGTTTGAGAAGTGAAATAAATAAACAAAACTCGGCGCTATAAATCTATATTTAACCATTAAAAAAGAAATAAGAACCGGGAAAAGATTCAAAACATGTGGCAATAGATTCAAAACACGTGACAATATTAATTTTTCCTAGTCGGAATCTTTTCTCTTACGTCACTTTCCTATGTTGCCGGAAATAAAAACATCTCAAATGGCTACGAGATTTGGATTTTTCCTCCGAAAAACACACACATTTTAGTGCAAATTGTGAACTAATTACTTAAAATGTATCTTTAATATCTTGTATAAATGATTTTTATTAACATTCAGATGCTGAATACATTATTTAATATCAAAATGAAATGTTAACTCAATTTCGATAAAAAAGCTCTTCACTTAGTCTTTAAAACCAGAAAATAGTCCAAATGTACATCGTCTTTAAAACGAACAATAAAAAAAAGACCACCAAGTTATATGTTGATTGATACCAGTGATGGTCACGTGACCTAATTTACACATTTAAGAAAAAAAAAACACAACACAACTGTGTATTTTATACCTGGGTTCTTTCGTTACAGAGGCGCTATTAAAAACGTATAACGAAGTGTACGCGGGCAAAGAATAGCCGACTTCATAACGGAGCACCCCTAAAGTCAATGATCTATAGCGGAATTGTAAATGTTTGTACAGGTGGAAGGTTACGTACCATTATCAGGAAAAAAAAGGGGGGGGGGGATATTTCATTCACATCTTTCCATACGAGTATGGCTTAGCGCGTAAGCAAGTACGCGGGTAACTATTTCGTTTGCGCTGTTTTCTGGTGGGCGTTTGTGAAGTACGCAATGTATCACCTCCGAATTGTATGGCTCAAAGTTAGCTACGGGCTTTGGTTTTTCAGGAGCATCTTTTTCGTAAGGAGTTCATCGCGTAAGCCAAAACAAGACCCACATAAGCACAACACCGACCCCCCTCTAATTTTTTGGGGGGTATCCGGCCTCGACACCCGCATGGCCTTCGGGCGAAGACAACATGCCCATATAGGCAGGGCATTGACAAAAATCAATTTCACAGTTAAATTGAATATTTATGTTGAATAATATATAGGATATATATAACGGGTTGGAAAAGGGAGAAGGAGTGGGGGAGGAAGCACTATCCGTTGGCAATTAGATTGAGGGGGAATGACAAGATTTAATGGTAGGCCTATATGTATGTAGGCCAATGTGTGCTGTGTATGTATGGTTTACCAACATAAACGTATATTGCTAAACTAAAGGAGAGATGAGAGAAAGAAGAGCGGGAGATAAAGAGGAGAGGGAGAGTAACAAGGAAGGAAGGATAGAGCGAAATTATAGGGAGGGAGATTTTGCAGGGAGGGAGAGATAAAAAGAAGGGAGGGAGTGAAAGAAAGAAATGAGAGAGAAAGAAAGAATGAGGAATGGGGATAACGGACGGAGTGGGAGTAGAAGGGATGGAGAGAATGGACGAAGGGAGAGAAAGAAGGAAGGTAAGAGATAAGTGATGATTTGGGGAGGGGGATAGAGAAAGAGAAATGAGGCAGAGAGAAAGAGTATGGAGTAATAGAGAGAAAAAAGACGTACAGAACAGATCCAATGTTTACAAGATTGAAGAAAGCCCAGCAAGATAGAAACAAAGACTACGTATGTCAAGTAAAAGGTAAGTGATCTCTCTCTCTCTCTCTCTCTTTACTACCGCCGACCCATTCATAGGTTACGGGGCTAGAACAAAAACACAAACCTTCCATGGCAGAAAAAGAAATAGAACTTTGGAATATAACATTTGGCCCCTTCTTGACATATAAAAAAAAGGCACCGAGTTGGAAGCACTTTTACGCCCAATACAAGGATCTCCTCACCTCGATGCAACCAGTCCCCCCACCATCCCTCTCAACTCTCAACCCTACAACCCTCTTATTGCTTCCTAAACAGGGGCATGTGTTCTTCCTTATTGCACTTGCTCCTGTTATATATATATAATAAATATATATATTGTTGTTCAACGTCATCCACAGCAAAACACTTCCTGCTGCCACAGCTTCCAGGCTATCAAGCCTTCCAGACTTCAGACTAAAAAGGACGGCATTGTTTCCTTTTCTCTACACCTTATCACCGTCTGTCAATCTTCTAACGCCCCCCCCCCTTTACCCCCACCCCAGTCTTCCCATTTGGCACCAAACCCCTGCCCCCCAACACACACACCTTTCCTAAATTTTTTTTAACACTACTAACTTTAACCCTACTCTCCCCAACTTCTGGAGAAAGACCAGAATAGCATATTATATACTACACTTTTCAAACAGAAGCATGTTACATCATGTACAAGAAAAGCGGACGGTTTGGGGGGGGGGGGGCATGGGATTGTTTTGTGCTATCGATTGAACGCACACGCGAACTTTTCACCAACAAAACAAACACAGTGTCAAATGTACAAGCCAAAAAAAAAGGTAACAAAAATATATATCACAACACAACAATACCACAGGGTGCAACTAGGCCATACCAAGGGGAGATAACAACAAAAAAAAAAAAACACAATCATAATAATCAACAGTTCGTAGATAAACCAATCAAGGTGGAAATAAACGCACTCCAACGGTGATAGAACGAGTAGTTCCACCATCGAGTGAAGACAAAAAAGATGAGTATGTTTTCAGAAATGTACCTCTAGACATTAGTCTCTTGTGTATAGAGACTATACTATTATGTTTATAGAGTGAGTAAAGTATCTCGTCGGATCAAATTGATCCACAGGGCCGGTGAGGCAGCGTTCACCAGTTTCTGTGGCCACGGTATAGACTACTAGGGAGGATTGTGTGGCCTCAATTTGCGCAAATAAATTTATAAATTTATTACGAAGGCGCTATCCATTCTTTGTATAGATCAGTGGGTATAGCAGTAAAGCTAGACAAACGACCCTAAACTGGGAAATAAATGTTTGAGAACAAGGTTCTGTTACACTTATTTGATCCATTTAATTTCCCCCGCTCTGGTCATAATTAAAAACAATACGGACAATCTATTAAAACATATTATTTCTGAATCGATTGAACAATTAAAAAAAAGAAGAAAGTATTATGAACTAACTATATTAAGTAACGTATATTAACCCTTCCCGCGTACCGACCTACTTCTATCTATGCTGCTTTCAGTTCCGCTATATACGCGCCCGGGACTGTAAGGGTTAAATGAAGTACTGTTTAAAAAAAAACAATGATTGTTCAACTTTGCAGCCACACACAATCAAACTGCACGCGGAGCAACATCTTGTAAAGATAAATGTATTGGTTAAAATATGTCTATCACAACACCACCAACAATCAATTGGGCAATAGAATACGAAAACTCCCTACTATTGGCAATTCAGAGATTGAGCTAGAAGAAGAAAAAAAAAAGAAAAAAGGCAACGATGTGCAAACTGAACAGCTCGTACAATAACATAGTAGCCACCCCGGGGGAGTCGAGACTAGTCGAGAGTAAGAGAAGCACCTTTGGATTTACAATGCCACGCTTTATCACTGGACCACCAAAAAACTACGGCCTTTGAGTTTGGACAGAAATAAGACACGTTAAGTATACACAAAACCCATTTTAAAAAAGGAAAAGGCTAAAAGAGCAAATTGCCCCCCCCCCTTCCCTCCATCCCAAGAACCCATGCTTTTTTTTCATTCCACTAGTCCCCCCCCCCCCCCCCCCTTCTTAAACAGCTTATCGCTCAACTTAAAAACTAATGAAATAAAATATTTTTTTGGTAAAGATAGGAAAGACAGCCATGTCTTGAAGAGATAAAACCTTTGTTTGATAAAATAAGCTCCCATGCATCTTGAGTATAAAAAAAAACAACAACCTTTATAGACGAGGATGGAGTATAAAATATGAAAAAAATAGAGAAAAGTTAAAAAAAAAACAACACATAATATATAAAGCTGCTGTCTGTTTATAGGAAAAACTTGAGAAAAAAATATAAATAAATTTATATATCAATAGATAAATTTAAAGATCATATTTTAGGCTGACATGGCATTTAGAAGCTTTTTTTTCAACCGCCTTGCAGAAGACAAAGAAGAGAAATTTTGTAGATTTGTGTACTTTTACTTGTGTACATTTTGTCTGTTTCAATCCGGGATGCTGCCCGTTACCCGTACCGACAAATAATCTTTGAAAACTTCTGAAAAACAATTTATCTGGTTAAACAATCACTCCAGCAGTTGAAGACACGAATAGGAAATGATGGAGGTGTGAATAAGGCAACAAAATCCGTATTGGTTCATTCCATTATAATAGAACTTTTACCCTTGTAGTCCCTATTTGGTCAACCCTACAGAAGTATAAGGTGGGGGGGGGGCGACCCATCAACAAACATGTCGCATTGTAATACGCCCTCAAACACCTAACGGGTATTCCGTCGAAAGTGTATTAACACAAATTTAGCTGTTGTAGTTTTAAAATGAGAACGATTAAAGAATGAGAAGAAGAAGAAATTCACCACAATGTTTTTAGAGGCACGATAAGTAGCTATAGAGATTGAGTATATTATATTCCTTGCTATTGGTCACAGGAAACAAAATACGTCATCAACTCTATACCTATTTACAACAGATTCTATCTCGAGGAGATGATTTCGCTCAACAAGGTTTACTGGGACACAGATTGAGTGGAATGCGGAGTGCTTCAACTCTAAGAAACAAATTAGGAAATAGTCGGTTTGACGCCCCCCCCCCCCCCCCCCCGCCCCATTTCCTGGAGATACGGAAACAGATATTTAAAACAGGATTCATACTCAACTTTCCCCTAAAGTTTACACCAAAATCCCCAAAACAATCTTCGCCGGCACGTGTAGGATGTCTTAATGTTAACTGGCAGCGTATACAAGTAGTCCATATAAAAAAACAACAATGTTTTGTCTATTTTATTGAAATTCACAGATATTTCCCCAAAAATGTCACAAGTTTCCTAAACCTCAAAAAATCATGTCAGTTTTTCCGTCCTAAGCATTTCCAAACCGTATGAACCCTTTAAAAGATGATAAAAATCAATGAAAGACATACAGGGCATCAGCAAGAGACACGGATCTGATAAAGCTTCATTACTCAAAAATGAAAGACCTGAATCCGTTTTGAAATATGTAATTTGCCCAATGTTTACAATACATTGCTATCATAAAGTATTATTCAGGTGAGCCAAGGCTTCTAAGTGAACCTCAGCAAATAAGAAAAACAACATTTAATCGAAAAACTATAATCACAAAACTTAAGAAAGAATAAAACAAGTCTATATCGTCAGCTCTGTGTAGATTGGTATAAAAACTGCGTTTATCATAAAAACTGCGTCCATTGCGATCTATGATTTTCGGTAGACTTGTTCATGGAAAAAAAAAACGTATTAATATAAATACCTCTGAAAAAACGCAAGAAACGATTTCACACGACACACACAAACTAAATTTAAATAACAACAACTGGAAATATCAAACGTAGAAATAATCATAAAACTTCAAACAAAATCAAATACTGGTACACAGACTTTAGATCAATTTGATGAAACTCTCAAATAACAATAAATCTCACAAACACTGTAAACCAATAAACCGCACATCCGTGTTAAACTAATTCTGCGAAATTGTACAACTTAGTACAAGTCAAGAAATAATCCACGGTACACAATTATTATCCATGGAACAAGACTAATTATTTAAAAAAGAACGAACACATATAAAGAATCCTCCACACGGCGCGAGAGAGAAATATAAAGAACAAACCCTTGAAATCTGAGGCGAAACACCCACACTCACGGAATCAAGACGTAACGATGAAGTGAAGGAGAGAGAGAGAAATAATAAAAAAAAAAGGTTTATATTAAGCGGGATCGGAAACTCCTAAAAGAATTTTTTTGACGAAATGATGAAATATATTAGCGGAAGAAGAAAACTGGTGTACGGAGGAGGGAGGGAGGGGGGGGGGTGAAAGGTAGATGAAGTGAATCGAACACCGCTGTGGGTGAGTACATCCCACAAAGTCACTCACGCACGGGGGGGGGGGGGAACTCGCCAAAAAAACATCCCGGCCAGCTGTACAACAAAACACAAAAACGCCATACAAAATAAAAATCATGTCAAACCAGAATATATACCTACCGGGAAAGGAAGCAGGGGAGGGGTGGGGCGGTAGTGTAAGTAGAAGTGGAGGGGGGAGGGGGTGAAGCTATAAGAAAGAAAACGTCGATGTCCACCGCTCTCCCACCCCTACCCGTTTCTCATTTTCAATACTACTCACTCGCGTACCCCCCCTCTCCCTTCTCTCCAACTCTACCCCCATGGCGCCCTTATGTTTTTCTCTCTCTCTGTATATTTCAGGTAAAGGACTTTCAGTCACCAGCTTTATCAATGCTCTTTAACTTTTTTTTTATTCTTCTTCTTTTATCTCTCTCTCTTTCTCTCCTTCAAGATTTTCCACCCTCGTTGTTGTTGCTTTCCCCTTTATCTCGGCGGGCGTGTGAGTGGGGAGTGGCGACGGCCAAAATAGACCTGGTGGCTAGGTCTGAAGGGTGCAATACAAGACATCGGATGGGGGGAGGGTGTGTGTGTACGGATTTCTAAGGGCGTTTTCGCCACATATAATCTATACTATTCTATACCCCCCTTTTAAGATTTAACAGCTTTAATAAGATATTCAGTGGGTTTATTTTTTTCCCCATCTTTCCGAGGCCTGCAAACGTGAATTTAGTTCAACGCATGAGCATCTGTAAGAATGACTAATGGACACGTTGATAACCCAGATGGACGAGAATGGCCGAGATTTAGTGCGCAAAGATTTAAAACCTGTGCCTGGGGTAGGGGGAGAAGAGAGACATTTCAAGATGCCACGAGATTATTTTGAAAAAAAAAAACAACAACAACCTTTCTGACTCTCTCGCTATAAAATAAAGAATGATTTCATTTACGAGGTCGAGGCTAGAGCATCTCCGATGACGTCATTGATACAGTTCAAATATTATTTTTCTTTACGTGAAGGCAAGGACAGGGTGAAGCAAAAAAGAAGACGCCAATGTCCATAATCAACAGCTAGTCGGAAGGGGGAAAATAGTATTTGTGACATCACATACTAAAATAAACAGTAAGTAGGGAGGGTTTGTCAGATACCATTTCAGAAGATACCGGAAGTCTTCCCAGTCCTCCACTACCATGTATCCCGCCCATGGGAAAGATTTTGTATATTATTGTTATACATTACAAAGTCCGGTATTTTAAGTTTTATTAAAGACAATTTTATACTGGACAATCCGTTGGTAAGCCTACCATTAGGTTATTTAAGCGTATACATAAGGTGATGCAATTTTTAGTTCACTGAAGGTAAAGGTATTACGCATATAGCTTATATAGTTGCAGCGGTGTGTAAACATTTTTCGTATAAAAAATAATAATGAATTATTATTTTTTCTCTGTGTAGGGGGGGGGGGGAGGGTATGCTATGGTGCAAGTAATAATACAAGGGAAATGACTCATGTAAATCAATTATAATATTAAGTAAGAATTATAAAACTTAGAATAAAACCCATATTTGTATATTAAAATAAAATAAAAAACCTAGAGTCTTGATTAATAGATAGGAAGTAGATAGTCACATGATTGACCATGCTCATTCTTTAGTCTAACTCACGATCTTGTAATGAAAGGACGTATAAATATATATAGACTCATAGACAATTATTAAAATGTATTATATCGCTACTATAACTACAAGTATTATTTCATGGATGTAAAGTGTAAACTGTGAGTAATAATAATTAAATGATATGTGCTGCAACAAGGCGTTCTTTTATTTGATTACAAGTTAAAATATATTGTGGTGAATTCGTCTGTTCAATGTCTGATAGCTGGAGACCAATATTTTCAGCAACTGTAGTAAAAACACTATGAAGAGACTGATTGTATTAATTGATGTACCAATAATAATAAGGACATCAACAATAGTACTTCTGCACTATGCTGGTATCAAACTTCACTTATTGTTCGACGGCCATGTGTGATGACGTAGATATGTTTTTAATATATCCTAAACCATGGACGCCTAAATGTCCAGAAACCGTTAATTTATTGGGGGTCGGCAAACATTTGATAATAGTGTTCCCCAAAAGTATTATTTCTAATTTATGCATCTGTCCACGGGCTAAACGTAAACCTGCCCTACCAAGCAATTTCTCGTAGAATAGACTTTTTTCTTCTTGTTTTTTTCAAGGTCTTCCGCGTGCCATTGAAAATCGCTCTGCGTGTCAGGTCAGGCACGCGTTCCCGTAGGCTGCAACCCCCCCCCTTCCCCCGTGGTCTAGATTCTAGATGATCAAGCTCGAACAGTGAAAAAAGTCTGCTATCTAAACACGATGAAATTACAAAGAAATAAAGTTCAGAAGACAAACGCGCGTGTGTGCGGCTGGCCACCCCCAATTTTTATTTTTTTTGGACCCAATAACATCCTGAGTTTGACAGTTCACCAGTTAGTAGCAGTTTGTTGAGACATGTCAGCCCCAGGCGCACTATACAGTCTAGTCAGAAGTAGAAACGGGGGCAAAAGGGGGGGAAGGAAAGGGAGGGGAGTTAAACGTTATGAAAGATTAAGTCAGAATCGGTAAAAAAAAAAAAAAAAGTAGGTTGGAGTAAGAGTGTGGGGGGGAAGGTGGAGTGTTGTTGATATTGATACAGATGATTACATAGCAGTAGCGGAGTCTGGTGAGACCATAAGGTCAACCGTCTACACCGCACCCCATCCCCCTACTCCTGCTCCAGGACTTCTGGAACTCGTGTGCAACCTGGTTGCGCGCGCACGAAAGCACGCGCACTACAGGATACAAGATGAACACGAGATACTACCTACCTAGTCACTTGATAGCAAGAGGGACATTTGATCAGGACGTGAACTCGTGAACCCTCTCCGATGATGAGCTTCACGTCGAGGTCCAAAACTCGATTTGTCCGTGTGCGTGTTTGTTTAAAATTTCATATTTCACTTCAGTAAAGCGATGCATGTGTGTAGATAAAGAGGGAAGGTTAAAGGCAAAAAAAAAAAAAAAAGAGGGGCGAGGGCGAAAGGAAAATCTGCAAGGGGCGAAAGGTAAAAAAAACTGGAGGGTGTGTATGGGAGGAACTTACTCAGGAACTTAAAATTGTATCCTTTTCTCTGGCGCAGCCTTTAAGATATTTTCTACAAGAAAAAGGTAAATATATTTCCTGCAAGAGAAGGGCTGCGGAGGGGTCGGGGGTATACAAGCAATTGTGAGTTATATTCAGACATCAGATGGTCAATGGCTAACGATACATTTGCCGGTGTGTGTGTATGTGTGTGTGTGTGTGTGTGTGTAAGCGCGAGCGAGTGTACACATTTTGAAAAGGAAGTGCATAAGAAAGAGCAAGAAAGAGATAAGGTATATAAAAAAAGATAACGTATTTATCAATGTTGGAGGGCAGGTGCAATGCGTTATACAGCGGCCGCGCTGCTTCAAGACATATTTTGGGTTGACTGGGGAGTTTGTTGGGGAAATGTTTTTCTTCATGCAACTATAATCCATAACCCATTAATTAATAAACATAAAAAAAAAATCTTGAACGAAAGCAACACAGCTAGATTGTTTTCAACTCTAATTAAAACATATTTTAAAAAACCCACACTTCCTGTTTATATCACCCTTTCATAGGCTACTGAAAATTGACTTCTTAATTTATTTTTACGTGCATTGCTCTTTGTGAGCGCAGCTTAATGAAACAGACAAAGCAGGTGTGCTTTGTCAATATTGCGTGCTTTCATTATATATAGTTTTATAATGGTGTGACCGCATCAAGGAAAACTTGATAAGAACAAATATATTTTTTCCAATCGCTTCTTTACTTTTTCAGGAACCGTTACATCTTAAGGATAACAAAGTGCTGGGAAAAAAACAACATCTCCATTAAGCCGTCCTCAATAAATACATATTAAGAATTAGAAAATGAACAAATGAACACATGGACGATGTAGCAATATGTTGGGGAAGTTATCTCAACACACGGCTCTACAACTACGATATCAACCTGGTGCTTGATAATAGTTTGATATATTTCCCCTCTCTCGGTAATAAGCGTTAATGAACGTTTAAAAAACAACAACACAACTTCAGCCGAGAGACAATTACCCTGATAATTGGATTTGTTCTTCAATGCAATTATCTGAAGGAAAAAAACAAAACTGAAACGGACAAGCGAAAAGACCAAACTATCACTGACCCCGTTAGGACGTTTTAAGTAAAGATTTCATTGGCTAATCACATTTATGTGGAGCACTTACAATACGACTTAAGAAAACAACAACTAGTTCAACACAGTATGCCGCGAGTGTTGCGGATCATGAAATCACAAATGCCTCTCAATATTTCATTTCTATGTTTTGATTACCGTAATTACACTGGAGTCTTGGTTGCTAATCCGAAATACCCAAGGAGTGTGTGTGTGTGTGGAGGGGGGGATCGATAATGTCGAATACGTATGAAAGAGTCTTCCACATAGATATTTTGCTCTTTCTTTTTGGAGGCATTGCCAAGTGCCCCAATTTTTGAGACAACCCGAGCCATACAAACTATCGGAATATCAGCTTCACGCGTAGCCTACAGAGACTTAACTAATTTCCTGTATATGCTTTTCAAGAAATACACATGTATATAAATAAATATAAAGGCGCACCAACATACTTTATTTAAAAACTGTATCTAATAAGATACAACTAAAACAAAACCAAAATAAAAGATATATTGCAGTCGATACAGTAAAGATACAGGTAAAGCTTAGCAATGTTTTTGTTTTCCCTCAGCAAGTAGAGATACCCAGGGGAGCAAAAGATGATACTTTTTTTAGACTTTGTTCATAGGTCAAAGGGTAACAATAGTTTGAGCTGGGCTTTCTATCTGGCGATGGTTTTAATAGAGTTGACATTTACGAAATGGGTGGTATGTGATACAAACTCCAGGTGGCCCTTGCGGGGGGTTTACCAACGGACGGGGCCGCAATCGCTAAGAAAGATACCAATGCTTCTTTTGTTTTCGATAGGGTAAAGGCCGACTTAGGGCCGTCAAACCAGACATCCACCCCCCCCCCTTTCTACAAAGGTTAATGACACCTCAGCAAAAGGAAATCATTTTCAATTGCTCTATTTTTAATTAACTATTAAGGACTGAGCTTATTTAATTTAAAGATTATAAGAACAATAATCATGAATAATAAAGTGTCAAATCAAACGATCCCTGAAAAATGGGAAAGAGGAGGGGGTGGAATGACGAGACTTAACAATAAATAATATTAGCCTAGCTGTGGTGGACTACTAAATCAGGGGAAGGCAACCTACGGCACGCGTGCCATACTTTGAGTGATTTTCAAAGGCACGCGGAAGACTCCCGAATTGGCAAAAATTCAAGAAATTCTACAAGAAATTAGAGTGCTAGAGCAAGATAACTTTAATGGCTGTTGGCGCGTCGAACGAATTAGAAATCATACATTGGCACACTATAATTGTGCCGACCCCTGGACTAAAGCATCAGACGTCAAATGAACGCCCCTGGAACTATTCCGTAGAAAACTTTGTGAAAGCATAAAAAAGATCCCAATAAATGGTCTTAGAGGTCTAAAAAAGACATTCGGATCTTGTAAGAAATCCCCTTAATGTGGACAGAAGGTCTGCCGCTATTCATGTCGCCACTAGCCACTACCGAGGATCACATCTGAAAAGATAAAAGTAGTAAGCGCAGAAAGCATGCAGAGGTTGTCAGCCTGACATTGATTTCAGTTTCTGAGCTGCAGAAAATAATTCGTAATCGCTCTTTTAAAAATAAAACCAAAAGTTCAAAAGGAAAAGATAAAAGTTCAAAAGGTAAAGATAATGTCCTTAAATTGCATTTTAAAGGCACAACGGCAAAAGACACAAGTGGCACTTGGCATTTGAAAAACATATCTTAGCTAAGTGCTTTATCGATATTTGTCTTTTAAAATGTTTTAACCCACTAAAGATATTCTAACAACAAAAACTTAAAGTAACAGTAACAACAAAGTACCAACAACAAAAAAAAAGACACACTAACAAAGTAAAACACCATAAAATGTTTAAAAAAGTTTAACAGAGTAAGAGCCATATTGCTTGGACATTTTTTTCACAAAACACCGGTAGAGGTTTACCTCTGACCAAAGGATAACGTTTGTGCGATGCCAATTGATGAATCGACTGCCTTTGTATTCCATCTGTATGCTTTTTTTTTGTGTTGTTTTTTCTTTGTCCGAATTACTGTTCGGTACGCGACCAAGGAAATAGAATATCAAATTTGTAAGCACAATATAAAAAAAATACCTTCCCATCCCCCGGTCGAGTTATAGCAACAAATGTACAGAAATACTTTATCAAGGTCAACACAGCAATAAATAAGATAAAATGTATACTCCCAGCGGTGAGATTTCAAGGCAATTGGTGAATCTAGTATGTGGACTCTAAACCTAGTTACCGATGAATCATCACGCAAACAAAGATACATATCTCCATAACCCCCCCCCCCCCCCCACACACACACACACACACACTTTTTCTTATTTCCACACGTTTCTCCCAGTTTCAGAATTTCACGCGCATTTGACAAAACCCATTCAAAACACACACACACACACGCAAGCGCGCTGGCTTACTAACCAAGCATTTATGCCATAATATAGCACGCCCGGAATATATAGTAAACAACGATAAGGTTTTTAACGGCTTAGCATAGGGGTATTGGATAGATAGCAGAGCATGAGAGAAGAAGAGAAAAACAATAGCTTTCTACGCAAGAGACAAAGACGTTTGGAAAACATTAACGAAGAGAACAGTGCGTCGACATGTGCACAGACATAACATTTCTGATTTTCATTCGGAAAATAAAATGAAATAATAAAACGAATAAGGAAGTAAGAAACCAAAAATGCCTTCACTTGACTACTTTAAATTCATAGATACATGTATTAAGAAAATTGAAATTATACTAAAATGGCAGTTGTAGCGCCACGAGAATGAGGTAAAGTATCCCGTCGGACCCAATTGATCATAGCGCCGCTGAAGCAGCCTTCAACAGTTTCTGTGGCCACGGTATTCAAGAAGATTTTTGGCCAGCACAACGCCCAGCCGCCTTTACTTTAGCCCAACTAATGTCAGGTACCCATCAGTGATGGGAGACACGGGACACCCTCGAGTCCCGGGAAAAGAAATCCAAGACTTTATCAGGATTCTAGCCCAGGACCAAGCTCGGACACCCCCCCTCCCAGGGGAATGTGGAGAAGAAGGACATTTTTAAACGTTGTATCGTTTGGATACCAACGCATACACGTGACTTCCGCGACATCCCCACATAATAAATATACCAGTAGAGCTTAGTTTAGTTACACAATATTTACTCAAAGGTGAAAAAAACATATCTGCGAGTAGTGTAATACTTCTCCCCCTCTCTCTCTCTCTCACACACACAGAAACATACACCACAAGGTACCCAGTACTAACAGTTTTAAAAAAAAAGCGAGTACGGTACTAAGAATAAAAATCGGTTAAATGTAAGCCGAAAAGAGTACATTGAGTCTCCTTGATGCAATGACGTAAGACATAGATGCGTGAGCCGCGTGAGCTATGATCTGGAACTGCCATTACAAGATGAGACGCTTTCCTTTCTGGTGATTGAATCAGGCAAAACATTCTGCATCCTACACCTAGTTATACTACAAGGTTATACACTTCTTAGATGCTGGGTTTTCAGTTACAGAGATAAAAAAGGATGGGAGGGGGCATGTTGAAGAAATGTTGCTACAAGGCGTTGCCGAACAGGGAAAGTCATTTACTGCCAGATCTCTTCAGATTTGACCATACCTTATTCATTTTTTTGGACTAAGTACACCGTCATTTATAGCCTATGATTAAACACAAAATGTGCATGCGCTGCTTCTGTATGATGACTTTTAAACTTGTGATTTCAATATAAAATAATAATAGTAAAAAAAAATACTCTATCTCAGGCAAACCTAAAAGACGAAGTTAATATAAATATAACGTTTACATAAGGATGAAATGAAAAAAAAAATGTTTTTTCAATTATTCAATGTGATGTTTGTATTGTTTTTTTTTTTTTTTTTTTTTTTTTCCAAAGGCATTCAGAAAAGAAACGGGTTGTCGGAATGAGTCAGGAAAACCAACATCTTAACATCATAGGAAAATCCTGGCATTTTGTGATCAAATGTTCTTCCGCTGGGTGAAGGCGACCCTTAGCATCAATTGAACATTATTTACAGAACATATCTGCACAACTAAAACCCACAAGAAAAAGAAAAGAAACAATCTAATATATACATAAACAAGTCTGAATTGCATCCATTAAAAATAAACAACCGAGCATGTCTGCACGACTAAAACCACACACACACACACACAAAATGAAATAAATAAATCCTAAAACAGATTTAGTTCACACACACATATGAATGAATGCAGAAGAATAACACTTCAAATCCCAAGTGGACAAAAATTACAACAAAAAAAAAAATAACAAAAAAAATAATTTGATTGGCTGTATGATTGTGCCCGTGTGTGCGGCAGCCTTCCAGGTGGGTGGTTATGACGTTAGCAAACTAGTAAGGTTTAACATTTTTACCTTAACACCGGAAAGTTTTATTTTACTTTAATGTAAACCGAAAAAAGAAAATAATACAATAATGACAACAGATTTTCCATGTGCCGAAATAGTACATCAGATATCAAATGGTTGTTCATAAATGACGCTCACAACGAATGAGGAAACAGGCCAACAATGTGGACAATGTCAATCATGAGATAAAAGTAAAAAACAAGCAAAAAGTTTTTGCAGTGGTTACTAGACTTTACTAGAATATTTTCAACGTTTAACACATTACCCCAAAATTGTTTTTATGTATTATTATTAATTGCTTCTGAATTCAAATTATACGGTAGTGTTTAGTCCAATGAATTAATTAATCCATAATTATAATGGTCTTCAGTCTCAGAAACTAAAATAATTGATTGACTTTACTTAAACATTAAGAAATTAATCATAATATAGCATTAAATGACAAGTTCTAAGACTAAAAGACAAAAACCACCCAATCTTATATACTGAATAATGACTCGGACAGAGCACACATAGTTCTAATGAATTGATGCCAAGTCCAATGTAGAACAGAGAATCACCGGAGAGATAAAGACAACGGGCGTCTTTTATGGACAACCCACAAGAGCAGTGCCCGATTCTACTGTTTCGTAAAATTAATACATTCCATTTCTGAGAACGGCTGTCTCTGGGGACACGAAAAGCATGCAAAGGCCAAAGCAACAAAATAGAATGGCTTTCGCTCGTTTCTATTCCTAAAGAGCATGCATGTTTCAAATAATGCAGCTAATTTAATCTCCGTAACATCTCTCTGTTCAAATGGCGAAGTTAGTTATCAGAACACAAATTAAAAGTTCGAGCTATAAAGCAACACGCTAACCCCCAAGAGATGGCGCTACGTGAAGAAGGAAATAGCTTTAAAAACAACAACAATTTTAACAATGACGAATTGAGATTGATACTGATATGATATTACTGTCTGAATAACCCCAATTAGCTGATTTCATGGCAGGATTTCCGATTGTTTTTCACACGCTCGTATTGATTCTTAAATTAAAAAGCTTCCCCGGCTGTTAGCACAACAGACATATACGTTGTTTGTTTTTTTTTTTAAACGAAGAGTTGAAGTTGAACATTTTAGCAAAATAGCCCTCTGATAATGCCTGATTATCATTATAATAAGTAAATAAAGTATTCCATATGACCAAATCGATCCATAAGGCCAGTGAAGCAGCGTTCACCAGTTTCTGTGGCTACGTTGTGCTAGGAGACTCTGTGGCCATCGCAATGCCAGGCCGCTTTTTTGTTTTTACTTCACCCCAACTAATGTGAGGTACCCATCAGAGCTGGGAAGACTCATGGACACCTTCCGGATCCGGTAAAAAAATCTAACCTTACCAGGATTCGAACCCAGGACCTTCGATACGCCAGACGAACGCCCGTGCCACATTTGATAAGCATGTCCATCACTTAAAGATGTGCACATGATATTGCAATAGAACTATAAATATATGCGTCTGTTCTATGTTAACAGCTTGAGCGTGGGCGCTTTGATAGAGCCATCAACATAAATACGCCCAACAAAGAAATAGCATGCTTAAAGTAAACTGTTTGATTCCGATACATTAACCCTTACAGTCCCGGGCGCGTATATAGCGGAACTGAAGGCAGCATAGATAGAAGTAGGTCGGTACGGGAAGGGTTAATATATTCCCACAAAGATGGAAACCTTTCTTTGAATAATCCCTCGGGTTCCACTACACTTCATCATCATGCAGGTCCCAAACAATCATCACAGCATCAATGGCCCTGACTACATCATTAGAAGTGGTGAAAGCAAATAAATCTCACCAAAAAGCTGCCAAGATCTGCCGTCTGATCCAATTGTTCCAGATAATAAATCAGAAGTCTAGGGGAAACCCGTTTTGTTTACCTCCAAGTTTATTTCTCGCTGTGGAAGCTGCACGGTGCTTTACAAGCTGACAATCACAAGTGGGAACGATATATTGAACCAATAAATGGAGAAACAAAGGTAACAAGAGAGAAAGAGAGAGAGAACAGAGAAGACAAAAATAAACAATCTAATATATTATACATAAACAACTCTAAATTGCATCCATTAAAAATAAACAACAGAGCATGTCTGCACGACTAAAACCACATACACACATATGCAATGAAATAAATCAACAAGAGTAATTAAATGCCATAGTTTTCCAATGATGAAATGAAAATTCGACACATGAAGAATGTAGAATGTTATAACGTGATGAAATGGTTGTGGTGTAGGCGTTATTGATTTGTCAACAAAAATACTAACCAAAGTTATTCGGTTACTGCAATGTCAATCATTACACTTTAAGGCCTCAAGTCTAGGTTAAGATTTGTTTATCAAATTGTTTATCTAAAAAAAAAAAGAATTTCCATGTCTATACACAAACAATATAAAACAAATTATATAAAAAAGTTTATGTCTCTTGATTCAGACCAGCCTAGAAAAGAGAACAAGAAAACAACTTTATAGATTTTCTAAACGAATATTTCCAAAGCTTTGTTTTCACGATCCGGTTATTCATATACTTCTATTTCCTGACCCACTAACAAAGTTATCACATGTACAAGCCTATAAGCAGCGCATAACATAATTTGGATTTTCGCAACGCAGTAACTTTTGCGACCCTGCATTTGAAAAAGAGTTTTAGAAGACCCCCTACGATGAATGGTATTTTTTTTCCTATTAAAACACCCAGCTAAAATTTATTAAAGGGTCGGTAGGTTAGTTAAGCCAAAAAAAAAAGTCCTTTGACATCTTCACCTTCCGGTATCTGAATAATATGTTGTGTTGAAATTTAGCCAGTTCTTGGCTGAACCTATGCCGAGGAACGAAAGGATATGATTCATTGGCAACAATAATTAGTCATTGATCAGTCTCAGATGCATTTAATACAATAAATGAAATAAAAATGTCCTACACATCATGTATGCATAGAAGAAACGATGCAGCTAACTAGATCACATAATCTTCAAGTATAATGATGAATAAAACTTCCTCAGAAAATATTAGACTAAAACACACAAATATAATAACGACCTCGCTATGTCTATGTTAAGTATTTTATAATTAGATTCTTTGAAAACTTTTGTAAACGATAAACCTAATTAGACTAGGCCTACATCTTTCTAAACTTAATGACCGACCCCTACCAGCTGTTCATTAACACACAAAAAATGATGTACTGAGATTGACCCACCCATAACGGAATGGGGTGGAGATACTTTGTGGACGAGCGGGTAGGGAGGGGGGGGGGGCAGAACAAGATTCCTATCCTCGCTCCTGGCCTCAGAGAATCAAGTCTAGCGAAAACAATATTAAAGGTCGCGCGGGGTCAGGTGTAGGGCAACTTGGAAGACGGGGGGGGGGGGGGGGGGGGGAACGAAAACAATCCACACAACCAAGTATACGCCATAGTTAACAAACACCTGTCTGTTACTCATAATTCACTATTAAAAATACTATAGTATAATATAGTATAGGTAATAGTATAGTTTTTTTTTGTTTGTTTGTAAATCTAAAGCTTACATTGAATATATAGACCAGGACAGGGGTCGGCAACCTACGACACGCGTGCCAGACTTGGCACGCAGAGCTAGTTTCAATTTTCAATGGCACGCGGAAAGCAACTCAAAAACAGGCATTTCAAGTTTCTCCTTCAAGAAATAGATTTCCGGAGCTAGTTGCCCTTTTAAGGATGTTGGCACGCTGAATGAATTACAAATCCCTACTTTAGGGCACACTATAATCAAAAGGTTGCCGCCCCAAGGACTAGGTCGCAGCAGAAAAGAATCCAAGAAGGGCTTATAACTAACATATTATAGAATTAGGTCGCAGCTGGGTTAGGGGGAGGGGGGGGGAAACAAACTGCAAAAAAGATGAGGAAAGCATGAACATGACAAGATGGGCGCGGTTACAGAACCTTTGTTTTCACTCCTTACCTATAACTTGCTGATCTACATGATATGGACAAACAGTAAGGTCGTTGACTTGAATAATAAATAATTCGCCCAAACGTGTAAATAATATACGGCTAAGGAATATCGCAAGGGAATCACTGTCTGTAAAAAAAATAAACACGCAGAAAGTGCAAAATAACTTACAAAAAAACATGTAAATTAAATAAAGTAATATTTTACATACTAAGTCATATTTCAATAACTAGTATAAGTTTTATGTTTGAGCTGGCGGCTATTTTGGCCGCGTCAGGATTCTTACGGTAAAAAATATAATTTCAAAATTCCTTAACTTATACTCCCAGACATTTTGTTTTAACTCACAGGCGCATATGTATCAACTAAGTCAGTACACGGGTATGAGAGTAAATTGTATTGCCCGATCATAACTTTAAACGTAGTTTATCGTAAGTCCTAATTCAACTTTTTATTGTGGATTTTTTTCATAGATACAGCTCATCGATAATTTCATTTGTTTAAAAATTGATTTGAGCTAAAGGCACCTTAAACAAAGCAGGCATTAATTCTTCTTTTTTTTTCATGCTTTTTTTCTCCATTAAAATTAAAGCAATATTCCCAATCCATACACCATTTTTTTTTTAAACTTTGCCAAACCACAAAACAATGTGAGTTTAAAACGAAATCATCAGTGTTTTATTTTAATAGAAAGCAAGACAATATATATATATATATATATATATATATATATTAAATTCCACTACAAAAATACTGTTCATGACAATAGTTTCTATGATTAGACATTTTCTTGACTTCACCGTGCGAGATGTAAACTAGTTGACTCATACAATTCTAGGAGCGGAAATGTGAGAAGAAGATCTCTTCAGATTGTAGAAATAAACAATTTAAAAAAACAAAAACAGTCTGAATGATTAAATGTCAGTTTTAAAGACAAGTGCACCAAATTTGTACCCAAACTTTGGAACGGGATTCTTTCCCCCGCGTTTTACCGAGAATTACCTACAGAATGCACTACCTGTGTGGTTGGAATATAATGGCAATTACTTCTCACGTCACCGGTTGACAACTTTTTAACTTTAGACTCCGATTTCAACAACAACAAAATAGAAACATTAATATTTGGGGGAGGGGGGGGGGGCAATGTTGCTTTCTTTTCATGTTTCTCAGATCCCCACAACTTCTATTTACCGGTTTAAAACTCACAAGCAAAAATCGTCTCCAGTAATCTTTAAAGATATACACATCTTTAGAGCCCACTACTTCTATGTTATATGGGGCGCGGTGGCCGAGCGGCAGCGCGTTAGGCTGGCGAACCAAAGGTTCTGGGTTCGAATCCCGGTGAAGACTAGGATTTGATCTCGGGGCTGGGAAGAGTCCCTGGGTCTACCCAGCTCTGATGGGTACCTGACTTTAGTTGGGGTAAAGTAATAAAGGCGGATGGGCGTCGTGATGGCCACACAATCCCCTAGTATGCCATGGCCACAGAAACTGGTAAACGCTGTTTTACCGGCCTTATGTATCAATTTGGTCCGACGGCATACTTTACTACTAGTGCATAAGCAAGATACGATATACATATACGAGTTTCCACGAGCGTTTCGCTGGTCTACATGTTTCAGTAAATTAAATGAACTGTTACAGTTTAAATATGTAATTTTAAAAAAAATATTTAAACAACTGAACAAAACTAAATGCATCCTAAAGTTAAGGAATAAAACTGAGCAGTGGGCCTACAGTATTTTAAAAAGCATGGCAATATAATCTTGAAGTGTATAAATAATCTTCTTTCAAACATCCATAAACAGTTTAAGGTGATAAGCTTGTCGGCCTTGACATTTCCCATTTCAATTTTTACTTGCATCGCCCGCAATTCAATTTCTCCCTCACCCCCCCCCCCCTACCGACTAAGTCTTGAAGTTAAACGCGAACATCCTCATACAATTTCAAATCGCAGCTTTTTTAAACGAATTTTTTTTTTTTAAAGTTGGGCAAAAAAAAAAGAGTTGAAGATAAGATTACAAGTTATTGCTCACAAGTTTATCCAGTTTCTTCTTCTTCTTCTTTTATATATAAAGTGGCACCTGACAAATCTTTAACACAGCTCCAAACGCAGTGGGTAAAAGAGGGTAGGTCGAAGGGGGAATTACGGTAAAACAGAAAATGGAGATGTTTTGAGGGGGGGGGGGGGGGGGGGCAGATACTAAAAAGTATATCTCCTCAAGAAGAAAAGTTTGTAGTCCCAACATTTGCCAAGGGATTAACGCCCAACTGCGGATACACATACACATCTAAAGCAGGGCAAGTGTCCGCTACCCCCCCCCACCCCCCATTTTCTCTTGTTTGCCAGTTTAAAAACATCATAGTGTAGTCCTTAACCAAACAACAATAACAATAATATGTCAGGGAAAGTGTAAGAAAAAATGTGTGCCGCGCAGAAGCCATATTTACAAGCCCTTTCTACGGCAAAAAAAAAAGTGCCGTAAAAAAATGTACTCGCTAAATAAATACATTTTTGATGTAAGTCTTATAAAACAAAATAAACTTATGTCTGTCTGTCGGATTTATTTTGCCAACCTAATCCACGCTGTGTATAAATATTTTATCAATAGTATACCCACTAAAACCTAGAGCAGGAAAAGGTAAAAAGAAAATTAATAAGAGAAAAGAATAGTCTGGTGCTCGGGGTCGGCAACTTACGGCATGCAGAGCGATTTTCAATGGCACGCTGAACACCCCAGAAAGAAATAATTCAGGCCTCTTCTACAAAAAAAAATTTAGTGCTAGAACAGGATGAATTTTAGGCTGTGGGCACGCTGAATGAATTAGAAATCCTACTTTGGCCCTCAACTATCAAAAGGTTGCCGACCACTGGTCTAGTGTGCTGGGAAGTGATTCGATAATGAAGTAAGTAAAGGAGCTCGAAATTAATATGTATATATGTATGTGTGTGTGTGTGTGTGTTTGGCAATGGGTGAGTGTACAGACCTTTCAAAAACCGAAACCCTCCCCCATCACGTGAAAAGGGGGCGGGGGTCTAAACAGTGCCAGCCTTTGCGGTTAACCCTTATTATAATAAACGATCTTATCAACTAGGTCTATTCGATAGCAAGAGAAGAGAAAGAACGAAATAGGAAAAGGTGAAGAAAAAAAAGTGCGAGATCTCAAACATTATAGTGTATCGGTGAATAAACAGTTGCGACTAGTGGATTTAAATTGGGGGGAAAGGTGTGATTACAGCAACTAGGGCACGACAGAACAAACAGTGGAGCTGTTCTTTCATCTATTTATCTTTTTTTTTGTTTAAAGTTAAACACTGACTAATAATATAAGTAGAAAAAAAAAGTACTTAGATTACACTAGGCCTGTTTATATATATATAGTATATATATATCTGTTTTCTTCTTTATTTCATAAAAAAAAAAAAAAAAACTCTGGCACTGGCCGTAAACGATAGAAAAGTGAGCCTGGCATTACACTTCATGCCACCCCCCCCCCCTTTCTTTTTAAAAATGGCGTGTGGGCGCTAGCGTGTGTGTGTTTTTCACCTTAGTTCTTCTTACCTTACGTACTATCTCAATCAAGAGTTGAAGGCATCCCCAGATTCACTCCCCGTGTGTTTATTTCTCAAAGGGGGAAAAAGGGGGGGGGGGGTAAACCCCAAGATAATGGGCAAGATAAGAAAAGGTACATGACCAAGTTGTACGGTGAAAAGGAAGCGGGGCGAGAAAAAAAAAGGAGGAATTTTCTAACTCAGGGTTCTAGAACCGAGGGGCGGGCCTCGTGGGCCACAATACGGTCCCTTCTCCACAGAGCTTATAACAACAATTATTTTTTTAATTCATGGTGTTAAAATTAGTTGTTCTTGTTTTTCTTGTAAACCAAAGGGGACGAGCTTACTTAAAACTAAGTAGGGAAAAAATACAATTCTGATAATAAAAAAAAAAAATACTTCGAAGTTCTTGAAAAATGGCAAATGTCAAGTTACTTAGTCTTCAAAATGATTGATTGCCTCAATGAAATTGATTTAATGAAAATAGAAGGCAGTGGACTCGGCTAGCGTACCGTAGATCCAGGGTTCGAACCCTGTTTGAAGGCTAGGACTTGTTATGAGCTGTAGGGTGTCCCTGGCGTCTACCCAGTTCCGATGGGTTCCCGACATAAGTCGGTGCAAATTGAAGGCGGCTGAGCACTGAGCTGGCCACACAATCCCCTAATATGCCATGGCCACGGAAACGTGTGATCGCTGACTACACAGGTCCCCGATAGATTAGTTTGGTCTGACTGGGATGCTATAACAACAAAGCTGACGTAACTGTCTTCAGTTCATTTGACTTCATCGGTATTATTTAATCTCTCACTGTATACGCAATCAATATCGCTGTAGAATGAATGCGTGTGTATAATACACACATATTAAAACAACCACTGCACCAACAAGAAGTTCTCTAACTTCTTAAACGTCCATTCACCGTAACACCGTATATCTTCATTTACTTTAAAAGACGCAAAGAGCAATCACCCGTTTGGTGGGCAAGCTGTGCAAAACTCACACAAAAAAAGGGGCATAATCGTGTTAAAAATGACGGTTACAAAAACTCCCTACTTACTCAGCATGGACGGAATAGTTTAGCATATGATATGTAGGGGAGAGCGGGGAGAAGTGGGACACCGCCAAATTTCACAAAAGGAGTGTCGCCTAATTGCCATTATCTAATGTAAACAAACACATTTCCCATGTTCTTTTTAGCAGACTACCTTTTGTTTCGTTACGTGTGCTAGAAACCCCATTTTTGAAAAGTACCCCCAAAAAGTATTTTTTGATCACAGCTTGTAACTCATGTAAGTATAAATCTTTTACTTTTAAGCAAACTTTGTATATTGCATAAAGAAATAGACTTATCAATTAATATTCCAGTACTTAAACGAGTTTTGTAACTTTAGTTGTTTGACTGTAATTTTAGTTTTATTTAGGAAACCCTACTTAGGGGTGAAGTGGGACAGAAAAAATAACAATGTCCCACTTCTCCCCATCACTTCTGCATTCTCTTTACCTTAATCATTTAAAGCTAACAGGACTTCAAATCTAAAATGACATGCTTACTAATGTATTTAAATTATTAAATACAATATAATTCTTACGTTATGAATCAGAAAAAAATCTAGAAATAACTCTTGCGTTATTAAATTTTTTTACATATTTTTTTTAACAAATTCAATTTCCTTTATATTTTAGCTCATGTTTAGATATTGCAAAGTACAAAGTATGAAAATGTCTCAGGGAATGAGCTCATTCAACTGGCAAATCAAAATCTGCACTTCATATAATTTGAAAAAAATAGATCTATATCAATATCAAAATACAAAGCTTTAACCAAATTATTCAAAACCTATTAATATTCTCTGTTCCACGACACAACTCACTATGCTCTTACCTAAATCCCTGCTCCCAGATGTTTTATTGTCTTAAAACAATTGAAGAAAGCTTTAGCCTTTGAAATGGCTCAAGGTAACTAAATAAATTGCCCCTTGACTTAGGTAGAACGAAAGATGGCTGGTCGAAATTGGTTGACAAGTTTTTTTAAAAAGAAATATGGAACTATCTGTGAGGAAGTCAGAGGGAACTTCACTTGCCAGAGCGTCTACATTTCATCATTATAACATTAATATTATTTCAACATGTAAAAAGAAGCTATTGCCCAGACCGAATAGAAAAATGTGGATCTACATTGTCTTACAGATAGAAATGAACCTCAAGATATTCAAGGATTAGCAATGACATAAAAGCATTTCCGTTTCAACCAATTGTTAGAGGAACAACATGTAGAACAAAAGCTGAAACCCTTTTTCAAATTGACTTTGACACTTTGAATGTGAAACATCTTTATGTATAAGAGTTTCTAAAAAGTGTATACCAACTAAGAAAGTTTAAGTCATTATTGATACTAAGTAGGCCCTTTGTTACACTTTGTAATTTTGAATGTAACAATGCAATATATAATTTTGTATTGTTGAATAAACATAATTAAAATATAATAAGTTTGCTTGGATCAATTTTTGACTTGTTTAAGAGTTATTTTTATATTGTCCCACTTCTCCCCAAAATGTCCCACTTCTCCCACTCTCTTGTCCCACTTCACCCCCAATAGCATGGTTTCTCAAAACTTACAAAATTAATACTTTATTATACTTAGATATTAAAACAAATTAAGTGAATCAATGCCCTAATGGATGCTTTATTTGTTAAGACTTGTTTGGTTCAATACATACAATATATAAAAAAGATATTGAAATTCACGTAGTAGGGATTTTTAATGTCCCACTTCTCCCCTACACTTACTACCAGTAGTGGTAACCAAAAGCAAATTAGAGTTATCTTTAAAAAAAAAAAAATCCTGACAGACTTCTGTTAGATTGGAAAAACGATTAGATTTCTACTGTATTGAAACTGCACTTGACTAATAGAAAAACTGACTAGTACATCCACTGAACTATATTAAGCAAACAAAAAACAATTAATCTATATGATTATGAGTGAGAAGTAAGTAAAGTATACCCTCAGAGTTCACCAGTTTCTGTGGCCACAGCATACGAGGGGATGTGTAGCCAGCACAATGCCCCGCCACATTTGCCTCAAGCAGACTCGAGAAAAAAATCCTAGCCTGCATCAGGATTCGAACCCAGGACCTTCAGTATGCCAGCCAAACGCATTGCCACTCGGCCACCATGCCCTAAGTGGCTAACAGTTTGCCAAAATAAGACAAGGCTAAAGGTGTTGAAGGAAACCAACCTTAACAACAGGTGTTGCATTTCACGATAAATGTGTGTGAAATTTAATTTAAGACCATAAATACAAAAGCCAAAATCAGCCAAGTTAAGACAAGTTCAAAATGACAAGGTCAGTAAGTTAAAATAGAAAGGTTGATTTGAAAAGCTAACTTACAATTAAAAAAGTTAAAATTGAAAGGTTTAATTTTAATTAGTGAGGTTAGTTAAAATAGAAACACTTTTTTAATAAAATTTGGTCAGTTATGTTAATATAAGAATGGGTCCATGGGTGAAGCCACGGGGTAGAGGGTGGCTTTAAAATTTGTGAGAATTTTTTTTTTTAACAAGTTATTTTTTAACTATGCAGTAAATTCACAACAAAATTTTGGAAATGTTTGTCGTGTGAAAGTTAAGTCCACGTGGAAAAAATTTCTGGCTACGCCCCTGAGTAGGACAGGAGTTTCTAATATGTATCTTGCAGGTCAAAAGCTATTACATGAATTTACATTTCCCCAGCAATACCAGGATCCTGCTATTTATATTGGATGACCCATTTTGACAATAGTTTTTAAAATTTTTAGATCCACTTTGTTTTTGTAAAATAACCATAACATGGTCTGTTTTACATTTACGTTGATCTTGTCAAAGTTCAGTTTTATGAAACAACCCAAGACTTAAAGGCTCTAAAAGGCTCTAAACATTTTTAACTGTCTGCCACCACAGAAGTTATTGGGTGAGTGCACAAATCTTTCAGAAGCCAACCATCTCCCATCACCACAGAGGATGGGGAGGGGGGGGGGGGGGAACAGGGTCAAGATAATCGGTGCAGATGCCACTTTTGTTGGTTTAAAATTTCTATTCCATTTTTAGACATAAAAGAACAAAAAACAAAAACTCCATTATAAAGCCTACAATCAAGTTGCTTGAATTAGTCTTTACAAAAATGTTACAAACCAGTAAATAAAACCAAAAATTAATGGTCAAAAGTTATTTCCTTATTTTTCAGCACTAATAGGTAAATACTGGGTAAGCATCTATATAGTGTCAAAGTGTCAACTAACTCTTGAGAATAAAGCGTTAGGACAAATCAGCTTTAACAAGGAAAAGATGTGAATGTGGTTTGGGAAGTGTTATTCGAAGAATTGTGGCTGCGCACATAACGCTGAGCGTTATCAGAGGACCCAAATTTTCAAATAATGCCGGACGTTAACAGCAGACCCAAATTTTTAAAAAATTGTGAATTATTTAGGATCATATAGCTATAGATCATACTAGCTAGGAGGAGGTATTATTTAATGATAAAAAAAAGCTTAAAGACCCTAACAATATTACTATTAATACTAACATCTAGGCTAAATAGGGCCTAACCTTTTTTCTTTGAATCAGTTATAAGATAAAAGATTACTTTATTGATCCAAATAAGCGGAAATTTGACTTGATTACACACATTCTGTCTTTCAGCACAGCACACTTACAACAATATTAACCCTTTGAGCCCTTCCCATCTGTGCCTATTTTTACCATATGCCTGGGCTCCTGAGCATTTTATGCCTATTTTGCAATATATCATGATTGAGCGACCCCTGAGTGAAAACCGTCAAAGATAACAACATGAAATTGAAGTAAAAGAATAGGTCTACCTGAACTATAGCACCAAAATTCAACTTTAGTATGACAAATCTTTAAAAAAAATCAATTATTTCTTGTGTTGAGAACAAGGAAGTACGTTGTCATTTTGTCCCATGGACCAGGCCGAGACTCGTCACGATTCATGATAAAAAAATTTTCGTCACAAACTCAATATAAACACACAATCAACAAGGAAGCAGACATCTTTGATAAACTCCTAACCTAAACACGCTTCAGCGAAAAATCTGATTGGCTGTTATAGGCAAGACTAAACCGGGGGCCAGGTCTATGAAGCGATTACTGCTACACCGGTTTACCGGGGGCAGGGCTTAAAGGGTTAAAGAACCATTTGTACTCAAGCACAATAGAAATAAACATTTGTGCACATTATAGGGTATGAAAAATAGTTACTTACAAAAAAATCATGTATTTACCATATTTACATATCACATTTTACTAAAATTTAATAATAATAATAATTAAAAAAGAGTGGACATGGCTGGGGTAGACCTGCGTCACCCCAGTTGCCAGCAGACAGTACTAGCCACTAGGCCAGTAAACCTTGTTCAAACCTAACAACAAATAGTATATAAGTCAATAGGGAAAGACAAACGATTATGCGCATGCGCCAGTAGAATATGAAGACTGTGCAAATCTTCGAATAACGCAGAGCGCAATCTGCAGCTACAAATCTTTATATAACGCTAAGTGTTATATAAATATGAAGAACTGTGCAAATAATCACTCTGCTGTGGTTTAGCTATAAAATGTCAAACTAAATATAAGTCAACCTTTCTGTAATATAAATTATCTTAAAATAAATCTTTACAAGCATGGTTGGGAAAATCCAAACCTCATTGGTTATAATTTAAAAACTTAATTTAGCACATGGTAAGAATTTAAAAAGTAGGCTTTAGTCAGTCAATGGGGGCATGGTAGCCAAGTGGCAGTGCGTTTGACTGGCAATCGAGGGTTCTGGGTTCAAATCCTGGTGGAGGCTAGGATATTTTCCCAGGATTTGAGAGTGTCCCTGAGTCTACCCAGCTCTGATGGGTAAGTGACCTTAGCTGGAGTAAAGTAAAGGCGGCTGTGCATAGTGCTGGCCACAAAATCACCTAGTATCCCGTGGCCATGGAAACTGGTGAATGCTGCTTCACCAGCCCCCTACGGATCAATTTGGTCTGACGGGATACTTTTTTTTAGTCAGTCAATAGGGCCTACCCAATAAATCCTCCAAATACCAATTTACCAATGCCACTACTGTACTTGGCAATACACATTACATCAAGAACAGAAAATGAAAAAGTTTAATTACAGACTGTAATTGTAATAGGCATATAGCATTATAATTTATAGTTATAGTTATATACAGGATAAGCCCACAGTACAAAGAGTGAAGCTGACTGGTCCAGCGGTTAGTTCACCAGACTGTCAACCAAAAACCAACGGACAGGTCGCGGGTTCTATCCCTGCCAACGACGGAGCCCTGTCGCCCTGCAGGAGTTTTGGGCCTAGTGGACGTAATAATCTTCTATCTAGAAGGAACGTCTGTAAACTTATACTTATAAAGTTATAAGTTATAAGATTATAAGATTTATATATATAAGTTACAAAGACAAAGAGCATTAGATTACTTTACCTTGCATAGGCCTATTAAATCTACGTGTAGGCTATTTAAACCTACTATAACTACTATAAGACTATCAGGAAGTGTAGTTAAAATATTCGGGTGACTATGATTGATGAGTAATGAAGAGAAATTCCTATGCCTATTTTACTCTCACTCCATGCCATCTAAGAACTATTTTTAATGTGTAGCATGTTAAGTATTTCCTCTTTGTTTTGTTGATATGTTGATGATCATATACTACGCTATCACTAGTGAAAAATCAAACTAACAAAGAACGAGGCAAAAAGATATGCAACAATATAAACCATTGTTTATTTTACTTTATTTATTAAATATTTGTATCAAGGAAGCTTACCTTATTTCAAGATAAACAGGTGAAAAAAAAAAAGACACTGTATTTTCTCGTTAAATCTACTTGACTTCCTGTCATTCTGCAGCTAATAAAAGGTGAAGGCCGTACTATAAGCAAAGAGAGACTACTCTTCTTTTTCAACATGGGTTTTAAAAAAAGGAATTATGTACCTTGTTTAGTGCTATATATTTTAAGGACAAAAATACTTTCTCGTATTCTCGTATTTGGCTTCCGATAAAGAAGTAATGCTTCCGATAAAGAAGTAATAGGCCTACACAATGTTTTATTTTAGGGTCCCAATTAGGCCTACCGAATTTTCTGTTTTTTTCCTAAAAAGTATTACGCCTATTGGTTTATGATTTTAGCAACCTCCTTGATATAAATTGGAATAGCTACTCTATAGAAAAACACCAAAACACAAAAGAAATAAATGAAATGTTTATCAATATTATCCAAAATATAAACTTAGACCAAATTAATTTAAAAAAAAAACAAGAAACCATAATATACTAGATTTATTTTTAACGAACAGACAAGGACTAGTAATAGATTATGAAATAATCCCTGGACTTTCAGATCATGATATTGTCAGAGTTAATAACAAAATAAAAATCCAAATAAGCCAGAAACCTAAATGAATAATTTATCTCTGGAATAAATGTAACACAACAGAACTACATCAAGCAGCAATAAAATTCCAAACCAATTTTCTTACTAAATACTATATAAATAGTCCAGTTGAAGATAATTGGCAATTCATAAAAACCAACTTAAAAGCAATAATGGCTGACTCTGTGCCAACAAAACAAACATCAAATAAAATTAACAAATGTTGGTTTAACACTAAACTAAAGAAACTGTGTAAACAAAAAGAAAATCTATTCAAAAAGTTTAAGGCAACTAATTCAATTAGACTACATAAAAAATACCTAAAAATTAAACATTTAACTCAGAAACTAAGCAAACAGATGCAGAATGAATATGTAAACAATGTAATTTCTAAAGATAATAATAAAAACTTATGGTCCTACATTAAATCAAGAAAAATTGACACTACAGGCATAGCTCCACTAAAAGGCCAAAACAATGAAACGTATAATGATAATGAAACTAAAGCTAATATCCTAAACACACACTTTGCATCATCTTTTTCAAATCCAGGTGACAAAGAAATATTCATAAATTTAAACAAACTAGAAGAGATAGGAAATATAAATGTAGATGAAAAAGACATTCGACAACTCCTAACCAACTTAAAAGTAAACAAAGCTTCTGGTCCAGATGAAATACCAGCAAGACTGCTTAAAGAACTAACTAATGAAATATCTCCAATCTTTAAAATACTTTTTCAGGCCTCTCTAAACCAGGGCAAAGTGCCTAAAGATTGGAAGTTAGCCAATGTAACCCCCCTTTTCAAATAAGGAGATAAATCTGACCCCGGAAATTATAGACCTGTTTCCCTAACAAGCATAACATGTAAATTACTTGAACATATAATATATAGTAGTATAGTAAATCATCTAGACAAACTAAATGCACTGTGCCCACACCAACATGGCTTCAGGAAAAATAGATCATGTGAGACTCAATTGATAGGCTTAATAGATGACTTGTCTAAGGGATTAGATAATAACAACCAAATTGATGCGATATTACTCGATTTTTCAAAAGCATTTGATAAAGTTTATCAATCTAGTCTTCTTAAAAAACTTAAATACTTTGGCATCTCTGGTCCCTTACATCAGTGGATTCAGGACTTTCTTATAGGCAGAGAACAAACAGTGATAATAAATGGCACTAAGTCATCACCAATAACAGTAAACTCAGGAGTTCCACAAGGAACTGTTCTAATTTACATTAAAGATCTGCCAAATTGCATCAACACAGGAACAAAAGTAAGATTATTTGCAGATGATTGCATAATTTATAGAATAATAAAGACAGGAAAAGATAGTGAACTTTTACAAAAAGACCTAGATGAACTACAAAAATGGGAATCAAACTGGAGTATATCTTTTCACCCAGAAAAATGCCAACTAATAAGGGTAACCAAGAAAAAGAAACAAATAATAGCAAACTACTTCATTCATGGTAAAGAACTAACTCAAACTAACAATGCTAGGTATCTGGGAGTAATAATAAATGATAAGTTATCTTGGAACCCTCACATTGATGAAGTAATTAAAAAATCAAACAAAACGTTAGGATTCATAAAAAGGAACTTTTACAAATGTAATAAGAATATAAAACTAAAATGCTATCTCACATTAGTTAGGCCTATACTAGAATATGCAGGATCTGTATGGGACCCATCAACTAAAGAAAACATTAAAAAATTAGAACAAATTCAAAAAAGAGCTGCAAGGTTTATAACTAGTGAATATTCCCAATTGACAAGAATAACACCATTAGTCAAATAACTAAACCTAGAAACACTAGAGGACAGGGGGCAAAGAGTAAAGTAGTAATAATTAATAATACATAAGGCATTAAACTCTAATTTAGAAATACAACCCAATAACAACCTGTTGCAAAGCTCAGATAAACATAAAGACAAAAACACCTTCCTTGTCCCTTATGCGAGAACAAATGCATATAAGTACTCTTTCTTCCCGAGTGGCATTCGGGCATGGAATGGGTTGCCTGAACAAACCATGAAAACCAATAACCTAACATCATTTAAAACATTAATAAAAATGCAAGACTAGACTCGGACCACGGATGAGCGTAGGACGCAATAATCTTCTTTATAGAAGGAGCGTCTGTAATGTATAAGATAAGATAAGATAAGATAACTATCTCGTGCTATTGTTTAAGCTGATTACAAACGTATGTTCCAGCCGCTTATAGTTATAGCAAAAAAAGTCTCCGTTGCATATGTAGGCCTATGTGGTGTGTGTGTGTATGTGTCATTTATGTCTTGTATGTTGTGTGTGCATACTATGTTGTTTGTGTGTGTGTTTTGGTGTACATTTTGTATGAGTGTTACGTGTGTGTTATGTGTGTACTTGCTGTTCGTTGTGTGTGATGTATTTTATAAGTGCTTGCTTCTCATATCTGTTAGCTAATCTCTTATGTGTTGTGTGTGTGTGAGTTGTATATGTGTATGCAATGTGTGTTTATCTACTACAAAATCATTTTGAACCTAGGCCTACAGCGAATGTAGTTAAACTATAGTCTTGCAATAGTTTGATACTTTTAGTCGTGACATAACAACACAGTACATCAGTAAATATTGACACACACAAAGACTGGTCACAACAGCTTGATTCACACTTCTCCCACGCTTGCAAGGAGTTTGGATTGACTATCAGCCTAAAGAAAACCAATATTGTGTCGCAAGAAAACCTGTTACACCCCCCCCCCCAAGCGGACACACCTCGTCTTATCGACGGAGGAAAAACGCGAAAACCACGAAAACACGCGGAGACCACGTCTTTTCGCCGTCGATACGACGTGCTGTGCCCGACTGGCTGCCATTAGCATTGGCAGTCAGAAAATTGGGGAGGTTGTGGACAGTTTCACCCACATCGGGTCCGAAATTTCCAGCTCGCTTATTATCGACGACGACACACACCTTGTCGTATCGACGGGGGGGGGGGGGGGAACGTGGACACCTCGTATTTCTTTCCCCCGTCGATACGACGTGGTGTGACCGCTAGGATGAAGCTGCTGCGATGGCAAGAAACTAAACGAAGAGTTCGAGCCAACACAAAAAGTAACTGTTGTTGTTTTTTAAATATACGAACACAAATCCTGTCTTAATGTCATTAATGCAGTTAGAATAGATCACTCTGATACACCATATAACTCAATATTTTAAATCTTATTATGCTTACAACAGGGCCGTAATTAGGATTGTGGGGGCCCTGTTCCCGAGGTCCAAATTTATGTGGGGGCCCCCTCGAGGACTCGACCCTGCCAGTGTCAGTTAACAATTACATGTGATTTCCCATTCACAGTATATGTTCATTGTGCGCTTCTACAACAGCTCTGTTCAAATTAACGAAAGAAAAGACTAAATGTTTTATTTTGGAATGTGTGAGGGCCCCCTGTTTCATATGAACATGTGGAACATCCCTAAATACTCCACTGGCTTACAACTCAGTGGGCCTTTAATATATGTAGTCAATAGCAGGGGTCGGCAACCTAAGGCACGCGTACCAGACTTGGCACGCAGAACGATTTTCAGCGTCCACGCGAGAGACCTCCAAGAAGATTTTTTATGCAAGTGAAAACAACGTATGTCAGCGCGTAATTAATGGGTGCTGCGTGGCGAACTACATGTGAATCACACTGAACGTCGACTGTTTTAGTTCAGGAATGTTTGTATGCCAAGCTCCCATCATTGGACTTGCGATCTGTGATTGAATCCTTTGTCAAGATAGTCAATTTTATAGTTTCTCAAGTCTCTTCTAGAAGAAAGGGATACGGAGTATAGGTAAAGTCTTGGATAGATTCGTTTCTTGTCTGAAATAAACTAAACATTTCCGGTATTGAATGAGGAGAACGGACTTTTGAAGCCGATGTTTCTGAATCACATGACGACACGTTTGCCCATAGATAGTCAAATTGATCTATTTGATCAAACAGTACTACCTATACTAACCTACGGTTGCGAACTATGGGGTATGGAAAATTGTGACATTTTAGAAAATGTTAGACTAAGATATTTTAAGATGATTTTAAAATTGAACACAAAAACACCAAATTATGTAGTCCTAGGCGAAACAGGCAAACTCTATATAAGATCATTTATTAAAAAAAGAATGTTACACTTCTGGATCAAAATAGCGACCGGCAAAGAAAGCAGGATTTCTAAAATAATTTATAACATTTTACTTAAAGAGCACCTGGTTGAAAAATGCAAATGGTCCGCCAATATAAAGTTACAATTGGAACAACTAGGATTAGGATATATTTGGTTAGAACAAGATATAATAGACACTAAACTTTCAAAATCAATAATTAACTTACGTATAAATGATCAAAGTAAACAAGAACTTTATGAGAGTATGCAAATAAGCAATAAAGGTAAATTATATAGCGCTCTAAAATATAAATCTGACTGGGAAAATACTCCACCCTTTTTAAATAAATTACATCTGAAAGAAGCTATCTATATACTAAAAATACGAACAAGTAACAATAATTTCCCTGTTGAACTGGGTCGCCACTCCAGAATAGATTATAATTTAAGATTATGTCCCTTTTGCTTAAAAGATATAGGAGATGGATTTCACTATTTACTCCAATGTGTACACTTCAATGCCCAACGAAAAATGTATCTAAAAAAATATTACTATAACAGACCTAATGTAGAAAAAATGTCGGAACTGCTTAATTCTAGCTCTCTAAAAGAACTTAAAAAACTAAGCATATTTTCAAAAATATTAGTATCTGCTTTTAAAAAATGAGAAAAAGGTTAGAAATGTTTAAGTATTTTAACTTGTTGGTTTGTCACTATGATATTGAGAGATAGTCGTAGAAGAAAAGTAATATACTAAGCCGCAAGAAAAATTGTGAATGATTTCTTAAATGTTTGTTCTCACTATGTTAATGCCGTGCAGGTCTAATGAAAGTGATTTACCTGTATGTCTATGTTAGTAAATTAAGTTGTTGTTTTTTTTTTTTTTTTTTTTTGTTTTTTTTTTGTTTTTTTTTTTCTTTGTTAGTTTTTTTTCCCAAAAAATTGTGTTATAAACTAAATTATCCCCCCTGAATTTTCTTTTAGGATACCTTTAATTAATAAATTTTTTATTACTTTCATTTTATTACTAATATTGGTATTACTATTATTGTTCAATTTATTATTCACAAATGCTATAATTTTCTTATGTGTTTGTCTATGCCTTTATTGTACCTATGTACTATGTGGCAAAATAAATATTGTTCATTGTTGTTGAACTTGCATTTACAAGGACGGTGTCGAAAAGCACTTGAAGTAATGGACCACTGGAATGGATTTGCATTGAAACTGGACATATCTTTCTGTGAAATCAATTTAAAAACATTTAACTCTTTTCCAAAATTAAGGCAAGTTAAGATAGATGAGCGTTTTCAGAAGTACACTATTGATATTAAAACAATTAACTCGTTTGGCATCACAAGCATCAAATTTGGAGAATCTAATTGAAGGGAGATAATTAGCCCGTTTTCTTTGCATTAAAATTTCTAATATGTATGTTTCTTTTTTGTTTCCTTTTAAAAAGATTAATGGCTTACAATTTATAACTTAAAAATGATCAAACTATAAAAGATAGATGAATATTATATTATTAAATAATTTATATGTACATTTTTAGACATTGCATTAACTACCCAGTTTGTATAATTTCTAAATTTTTATTACGCTGAACTATATAATGGATGCAAAATATTTTTTCTGGGTATAAGTAATATATTAGTGTATATCTCAGTTATGCTGAGATGAAACTCTAAAGAATTTATATCTGTAACTAGAATAATATTGTATGCAGTGGCGTATTTAGGCATGTTCCACATGTTCCATTAGAACGGCCCTGGTTGTATGCGATATGCGTCTTGTGTGTTTAGCTTGTGTGTTGTGTGTTTTGGTGTAAGTGTTGTGTGGTTGTTACGTGTGTATTATGTGTGTACTTGCTGTGCGTTGTGTACGTGTTGTAAGTGCGTGCTTCTGATATCTGTTAGCTATGTGTTATGTGTGTGTTGTTTGCGTGAGGTGTTATTCTACTACAAACTCTATATCTACATGTATCGGAAGCATAACAAAAATAACTCCGACGGTATATATGAGTATTGAACTTTGATCAGTTCTATTGGAACCTTCGGGGGGTATCAAAAAACATAAACTTTATGTCTGATCTTTTGGTGAACCAAACATCTGCATATCATGACATGAGGGCTTTTTCCCTTTATTCACCCTCGTTCTACCCCTTTACACACCACACAAACATCAATGATCTCCCCTTTGTCTCTCTCCTTCTTTCTCTCTCTTTCGCTCTCTTTCTCTCATCGTTCGCCCATATTTCAATCGTTATACATATTCATAGTCTTGTTGTAGAAATGTGAAATAGTCGCCAATTAAGATATCTACTTTTAGCCTGTCACAACATACAACACACGACATACAACATACAACACATAAAATGCACGTACATGCACACAACAAACAACACACGACATAAAACATACAACACACAACATATACGTACATGCAAACAACATACAACACACAACATATAACACACAACATAACAACATACAACATGTAACACACAACATACAACATTCAACACACAACACATAACATACACCACACAACACAAAACATACAACACACAACATACAACACACAACATACAACCTTTACGTACATGCACAAACACGTACGTTTCCTTTCATCTCACTATTTAAAGTTCACACATTACACACACACACAATCCATGATTACCTGTTGTAAGACGTTACTAGCATCCATGACCCGTCTCCTGTAATCCTCCAAACACATATCCATGTCTCTGATCTTCTCTGCCTGGGCATCAACCTGGTCTGATAGAACAGACACCTGGAACAGACGTTTGGGATTTCTATAGTCACGAAAACATCAATACAAACAACGAGCAATAACTTCCCCGTGTTAACCAAGTATTAGACATTAGGATAGGACGTCTGCTGCGTCAATAGTGTGTGTAAAGCGTTGCGTCAACAGCTGAAACGCTCATCATTGTGTCTATTTCCAATGATAAATATTAGGCCGCATCATGGACATGTTAGTGTACATTTTAATGGTTGTACATTGTATAGGCCTCTATATCATATACACGGTGGCCTACGTCAAATAGTCGTCGTTTATGGTCCATTTCAATCAAAATGGTATTAAAAAAAATTAAATTATACCCGTCAGACCAATTTGATTCTTATGACCCGCGGCAAACTACAGGATTGTGTAGCCAGCACAATGCTAAGCTGCCTTTCTTTTGCCCCCAACCGTTTCCAGGTTCCCATCATAGCTGAGTAGACTCAAGAACATCATCCAGTCCAGGGAGGAAAAGAAAATCCCAGCTTTCACTAGGATTCAAACCTCGTACCTTCAGTATGCTCTGTCGTGTGCCATAACCCAAAGGTTGAGTCGAAATTCGAACGTGAGCATTAAATCAGTACTGATGGTCTTATGGATGCCTTCCAGACCTGATGGGGGAGGGGGGGGAGGGGGGAATCTTGATTTTTTAATTGAATATATAAACCTGATGCATTGGAATGTAGTCATCGACACCCAACGACACCCCGACACACTGTACTACTGTGTCCATATGTAATTATATATAGTATGCAGATGCGAAGCCAGAAATATTTTACAGGGGGGGGGAGGGGGGGCTGAATTTTCGCGTGACAAATATTTACCGAATTTTTAGCGAATTTAGTACATATTTTTTAACAATCTGTTGAAAAATATTTTATTTTTTTTTATTCCAGGGGGGGGGGGGGGGGGGGGGGGGCTAAGTCCCCCTCAGCCCCCCCCCCCCCCCACCCTCTGATAGTATGCTACTATGATGCCCTTCTTTAGACATTTTTTTTTCCGAAAAACTCTCTAGACAAGTTTTTTATACACCTATAACATTTATAATAAATTCACATTACAATAAGTTGTATAAATAATTATTTTTAGGGTCAAAACTATACATGTCAAAACAAAATAATGAATTATAGTTTTCAACGAAACAAAAAGGATTTATTTATCTTCCCTTTAGTAGAGCGATCTCCACTGCCCCAACACAATTTTTATTTAAACAGGGGAGAAAAACAAGGCGTTTTCGATAGCCAAAGGTAGTGAAACAAATATTATGGACTATCGTGTTTCACACCTCCCCAGGATAAGCTTACCTGAAGAGACAAGCTTTGCTTCTCCTCCTCCAGGCGTCGTAAGTGCTCGTCATGAGGACTGGATCGAACGTTACACTGAAAGGACAGAAAGCGCAGAAAAGCATTGAGTACACCATCGGAGAAAAGTTATACTCTAGCTAGTGTAACGCATGAGTCATGCAATAGTTTCAGCATATGCAAATGATGAGGGGAAAAGGGGGTGGGGGATTAATTTGTGAAAGATGTACCACATAGAGACCGACCGAAACCAAAAAACGAAGACATACCGAATATTATACATTGACTTTCGGCCTAAACCGAAGCCGAAACCGAAAGTTTAACTACAACTTCGACCGAAACCGAAAAATAAGCCGAAAATGAATGCGAAACAAATGATTTCAAAAGACTGCACATTTATGTGAAATATTAACTAGTTTATGAGCACTCTATTTGAGTTAACCATTCTTTGATTACATAATTCGTTATTATTAACTTCAGTCTTCTACTTCACATTAGGGATGTTAATATCCTTTTTTTTTCTCAAAACCCATTTTCGCTTCCCCCTCTCCGCCCCGGGCAAAGTAAAATTTATAGTTTGGAAAAGACAAATTTGCATTGATTATACTAAAAAATAATACAAAGGACCATTAATCCTTAGATCGTGGTGAAATCTTTAAAAAAAATAGTTGATTTTGTATAAGCAGAAGTCAAAAGCTGTAGTCTCATGTATTTAGACCTTTATAATTATAATATAAATCAGTGGATGTTAGATCTATATTTTACACACATTAAAAGAATATTTGTAGAATATTAATAAAATCCCAGACACATCTATCTAGGGTTGACAAGAAAATTAACAGTTTTTTAAAAGAACCTTACATGCTCTGCAAAGTTTGTTTGTTTTTTTAACTGCCCAAGTTGCTTTTCAGTCTACTTTAAATAAAATGTTGGGTCAGTTTTACTAATATACAATTAATTATTGGCAGCTAATGTAATAAAACTGAACTGATTGTGGATTGTGAAACACTAAATATGTCATTCTTTTTGTCTCTCTATGTCCTTTTGAAGTCCAAGTATCTCGCAACCTTACGTCTGTCGGTCTGTTTGTCTGTTGAAAAAGCGTTCAGCATCAGTGGGGAAATTCCAGTTTTTTTCTTTTCGAATATGTATATCAAATGGCTGTGCCGGCGACTAGTGTTAACATCTGCATTTGCTGTTGTATGTGCTAGTATCGCGAATTCACAATCAATATTCGGAATTTGAAAAAAGAAAAAAATTATAATTCGCCTCTGACAAACGAGTGTTTGCAAGGAATATAATGTTAAGGAATTGTTTTGTGCTAATCAAACAGGGTTTACAAATATTTCTTCAGATAAAAAGATAAATAAATCGTGGGACACAGTTATGAATGATTCCCTCCCGAAATCCGGTTTTGTTTAACATCCCTACTTCACACATATTAATTCACAACAGTTTAACTAAATGAAAGTATCAATAAGTAGAGTAATAGATGCAGCAATAGCGTAGCATTATGAATTTTGAAAGTTAAAATACATATTCGGCTGATGACCGAAAGTCAATATCAGTTTCGGCCGAAACCGTAAACAAACCGAAAACTAACCTTTTGGCTTCGGTCGAAACCGAAAACACGCCGAAAAAGGGGTTTTGCCTATTTTCGGCGCCGAAAACGAAGCCGAAACCGAATATCGGTCGGTCTCTAGTACCACACCACACTTTGTCGCTCATGGTTAAGTTTAGGTTCATAGACCATCGGGTATAGAGGTATAGATCTGATTCGGCAACTTTTTAACGTCTTTTTTTTCTGCAAGAATGGAGCGCATAAATGGTGTAAATAAGTTTGCAGTGTTATGATATTCCGTAAGAGTGTTATACTAGGCCAGTGGCAAAAATAATAACAGTTATACTAGGCCAATGGACCAATAATAACCAACTATGGTAATGCTCTAATTACAAATTTAAAATAACATAAATTGTCTGCCACTCAAGAATATACCTGGCATGATTCAAAATCATACGACGGTGTCAATGTTGCCTCCTCGGTACCAAGATCAACCCGAATGTCATACTTCAAGGCCAGAGTCAAAGATCCGAGCCACGTTCCGCCCCCGGTTGCCATGTCAACAAAGCCAGCCAAAGTGAAGGAGAGTCATCCTTTATTTTAATATTAGAACGCAAGTAGATCCAACACAGTTTTAGAACCACTGAGAATAGTTTTAAAATTGATTTCGTTTCCTCGTGTTATTGTCTTTTAGAGCTTCATCGACTTTGATACTATACCATGAAAATAAGTAAAAACCAAACGCTAAAAGTCTTATTGTTCTTTTGTAAGGAAAATATCTAAAATTGTTGTTAACGACCGTTTAGTTGTTGAGAACACAATATTGAATACAAACAGAAGCTCTGTATAATTTATAATTTCAGTCATCTCAGTCAGTAATGTATGGTGGATAAGTTAGAATATAATTCAATCTTTGATTAAAAAACAACAACAACGAATCAATGAAAACATGTGCAAGATATTGCAAGCTCACGACGTAAATGTATGAGCAAACAGTTGATTTTAAACCGCGTACAAGCTCACATAATTATGTATACAAGCAATAAAGCGAAAATTATTGTGAACACCCAATAGGCTAAACAACGAACGAGAGATCGAGGGCGGAAAAGAAACCACAAATTTATATTGTTGTTTTTTTTAGCCTAAACCAGAAGTAGGCCTGAGTCAAAATTATTTTTTTCTTATAATTTACTTTAAAACACCAAATCACAGAAATATTTATTCAAGAGAAAACAATCCAAGAATGAGCACTAGATATACCATCTCACTTAATTCACCGAGTGGAAACCTAACCGCACTCGCTATTTTAAAGGGAAGCAAAAAAGGTGAGAAAGATAGACCACGAACTCCTGTTAAGAAAAGCCCCAAGAGTTATCTCTTTTATCTTCCCCTCACCCCACTCTTTTTTATTTTGTTAATTCTGTCTTATTGGATAAGACCAGCCATTCTGAAGACAGATTTTGCTTAAAAAAATGTTCAGTTTAATTCCCATTTTATGGTCGTGATAAAGAAAATATGTTTTTTTTTCAGAAACCAAGCGCGGCGTTTGTTGCCCACTTGTCTTTGTGCCAAGATGTGTATCATTAAACAACAGTGGCCTATACAGTATAAGAATAGGCTACATAGACTCATAGACCTACATGCAAAAACACATACACAAAAAAAGGCCATTGCAGAGGCGCAGTGATTAAAAAAAATATTTAAGGCCATCGGGTATCAATGAAGGTGCATTACGGAGGGGCCATTTTGAGTCGTTCTAAAATTGCTTAAATGAATTGACTCGAAACCATAGAACTAGAATCTCTATAGAATCTATGCTCTAAATGCGTATACAGATTCGATCAGCTATCAAACGCGGTGAAAAGGGAACTAATTTATTTACTTGGTCAAGAGATGACCACAAGAACATGAGAGTTATCTCTCGGTACTTTTTTTTACTCGGACTAACCAGCAGCGCAGTGAATCGAGAATAGCGAAGCTGTAGATATTAGGGAAACAAGACAACTATTAAATGTAATTACCGCCATACACCGTAGTGGTTTTTAAAGTTCAGTGATTTCAATCTTCTGCTGAAACAAAGACAGAACAGAAACGACTATTCTAGGTCTATATATTTCTAGAGACAAATATCACGCGCATGAGTTGTTAGAACAAGATATTTTATGGTATTTGTTTATTTTAACCCTACCAAATATAATTACTTCTGTGAAATGGAATATTGAGAAGCCGTAAGGAACGTTAAAATATTATCATCAGTTGGATGAAGTGTTTATCCATTTAGATCTAACTCGATTTATTTTGTTGGTGTTTTAAAAAAAAGTATCATATCACTAGTATAACGAAATTATTATTATTTTTGCCTTTGTTTATCAAAACAGATTTTCTTGGTTGCCGTATTATTACTACAAGTAATCTATAGCTTTTTATATTTTCTTTTAAAAGTCATTGGAGTAAATTATGTATACTGATATAGTTCGATAGGTATTATATAATAAATATTGATATTTGTGTAAAACTTTTTTTTTTCCAGATATACTTTACAAATGGTGTATCATAATTGTTAATGTCTAGTCCAATCTTAAGTATATTGAGATAGAACAGTTCAGAAATGAATCTATAGCAAGGTTAACTTTGAAGAAATAATTAGAGAAAAGCAGATAACACGAAAGTTCTCGGTAGAAAAATGTATGATGCGCTAAACCAGTATTATTAGTTACATGGCCACTTAAAACGCTAATTTTAGACATATATATACTTTGACATATTATAATACAATAATTATTAAAGACATATTTTAAAATATCTCGCCTAGAGGATGACAACCCTTTGATAATAATGTGCCAAAATAGGATTTCTAATTCATTCCGCATGCCACAGATTTAAAGTCATCCAGCTATTATCTTGTAGAAAAGAATTATGCATTGGAAGTCATCCGCGTACAATTTAAAATCGCTCTGCGTGTCAAGTCTGTTAAGCGTTTCGAAGGTTACCGACCCCTGATCTTGCCTATTAATCAAACAAGTGAAACGAATTATGTGACTTAGTCTAATACAAAATGTTCGAGCTATTTTGATAGATTCTAAAGATAAAAAAAGAAAGTAAGGAAAAAACACTTTCTGGTCAAGTGGGGTAAGTAAAGCGTCGTTCTGAAATGTATGTGACCACGTCTTGCAAGAGAATTGTGTGGCCAACACAATGACCAACCACCTTTACCTTACCCCAAAACCAATGTCTGGTACCCATCAGAGCTGGGTAGGCTCAGGGACGTCCCCCAGACCCGGGGAAATAGATCCTAGCTTTCACGAGGAAAAAAAAAAATACAACAGAGGGCTTTTGTTTATGCAATCCAAGCGTGCTGCCAACTAGGCCTCTTTGGGCCCTTAAGAAAATATATTTGTCTGCAAGGCAATGATTAACCCTTACCGTACCGACCTACTTCTATCTATGCTGCCTTCAGTTCCGCTATATACG